>CM060869.1:7458158-7777874 GCA_030737845.1 Acorus calamus | reverse complement strand
ACAAGATGAATGACCAAGATCGTGTTGCCATACATGAAGTTATGGAACAGCAGACCGTAACTATTGCCAAAGCTGGAATTCATGCATCATTAAATGCAAGATGCAGTGTGGTGGCAGCAGCCAATCCTATATATGGAACTGTAAGTTTCTAGATGCAGTATATTGTTATATTAGCTTCCAAGATATTATTCGAGTTCGTACTCCTCCCCTTGTTCTGATTCTCTTGCTATGAATGAAATGGCAGTATGATCGCTCTTTAACTCCAACGAAGAACATTGGACTTCCAGATTCATTGCTTTCTCGTTTTGATTTGCTGTTTATTGTCCTTGATCAAATGGATCCTGTGATTGATGGCCAAATTGCTCAACACATCTCACGCATGCATCGGTATCGTTCTGCTGGGGATGATAGAGGTGAGACTGTAACTGTATTTTTTCTTTTCATCTGACCTTTTCTTGAACTGGCTTAAAGCAAGTCTGATTTAAACAGGAATGTTACACTTCATGGTAATTCAAGATATACGGAAGAGGATGATGCAGACACTAATGGGTCTGTATTTGTCGAGTACAATCGTATGCTTCATGGAGAGAGAAAAAAGAAGGGGCCAAAGAATCAGATGATCACAATTAAGTTTCTTAAGAAGTATATCCATTATGCGAAAAACAGGATTCAGCCAAAGCTGTCAGATGAGGTGAATTTATTTGCTATCTTTGGAAGTATAATGTCCCCTTGGTGCCAAATGAACTTCTTCCTCAGATAAATCATGATTGTTGCTTTGAATTTGCTTGTTCAATCAGAATATTTATGTAAATATTCAAATTGACAATTGTTTTATTTTCTGTCTTGTTCATTTGCAGGCATCTGAGTATATTGCAACATCATATGCGGAGCTCAGAAATGCTGGTTCAAATGCAAAGGTTAGATAATCTATTGGTTTTAACCGATGATAATATTGACACACCATCATAAATTCCATTATCATTATGTCTAATTGGATATTGTTCATTTTTGCAGTCTGGAGGAGGAACGTTACCAATCACTGCTAGAACACTGGAAACCATCATTCGTCTCTCCACCGCTCATGCTAAGTTGAAATTAAGCAATCAGGTAACATTTCATATCTTCATATCGGTCTTTGAATATTCTATGCTGCAAATGTGGAGGACATTCCAATTTTCCTTTACTGAGATGCCTGATCTGCATCCTCTTTGATGGTTTATTGATAGTAAAATATAGCTCCAAGGTTAGAGCATGACTTTTATATTGATAATGAACTAATCCTGACATTAGTAAGATCAAGGATGAAGTTCTGCTAGTTGTACTTCATCTGAATCTGCCTGAACCAACTTTGTAATTATACATATATATGACTCTAAATTACAAGTTTGAACTCACATTTTATCATAACTAGGTGACGAAGATTGATGTTGAAGCTGCCTTAGAAGTTCTAAATTTTGCCATATATCACAAAGAATTGACTGATATGGAAAACCGTGAAGAAAGGGAGTTGGAGAAGAAACGCAAAGCTGATCATGATGCTGATCATAACAGAGCTGCACATGTCAGAGATGGTGCAAGTAGAAGGTAAGGGCCTGGCCACGCTTTCAGAATGAAGTCATTTTTCCACTAACCTTAATTCTCTTTTTTATTTGATGGAATACAAATTTAACAAGGCTCTAAATTGATTTCTACACATGACACCTTGTGGATTGAGACATACAAAAAATTGACGGATTCTGCCAACGTGTGCACATGTACATATTTGTCTGACAGTGTACTAATGATCTCAAAAAAATAAAAATTAGAAGGAAGAACAAGAACAACCCAGGTTACCTCGAGCATGTTACTTGTGATCATATCTTATCCTTTTCTAGCATTCCCTTCTTTATGTATTTTCACTTTGACATTCTTGGAAGCATTAAAAGAGGTATAGGTACATATTTTTATGGCAGAGATTGAATAAATTGATGTAAGTAGATATTAGACAATTATATGATACTGTGCTTGATGATCAAATGCTAGAAAGCACTATTGTCATTCATTGACACAATCTATAGGTCAGTTTAGAAAAAAAAAAACACCAGCGTCTGGGGTTGAGAAGTAAGTAGTGAATTCTTCTTTGTAAGAATTTAGCATTTATTTGACCATACACAAGCATTTATCATTTAAGTGATATGCACATAGATAAAACTCACCATGATCAGACATGCATGCAAGGGTGATAGATAGGACTACTGTCATCTAGGAGGGGACTGAGAAAATAGACATTGAAAATCATAAATAATAATGCATGAATGACTTCTACAGGAAATTTAGGAGACAGTAGAATCCTTGAAATCTGACAGTTTGCAGGGACCATGCTTGCATATGCTGGCTAATGTCCTATAGATGAATAAGATCACTAAGAGCGGACTATAATGCTCAGTTTTTGGATTTAACATTTAAGATGATATTATTCTTTACTTTTTAAAATGGAAGTTGGTATCGACACTTCTACCGTCTGAATAATGTTTTAAAAATGCCAATTTTGTAGCATATAGTGCTTTTGACAGTTGTCATTCATATGATTATTCTGGTGCATATTAGATTGGCAGTTGGTCCAACTATCCATACTATTTGCATTCCCAATTGAAACTTCTATACTTGCAATAAAGTTTATTTTGGCAAAAGTAGAAATCTGTAATGCTGCCTTGTACCATCCTTATGAATTAGCAATTTGTACCATCCTTATGAATTAGCAATTTGTACCATCCTTATGAATTAGCAATTCTACAATGGATTTGTTTATATTGTTATTTGAGGTAATTGGCACTTGGCAGTAACATCACTTTTCTTATTGCAACCATCATTAATTCAAGAACCTGTTTGATCTTGTCACCATTTGAGAGACTTTAATTCTCATGTTTTATCCAGCTTGAATATCCAGTCAATTTCCCCGATTTGGTTGTACATGCTGTAGTTGGATCACACTGTTTAGTCTTCTAATTACTCCTTATTTTCAAAACGATATTTTTGCAATATCCTTTTATGATTCTATGGTTAATCTCTTCTCAAGCTCCTGGAAGCATAATGGTACTATAAGTGCCCCCTTTTTGTCACTGAGGTATTTCTCACAACACGATGGTCTAGGAATCCTGCCTTTTTTTAGCATATGTAAGCTAAAATAAAACAGGAAAACGAAAGTATCCCAAAATAATTAAAAAAAGAAGACAAAGAACCAAGCATTTGTATGCCTGTTTGGGCTTTCTCTCTTTTATCAATATATTAGGGCGAAGGCCAAACTTTTACTCAAAAAAAAGGAACCAGGTATTTTGTTTGATAAATAATTTAAGCCATCAATTTATACCTTGGAACACTAACTTCCCAATAAAATAGAAACATACATGATATAATTGAGATTGACCAATTGAATTGTTGTGAAGAACAAGTAACAAATGAACTTGTTCTTTAGACTATTTATCACATCGGACAAGGCATCTTTTTTATTTTGTTTTTGGTCTTTCCATTTTTATTCGACATTGGTGAGATGAAGCTTCTTGTTTCATTTCCAAATGTGACCAAGTCACTATAATCTAATAGATGTTATTTCTTTTGGTAAAATCAGTGCACCGGAAGATCCTATGGAAGTAGACGAGCCTTTCGCCGCCCAAGGGGACCTCCAAATTCCTCCAGACAGGTATGCCACAACTTTACATGATTTGTTCTTGATACCTGTCATTCTGACTCTCCATTTCATTTCAGAACTGAAACATTTCAATCAATGTTTGCTCAACACATGATGGCAAATCACTTGGATCACATTTCTATCACGGAGATTGAACAAATGGTTAACAGGAGTGCAGCTGTACGTTTCACGAGGCCGGAGATAACATCTTTGTTAGAGGTAATTATTTTGCACATGCTTCTATCTGAAAATACCTGGAATATCAATTTATGTCATCTGTTCTGTCAACTGAAACACTGGGCTTTTCACAGAAACTTCAAGCAGATAACAGGGTAATGATAGTGAACGATACAGTTCATATGATTTAAGAATTTGTGAAAGTGGTCTTGCCATCAAAGATGAAGCTGTGGGAGCGTGATAAGTCTCGTGTTGATGTTGATGAATGGTAATAATGCATATCACTCCATTTTTAAGCTTGGAAGAGTGAAAGAGATGACATTTCATTCTTTTACTTTCCAACCATGGTTGCATGTGATGGTTATCATTTTTACTTCCCCCTTTCACAATGTCATGCTAAGATGTTATTGTCTGGCTGTCTGCTTAATTTGTAGTAATCTAAGCAGAGTACCTTTATGGTTCAAAGTATATCTGAACAGCATATCATGAATTCTTAACTTCTATGGGGCATAAGCACAACCCCATTTATTTTCAGGCTGAATGGATGGCTGCGATTGGCATTTGGTGATACATACAGGCAGGAAGGATTATTTTGTTTGTTGGTAAGTAAAAATGCTAAACACAGATTCACAAATGTGTTTTCAGTACTGGTGCAAAACTTTTCAAATGAAGTTGATTGAATGGCTGCAATTGGATCATTCACCTCTGTTGGAAACATGTATGTGTGGGTTATTATTTTTATATGGCGAAGTGAACATTTTTGAAAAATTATTAATTTTAAATCTAAGGATGTCATGGTATTAACATGGAACCTCATAACAAAAATAGTAAATCCTTGGAAAAAGTGATTTGGGGTGGCAAATTTGATAGACTTGGTTTCTAGTTTTAATGTTTCATGTTTATTATGAATAATGCACAAATTAATATATCTATAAAAATTATTGATGTAGAAGTTTAAATATTTCACAACTTAGGATAAACATTTAAGAGGTCATACCGGCCCATAACATTGGATCATAAAAACAACACCATCTCAGGATGGGACTTTCACTATAAATAAGAGGGTATTCCTTTCATCAAAAGGGGGTGGAGAGACTTCTTTATTAAAAAAGAGAACTCAAGACCTAAGCTTGAAATTCTATTTTAATGGAGATTATCCTTGGAGGTTATCATAAAAAAGGAACTACGTGTGGTTTGATTCCTTAAAAAAGATACTTAGGTAGTTTGATTTATATCAGATTCAGTTTGAATAAACATCCACAAATCGATTCACCGTCATCGTCTCTTCCACCGTCGTCTCTTTGCGGATCTACTCAAACTAAGCTTGAACCGTCCTCGAGTCTGACTCATTCAAGGAGGAGGGCAATTGCAAAATTAGTTTTTGGGTTTTGCTTATCAACTTGTTGCCATTCTTTGGTGCTGGCAGTAGATGAAATGTTAATACTTCATCAGGTGAGAGGAGCATATGAACAAAAAAGGAGCATATGAAAGCAAATCTATGTGGCCAAATTATCTTTTGAAAGTCTTTAATCTTGGCTGATGCAATAGGTCAAATCTTAATGAGAAATTTAGACACAGCCATCTTTATTGTGAAAATCTGTATTTTCATTTGTTGCTTTGGAATTCCAACTTTTATATAATTTTAAATATTTTTTAACATGTCATGATTTATTAATATTTTTTTAATGTTCATGCACATGGTGAAATCTTGATTTGGTTCCTCTCAAAGGAAAAAAAACATGTGAACACACGAAGATAATTTTTTGTATACCATTAGGGCCCGTTTGGGGGAATAAAGTGTGGAATATGGGGGATAAAGGGGAATAGAGGTAAAAAAGTTGTTTGGGTGAGTGGTATAAAGGGAATAGCTATGCAAAATTAGGTACTTGTATTTCAAGTTTCTCCATGGAATTGTGCTATTCATTCATTAATATAAAGAGACCCATCTATTAAATCACATGTCATTACATCCATAGGCGAAACCACATGGGGATGAGTGGGGGCAGCTGCCCCCACTGCCCCCATGGCTCCCTTTCATATTTTTAATAAACCAAACGAGGTGTTTATTTGGTTTAGTGTAAAAAGAAAAACCATTGAATGGACTAGGTTATTAGCTATCTAAAAATATGATGGTTTTAAAATAGTTAAAAGGGCCACCATTCAATATTAACTAATTTTGGCATTGATATTTAGTAGTACATAATATTTCATATCTAGTGTTTAGTTTTATTTGATTTTTTGTTTAATTAATGGATAATGTTATGTACAACCCCTTTTTCTAGCCCTAATTTCTACACGTGTTTTAAATTTTTTAAAAATATTATACTTTATCTAATGAGATATATGCTTTAATAAAAAATAAAACATATACTTCAATGAATTGCATGAATGCATATTATAGAAAATGTAAAAAATTTCTATCGAAGCATATATCTCGTTAATGTGATTATATGTTCCGATGATTTTCTATTAAAGCATATGAGTCTAGAATTGGAGCTGGAAAAAAAAATTATGTAACAACACTCTTAATTAATATTTTTAATGTCCTTTATTATTTTGTCTTTTATGTTTTTTGTTAGATATCTTTTATATTTAATTATATAAGATTATAATTTTGAATAAATAAAACTGAATGAATTATATTTGTCTTTCTCATTTATAACTATTATGATTTATTATATTTTATTAGTATTTAATTATTATTAATGATTACAGTTTATATATCTACGGTGAATAAATATGTTTTTTCTTTTAATTAAGCTCGTTATTACAAATCCTTATCTTTATTCACAAAACAAACATGGATTTGAGTTTTTAGTATATAAGTGATATAATAACTCCTCTTACTACTTTGATAAAAAAAATTATATTAAACATCAGAATAGTCTTATTTAAATAATCAATGGATTAAACATATTTCTTCATTTAAAATTGCGGTGAAAGTTCGCCCCAACTAGAGTAAATTCCTGGCTCCACTACTAATTACATCAAATCATCTACCATCATCTCTTATACATCAATGGAGCTCACATGTCAAATTAATTTTTTACACCTTATTCACATTTTATTCTTCATCAACCAAACACTTCAACCTTTATTATTACGTTTTCTAATGAGAACAACTAAAAACACAATCAAAGCCCCCGTTTGGATATGGAATAGCCCAGTGAATAAGTGAAAATAAAGCAGAATGTGTTTTTTGTTGTTTGGGTGCAAGGAATACCTAGGAATAAACCGTGTCAGAATAAATTGATATAAAGTGGTATATGAATTCCAACCAACCCCTGGAATTAAAGTTATTCGAAGTTATTCCATCCAAAAAATATGTCTACCCACTGTCAAATCAATTGTTACAACCTCTTATAAATCACTTATCAAATCAACTATCATTATTTTTCACATTTTATAAATTCTTATTCACAATTTATTTACATTTTACCCAAACAACAAAATTTTTATTATTACATTTTTCAACAAGAATAATTTAAAACACAACAAAATACAAAATTACTTTATTCTTTTTTATATCCACTTATGCCGGAATAACTGTAAATCCAAGAATAAATCTTATTCTCTATCCAAGGGCAAAGAAAATCATTTATTCCATTGATAAAGTCAACAATTCTGAGAATAAGTATAAACTCAACATCCCCCCGTATGGGTGTGACATTGAATTATTCGCTCTTGATAGCTATACTGGGATAGATAACAATCTAAGTTGAATAAGCAAGTTTTTATTTGGTTGTCTTTTGTTATTCTCATTGAAAAACGTAAAAATGATTTTTTTGTTGTTTGGTTCACCTTGGATAAATTGATGATAAATGGTTGATAAATGATGAATAAGAGTTTATGGCTTTTTAAATGACAAATATGCCCTTGGGGAATAGTGTGAGAGATATATGATTGATTTAATAGATGTGACAGTTTTTGGAATCTGTGTGAGACTGTTAGGTGAGATAATTTTTTAAAATGACAGAAAAGAGTATTTTTATCCATTGGCATAAATAAGCTCCGATAAGCAATTCCAATATTTTCTTACAATAATTATCAGGCCTTATCCTAACTTATCTAGACATAACTATCAGGGTTTATTCTATCAAAACAAACAACTTTTTTTAGTTATTTTTATGTATTCTTCTTTATTCTTGCCTTATGTTCCACGCCATACGGAAAAATAGCTTATATTCGTATTCAAACGGGACTTAAGAAAGCAACGAGCAGACATTGCGGTTACCAACAAATCCAACAAACAAATCTTACAAAGATGGTGTGTCATTGATTGGTCATGTCACACCAATTATGTGTGATTTGTTTATTATATTTTCTTTGCTCAATTATAGGTAAAGGACACTACAATCATTATCTATAATTGATCACATATTTAAGCCTCACTCACATGTCCCATTTAGTGTCATAAAGCACGATCTCTAAAAAAAAGAGTAGGGATTGAGATAATATGCTGCACAATGAAGAGGACCATCCAATCTTCCTTTTGACTTGGAGATGATAGGAGCAATAAAAGACTTGTAAGCTGATTCAAGATCTTTAAACAATTCCATTATCTCCTTTTTAGCATCCTCAAGACCACCATATACAAAACCCATTGAAGGTCTTTGTTCACCATCCACAATGCTAAGGAGACGAACCAAAGGTGCAAAGATTTTGATGGCCAATGTAACTTGATTCCAAAAACTCATATTCATGATGATACTTATTGCTGATAGCCCTTTTCTCGTGTGGTACCACTTGTTATTCATCCATTCCTCATAAGTAAACATCATTCTAAGTTTTTCTCTCTTTGAATATAAACTCTCTAAGAAACATAGTGGCAAATCTTGTGGCCCCAGGCCTCACAATTTCTCCTTTTTCAGTAAAGTGGCGCATCATACTCAAGGTCTTTGTGTGGTTGTAAATGAAAGTAGCAACAGTTCTAGCCTTCTCCACAGCACTTTTTTCCCTTGGTTCTTTTCTGATTTTCTCAAGCATCAAATTTATGCAATGAGCAGCACATGATGTCCAAAATATATGAGGATATTTTGCTTTCATTATTCTTCCTGCTGCCAAATTAGCTGATGCATTATCTGTGACAACCTGAACAACAACATCCACTCCAACTTCCACAATACATGACTCTACCAAGCCAAAAATATAATCAACAGTGTGTGAGTCTTTAGAAGCATCAATGGATCTCAAAAAACTTGTGCCCAGTATGCAATTAACACACAAGTTCATAATACTTCTACCTTTTCTGTTAGTCCATGCATTTATCATAATAGCACAACCAGTTCTCTTACACTCTTATGCATGAGTCTGCAACCTCTCTTTTGTATTCTGAACCTCCTTTAGGAGAGTCTGGCTGAGCTCATGATATGATGGAGGCACGAATCCAGGGCCATATGTCCATCTGCCTCACAAAATTCCACAAATTCATTCATCATTAGGGAATTAAATGAAAGACCAGCTTTGAATACCCATTTAGCCAAATAACCACAAACTCTATCTCTTTGATCTTTGGCAAATGTTTCCTTTATGCATTTTTGTCGCATCTTCCCTTTTTGTCTTGCATCTGACACCTCAACACGAGGCCTTTTAGTCACACTATCAGATTCTACCTCAGTACTTGTCCCTCCAACTCCAGTATTTGTCTCTCCACCACCAATGTCGACTTCCTCTCGAAGCTCCTTCTACTCTTTCACTTTGACTTCCTTCTTCTTCGACAATCCTTCCATATAATTTTTGATGGCTTTTTTTGTCTCCTCATCAACTTGCTTGCATGGAGCCACATTTCCTTGAATGTGTGCCAGGTGTCGCTTCAACCTATTAATCCCTCCTTTAATGAGTTTGGAACACAACCTACAAGTGACCGAATTGGTATCACTCTTGTTCGTCAAATACCCATACCTCCATCCTGGATCATTTGAACCGGGTGGTGTACATGGCGGTGATAACGATCCACTTTCAGAAGTCGGAATGAGTGTCACTTTATCCATTGAAGAAAATAACTGTTATACAATGAAAGACAAATAAAAAGAAACCAGGAAAAATCAAATGATACTTGTAAAAGTCAATTCAAATTGTGTAGACATTAATCTAATTAAAAATCAACTTCTTATGAAATTTCATGATCGGTCAGGTCTACAAAATGATTATTAATAAGATATATTGTAATCAATCAAATTAAAAGTTGACAAAGTTTGAAAGCAACAACATATTACATATTAATGCTTCCATAGTTCCATCATAATTCATGTGTGTGTGGATATATCATATATATACATACATGTATAATGTATTTGTGTGTGTGTGTGTGACAGTGTGTGTGAAAAAAGGCAAAAATTCTAATACCATATTATAGATAAAAATTGGGGTGCGATTACGACAAACGAATGACAGAAAATAAAACAAGCAAATAAAACAAGAAAACCCACACACATCGGGTCTAATAGATGAGGGATCTACAGCACACCCAACCAGAACACAAGCAGAACAACTCTCTGACAATTAGTTTGCTATCCACCAAACACACCCATAACACAATCACAGACCAGTCCTTGATAAATGTTGATTGTGCATTAAAGAATTACCAAACACTCTCACAATTTGTTTGTCATGAAGAAATAACACTCATGTAATAAAGGACAATAGAGGAGCACAGGATCATCAGACTAACCACGGGAGCCGATCAAGAGCGATTCAGAAGGTGGAGGTTGCCGCAGTGGGAGGAGGAGGAGCCGTCGATGAAGAGGAAGGCGGAGGTCGCTGCGGCAGGAGGAGGAGGAGCTGTCGATGAAGAGGAAAGCGGAGGTCGCTGCGGCTGGAGGAGGAGAAACCGTGGATGAAGAAGAAGGTGGAGCCGTGGAGGTCGCCGCGGCAGGAGGAAGACCCGCTTGATGAAGAGATTTTAGGGCCGGCTCATGAAGAAGATAGTGAAGGTAGGAGTGCAAGACAAATGGGATGGGTCAGATGGGAATACTGAATATGAGTTTTTTTTATAAGTGTTAGACGGGTCGGGCAGGACAAACAGGTTTGCCCGACCCGTTTAACTTTCAAAGCCTGTGCGCCCGCTTAAGCAGGCACATAGGCGTTTTTTCACCGTTTATGCGGGCTCTGCCCTAATATGGTCCGCTTATGGCCGAATAGGCGCCCGCACGGACCGCTTTTCAGAACACTGGATACAAGAGTCTCGCCCCCCCTCCCACCCCCAAGCTATAAAAGCAACCACAAATCAATAAAAAAATTAGGCAACCCAGTTGCATACACCCATCTTTTTTTAAAATATTAATAGTATAATGTTAGGGGTAATCTCGTGGACAGACCCCGCACATGTTTTGATTTTTTTTTAAAATAGAAAAATCATCCAATGAGATATTTATTTTGATAGAAAAAATGTATATCATTTAATTACAAATTGAATTGATTCATTTTTAACAAATAAAAGAATTTTTTAAAAAGAATTATATCTCTCTCTGGACGACTATGAAGGTATATAAATTGTCTGCATATATTTTGGGTAGTCGCGCTCATTCTGATTCTTTTACACCCATAATGGAAGAAGAAAAGAGAGGATATTAGAAAAATCCTTAAAAAATCTACCACACTCATCTCATTAACCCTTTCCAAAAATAATAGGTACGAGATGAATGATGAAAGATGTCTAGAAAGATACGTATGAAAATAACTGTTGTTAACAATAACAACAATAATCGATCATCGCTGGTGCAACATATTTCCTAACTAGACAGCTCGAGTGCTCTCGAAACCCTATCCCCCCTTTTGGCCCCTCTGTCCAATGCCGGCGCCGCCGGCTCCCGGAGCTCCCTCCCCTACCCCTCCCTCGTCCACCCCGACCTCCTCTCTCGCTCCCTACCAAACCTCACTCTCTGCTCCTTCCTCGGCCCCCTGCTTTGAACCCTCCATCCCATGGAAACCCTCCCCTCCCTATCTCTTCCTCTCTGTCTCCCTCCTCCTCTTCTCTTCCCCCCCTTCTCCCAACCCCGATTGCTCCCTCTCCTCTTCCTGGGATGAAGGTTTCCCCCTCTGTTTCCTCTAAGGTTGCTGTCCCCCCTGCAACAGTCACTCAAACCCCAATTAGTTGGTCCTCTCTTGTCTCTTGTAACTCCCCTGGTCTTCATAGGGAATCTATCCCCTTCCTTCCCCCTTTCGAGGAAGATGGTAAACTTGTGGTCAATATTGAGGATGAAGATTGTGAACTGGCCAAGGAGTATTGGGCCAACTCAATCATTGGATATATTATCGGCAAATCTCCAGTCTACACACCCTTTGTGCAGTTTCTCAAGGGCCTCTGAAAGTCAAAGGGTGGCTTTAAAGTCTTGCTCAAGGGTAATGGTTTCTTCTTAGTTCAATTTAATCTTGAGGAAGACAATGTTGGCAGTGCTTAAAGGTGGTCCATGGATGATGAATAATCGGCCCTTCATTATTCGCAAATGGACTGGAATCTCGAATGTAGCAGTCTCGGCTCACCTCCATCCTGGTATGGATTTGTCTCCCCAATCTACCTTTACATCTTTGGACTCCTACTGGTATTGGCAAAGTCACTAGTGCTATTGGTATGACTCTTTTCATGGACACCGCTACTCGTATGAGAACTCGCATCTCATATCCAAGGGTATGTGTGAAGATTGAAGCTGGACAGCCGTTATGTGACTCAATCTGTGTTAGACACAATGGTGAAATTGAACACTTCCATGTTCAATATGAAGGAAGCCCATTGCTTGTTCAACATGCTCTACCTTTGGGCATGACAATGCAATGTGTGGCAGACATCATCCCAATCTCCCCCGGAAGATACTCTCAACCTCAATCCCCTACCAAATGCTTCTATCAATGGGACCTCCAAACCTCCCCCCAAAAAAACTTCTACCAATATGACCTCCAATGATACCTCTGTCCTCTCCCTCCCAAATTTTACCAATGACAATCCCAAACCTACCCCACCTCAAGCTTCCTCCAATTCCAATGACAATTCCAACCCTTCTCTCCCCAACTCTTCTATCTCCCCCTCCCTGTTGTGGCCCCCTCCTCGGTCTCCCCCTCCCCCACTACTTTGAACCATCCCCCTAATCATCTCCCCTCTCCCCTCCCTGTTGTGGCCCCCTCCTCGGTCTCCCCCTCCCCCACTACTTTGAACTATCCCCCTAACCATCTCCCCTCCCCCCTCCCTATTGTGGCCCCCTCCTCAGTCCCCCCTCCCCCACTACTTTGAACCATACCCTAATCATCCTTTGGTTGCATCCTCTTCACAACCCAAACCTATTATTCCTTTTCCTGCCTCCGATTGTGCTGATGTGGCTCAGTCTGTATCTCCTGTTGCTTGTGGTGTCCCCCCCTTCTTGTTAATCCTGGGGCACAATATTCCGCTGGTATTTTGGAAGTTGTATTACCACTATTTGAGGCGCCGCCTAATGATAATAAGCATTCTCCCTTGATGAAGAAGGATAAGTCAAAGAAGAAAAAACATAAGAAAGACTCCAAGCCAGCGTCACTTACCTTAATGAAGGGTTCTTTCTCAAAAGGACCAAACACTCACAAAGGTTTGCCCTCCTCAAGGAGGTCTCAATAAGCCTATCTCACTCTCCTCTCTCCTTTAATAAGTTATATTATGGATTGTATTTTTTGGAATGTTCGTGGTCTAAATAGTCATGAAAAGCAACTAGATGTGAAGAACTTCATGTCCTCTCATCTAGTCCCCATTATCTCCCTTGTGGAACAAAGGTCTCTTCATCCTCTGCTCCTTCAATCAGGTAGAAAATTCTACCTCATTATAGACTTCTCAACCCTACAGTCTCAGGTCGAATATGGTTTTTATGGCAATCTCAAGTTGTCAATGTCTCCTTGTTAGCACACTCAGAACAATTCTTACACTGTAAGGTTACTATGCTCTCGACCAACTCTGAATTTTTTCTCACTGCAATCTATGGCTCCAACTCTGCTGCTGAGAGGTTGTTCTTATGGCATGACTTATGCTCACTTACTGCGGGCACTAGCTCTTCTCCTTGGATTGTGGGAGGTGATTTTAACAAAGTCCCTTATGCTCATGAAAAACGAGGTGGCAGGGGGGCTCACGCTCGTCGAATGTTGAAATTCAACAATTGCATTTCTGAATGTTTTCTTCAAGTTCTCAAGGCAGTTGGTGGTCTTTTCTCTTGGAGTAATAATCAAGTAAATAGGATTGCTTGTAAATTGGACCGTGCTCTTGTCAACAACCAATGGATGCTCAAATTTTCGGATAGCTTTGTGAATTTCATAGCTCCCAGTCTCTCTGAACATTCTATGCTCCTAGTTACTGTCAACCCTAACATCATCTCTAGGCCAAAACCTTTCAAATACTTTCAATGTTGGGAGGAACACCCCAGGTTCTCAGAGCTTGGAGGTTATCTGTGGCTGGTTCCCCTATGTTCAGGTTGGTTAAAAGACTCCAACACCTCAAGGCACATATTAAGTTGTGGAAAAGAGATGTTTACGGTCCTCTCAATAACCGTATTCAGATCCCCAAACAACTACTTCACCAGTCTCAATCTAAATTGTTGGCTGACCCACTAAACCCTCGGTTGATTGCTAAAGAAGCAGAGGCACGCATCATCTATCTTAAGGATCTTCGACATGAAGAAGCTTTCTTTAGGCAAAAATCAAGGCAACTTTGGCTTGCAGCAGGTGACTAATACCAAATTCTTCTACGCTTTCTCCAAAGCACGAATTGCTCAAAACACTCTTCGTAGAGTGAAATTGAATGATGGAACCTATTCTGAAAATCCAGATGTAATAAAGAGACATGCTGTTGATTTTTATCAAAATCTCCTCTCTAGGGACCAAGGCAGTCCTGTTAATCCTATTTCCTTTTCCAAGACTCTTTCTCCAATAAATCAAAAACTTTTTGATTGTCCGGTTACGGAAGAAGAAATTTATATTGCTCTATTCTCTCAAAAGCCCCTTAGCAGTCCTGGGCCTGACGGGTTTCCAGGCAGATTTTTTCAACAGTTTTGGCAGTTCGTCAAAGATGATTTCATCGCAGCGGTGAAGTAGTTCTTTAGATCTGGTCACCTCCTCAAACAGCTCAATCATAGTTTCATCACCTTAATCCCAAAATCGAGGCATGCAGATTCGTTTGAAAATTTTTGTCCTATCCCTTTATGCAACACTGTCTACAAGACGATCACCAAGGTCATTGCCACTCGGCTTCAAGCTGTCCTCCCTTCACTTATCAGCCTCAATCAATCGGCTTACGTGAAAGGGCAGAATATTGTTCATAGTATTCTACTTTCTCATGAGCTCATGCGTTAAACCCATCTCCCCTCGGCTAAGGGGCGTGCTTGTGTAAATCGATCTTCGAAAGACCTTTGATAGTGTACGGTGAGACTTTCTAGAGGCGGTTATGAAGGGCATGCAATTCCCAACCTACACAATTCAGCTCATCCTTCAATGCATTCAAACACCCTCCTTTTCGGTGCTCATTAATGGAAGCCCTCATGGTTTCTTTGGTTCAAAATGTGATTTACACCAAGGTGACCCCCCTCTCATCTATCTTATTCATTCTAACTATGCAGGCTTTATCTCATCAAATTGAGGGTGTTGTCAATTGAGGCAAAATTGGTCACTTTCTCCATGGTGACCTCAATGTCTTCCATCTATGTTTTGCAGATGATTTAATTTTATCAACTGATGCTTCGATCTCCTTTTCGGTGCGGATGATCAATGTCTCCCATCTATGTTTTGGCATCAAGACTCTCTTCTCTGAGTTCTCTAAAGTCTCAGGCCTTCAACTAAACCCCTCGAAGTGCCAAGTGTTTGTCTCTTCTCCTGAAGGCCAATTTGCTGATATGATTGGTATCCCTGCTGGTGCACTTCCTGTGAAATACCTTGGCATTCCACTGTTTGCAGGGGCGCTCACTCACTCACTTTGTCTCCCTCTCATCGATAAGGTTCATCGCAGATTGCAAGCTTGGTCTGGGGCCCTCCTATCAAAAGCTGGCAAACTTGAGCTGCTGAAATCAGTCCTTCAAAGCTTCAGTATTTACTGGACTGCTGCATTCATGCTTGCTCGCAAGACTCATAAGACTCTCGAGTAGATTTTTCAGAACTTTTTGTGGTCAAAGGAGGCGGGAAAATTCATGCATCATGTAATCAGCTGGGAAGATATTTGCCTTCCTTTCTCTGAGGGGGGCCTAGGAGTAAAAAGAATTCAGGACTGGAACAGAGCTGTTATGGGAGTTCGGTTTTGGGAATTGGCAACTAATCATAGTGCCCTTTGGGCAAATTGGATGTGCCGCAAGTATCTCTCCAAACACAGCATTTGGGAGGCCCAACCCTCACAAGATTCCTCTTCCTCTTGGAGGAAAATTTTGCAAGCTCGTGAATGGATCCAATGCAAGGTCAAATTCCTCTTATTTAGTGTCCAAAATACTAATCTTTGGATTGATCCTTGGCTAAATGGATCGGGACTCAAAGCTCACTTCAATGGGAGTACTTCTCTTGCTTGGGGCCCTCCAAAACTAGCCACTGTCAGCTCTCTTATCTCTAATGGTCAATGATCCAAACCTGTGAGATGGCCAAGCGAGTTTGATGATGTTTGGGAAGACATAATCAACTTGGAGGTTGGATGTCGTGGCCCAGATGTTGTTGTTTGGACGGGAAACTCATCTGGTTGCATTACTAGCTCATCCGCTTGGGACTACCTAAAATCTCAGAGGCCCAAACCCCCTTGGACCAAGCTTATTTGGCAGCCTATTCAGCCCCTAAAACAGAGTTTTCTAATTTGGCAGGCCATTCTGAACAAGTTGCCTACCTTGGATAGGCTTCAAAGATTCCTTCTTATTCAAGACCCTCAGTGTAAATTATGTTCTTCTGAAATGGAGTCGGTCGGTAATCTATTCCTTAACTGCTCTTACTCTGCATTCGTATGGACGGCCATCCACAAGTCATTTGGACTGAAGAGGAAGCGAGACCCATCACTCCCAAACTTTATAGTCATTTATTTCCAATGCTCATTCTGAAATGGAAAAAATAATTTTATTGTTCACACTGTCCCAGACTATGTGGGCCATTTGGACTAAAAGGAATGCTAGTGTGTTTCGTTCTTCCAATCAACACAAGCAAGTCGTGGTGAAACTCATCTTCTCAACGATAAAGTTTAGATTCAGTGGGAAATCATTTATAGACATTGCCTCTCCTCTTACAAAGGAAATGTGTGAGCGTCTCCATTTACACTTTCAAGAGAGACAACAGTCCTCCAAATGGGCCGCTTGGATTCCTCCCAAACCCGGATGGATAAAAGCAAATTCAGATGGCTCTCGCAGTGAAGATAGATTTGGCTTTGGGACTGTTGTTCGAGACCACTTGTCGGGCTGCCTTTTTGCTATGGTTGCTTGCATTCGAGCTGCTTCTATTAATCTATTACAGCTCAAAGGGGTACTAGCTGGCTTTCAGTTGGGTGCATCCATTAATGCGAAGAAAATATGGAGTGAAACCGACTCTACGACTGTTGTCGCTTGGGCTAACGGAAAGGGATCCATTCCATGGACTGCCGTCAGAGATCTTCGTGAACTTCATTCACTCACCTCAACTCTTGAAGATTGGAAGATATCCCATTCCTATAGAGAAACGAACAATGTCGTTGATCTCCTTGCTGCTACACAGTCCCTCATGGGGAAAACAGTATTTCTTCCCTCACAATTTTGGAATGAATTCTCTATTTTGGTGCAGGAAGACAAAGAGGGCAAGTTACAAGAACGCAAGTCTTAACAATTTACCATTGCTTCTCCTTTTGTCTAGATTAGCATAATTTTATTTACTCTTGTAGATCTTTGGATCATTGCTATGTCTTATTGACATTTCCATCTTTTTGTGTAAACCCCTCTGTAAACTCCTGTATATTTTCTCTACAGCAAAAGAATCTCATTTACCAAGCAAAAAAAAACAATAACAATAATGTGTTGGAGATATAGATGAGTATGTTAGAGATATGGATGTGTATTATGTTATTTTTGAAAAATGGTTATTGAGACTGTGGTTACTTTGACTATCTTTTACGGAGTGACCTACACATCACACGATCGAGAAGTGCTGAATGTGATAGTGATTCTGATTATGTTGTAGTAACTACCCATGTCCTGAAAGTAACGGGTGGAGTCCATGATGAGTGTTGTTCTATTAGGATCTCATTACTGAGATTTGAATTCCTACTTAGCATATAAATTGGGCTTGGATCCCATCTATCCCCAATTCTCTTTCCCTAATCATTTTTAGTTCCATTAGATTTTGTTGCAGAGAAGTGAAACGGAGAAGGAAAAGTTAGAGACTAATCGTGATTAACTTCCATTCAGATTTAAAATATGTCGATCCATAAATGTCCGATCTTGTGAAGTTTTGTCCAACATTAAAATATTTTATCGGATAATTTGGGTGAATTTTTATAAAACTAATAATATCTAATTTTTGAAAATTTTATCATTAAGACCATTACATAGGCAAATGTGCTATTTATAGTTATAATTCGCATAGCTATTTTCTCTACAAATAACATATTATATCAATTTTGAGTGATTTCTAGGATCTCAAAATATATAATTGGTTATTACATCCGTTTAATATTTTCTATTTTTAGTAAATTTTGTATTTTGACATAATTAGGTTTTTAATTGTGTTAATATATGCTTAGACTTGTAGTCTAAGGAACATATTAATATTTTCCATCAATAATGTTGAGAGTTATCATAGTTGTAAAGGGAAAATCTCACGCTCTTCCTGATGGTGCAACGTGTCTTGGTTAATCGGGTATATGGATGGCATAACCTACCCTAAGTTAGAACCAAGCATCCTTCAACCGGGGAAAATGACAGAATGACTCACCAAATTAATCCTACTTGTGAAGCCCCACTCGGGATACCCTAACCCGAGCATGACACCTCGAACTGTGTCTCCTCCGTCAAAGACATTATGTCGAGGAGATCACAATTGTGACCGGAGAAACACTATCTCAAGAACGATCAAGGCCAGTCGACCAGACTAGCTACTCATACCTAATACGACCATTGGAGCGCCCCCAAGGCTAGCCATCCTGACCTGGGTTCGAACCTGGTCTTAACCATAGGAGGAGGGGGACCACTAGCACCGCAAGGCATGGCCAGAACTGCTCAAACTAAGAGATGTGCCCTGACCCCAACAAGCCATCTACCATTGTTTGTTGCAGTCGTAATTAGGACCAATGAGAGGGCTACACGTGGCCGACATCATAACAAACCTCAGTCTCGAATCCCATGGTATCTTCCATGTCAGATGATTTCGATCGAGATAGAGGTGCGTTTGGATTTTATTCAAAACCAAACATGTACAACGTATCATTAGGAGTACTGTTAAATTTAAATCATTGATAAAATAATTCATGTTATATATAATTCTGACATTATAATAAAATGTATGAATCATGTACTGTTACATATTCATATATATATAATGTACACAGACACATCCAACCTGACACTATATACAACCACTAAACACTCTATACAAACACCGCCATCACATGCAACTTCACAACATCTTTAATTCACAATACAAAACAACATCGAAAATTATAAACAAAGTGAAATGAGCACATGAATGTCATCGAATACAAGCATTTTATGTGAGACAAATGAAGAGTCCACATCTTTCACAATTTATTTAAAAAAATATGCCGACCATTAATATTTTAAATCAATTTTCTATTACATACCCGGTCACAAAACTCACACAAGAACAAAAGTGGGAAGTGTATATATATTTCATTAAAAAATTAAATTAAACCACTCAAAGTAGATGAATTAAAAATATAGAAAGGTCCAAATCAATTATAATTTTATACCTACATTTGCGTGGAATACTTTCTTGGACTTCTTCAACACAAACGCATAGAAAATAGGGGAGGTTGTGACAGTTTATGAGTCCGGGAAGATGGACTATTAAATATTTCTATTAAGTTGACTTTATACTAATGCACTTCTTGATCCACAAAGTTAGAGGAAGGTTTCTGAGTTTCACTAATTTATATAGTTTTAAGAAGAGAATTTATACACTTCATATATTGCGATAGCGCATCGTATACTGTATTGTAGTGTACGGGCTCTATCACAATGTATGAGGTTTGTAATTAAATTGACTTTACACTAATGCACTTCTTGATCCTTAGAGCTACATGCAGGTTTCTGAGTTTCACCCAATTTGTATATTTTCTAAGAAGAGCATTATATTTATAGACTTCATACATTGCGATAGCACAGTATATATAGTATTATAGCGTTGGTCTCTATCACAGTGTATAATGCGGTAATTTTTTGTTTTTTCAAAAAAAAAAATCACTTGTGTATCTCTTCAATTCATATAACAATTATCTTTTCTAAATAGGAAAACCGTTGATGAAGGTGGATGTGGCTGCACATAGGTTGGACATATCATTTTCCAAAATTCACTTTCCTTTCTAATCTTGTGTGACCAATGGGAAAGTGACATGTAGACAACAATAAATTAAATGACTTCTTATTAAAACGCCATTTTTTTATCATTTGTTTAACCCAGTAAAATGCACAATTTAAGTGTTATTATGTCCTCCATGTGACAGTATGTGATTGGGGGTCACAAAAATTTTTGTGACATGGAATATCATTCATTTCCAAATCTTCCTCCCACAGTAAACCTACTATATTAGCTAAAAACTAGGCCAACCATTGGAACATCCTCTATCCTCCAATTTTAACATCTATATTAGCTTCATATCCTCCAATTGTAACATCCTCTCCTTTCTATTAGCTTCATAACCTCCAATATTCTTCCAACTAATACCAATTCTTTCATACCCAACAAAATGGAAGAAGAGGTGAGAGGAGCAGAAGAGAAAACTGAAGAAAAATATGCCCATCTCATCTCAACCCTCCCCAAGAAGAAAAGCTGGGGGCGTTACCTCCACAGGTACCATGGCTTTTGGTACTCCTCCTTCGTCCTCAACGGTGTCATGTCAGTGCAAGACAATTTCAAGGCCCACCCCTCCGATGTCCTCATCGCGAGCTCCCCGAAATCCGGTACAACATGGCTTAAGGCCCTCGTCTTTGCCCTCAACCGAAACGCCAATGATCAGACATCCAAACGGGTCATGCATTCATTGAACCCCCACGAATATGTCCCCCACTTAGAGGTCCAGCTCTCCGAGCAAAATAGGCTCCCAGACCTAGATTCATTTTCTCCAACAAGACTTCTTGCCACTCACATTCCTTACTCTGCGCTTCCTGAATCCGCGAGGGGTGACTCCAGTTGTCGTATAGTTTACATCAGCCGCGACATCAAAGATGTGTTCGTGTCCTTCTGGCATTTCTTGAATGATGGTCGACACGATTCGTATGAACCATTCTTGCTCGAAGAGATGTTTGAGAGCTATAGCGACGGAGTTTCTCCCTACGGACCGATATGGGACCATCAATTGGAGTACTGGAAAGCAAGCATTGAGAGACCCCAAAGCGTGATTTTCTTGAAGTATGAAGATATGATGGAGGACCCAGTGAATGGCGTGAAAAGGTTGGCGAAGTTTCTGGGGTGCCCGTTCTCTATGGAGGAGGAGGAGGGAGGGGTGGTGGAGGAGATTGTGAAGGTGTGTAGCTTTGAATACTTGAAGAATTTGGAGGTTAATAAGGAGGGAGAGCTTCAATTTGGGAAGATAAAGTTCATGAAACGGGCGTATTTTCGTCGTGGAGTGGTGGGGGATTCAAAGAGGTGCCTTACACCAGAGATGATTGAACGCCTTAACATGCTCAATGATAGGATGACATGTTCTTCTGGTTCTAGTCCATGAGAGGATTTGCTTATTCTCTAATCAGGAGAAGATGTTTCACACAACTTAGTTTTCCATTTGTGTTATTATTATTGTGGTAGTTTATGTGATTTGTGTTGGAATCCATTTATCTATCTCTGAATCAGTCTATCTCTAAATATGTACTTGTGTATTATTAATGTTGTGTTGTTTGTGTGACTCCATTAATTATCTATGTATCTTTATATTATTCAAACCATGTCATCAGTGACTAGCCAGAAAATTTCACGTGGGTGCAAGGCTGGCCACCTGTACGTCCCCCTTAGTGGGACCTAAAATCTCTGATTAGCTCCGTTTGGATATAGAACTAAGTTATTACAATGTTTTTGACTATTATATTATAAATAAAGATAAAATGATTGCGTGTTTATTGTGTTTTTAATTATTTTAATTGGAAAACGTAATAATAAATTTTTTATTGTTTAGATAAAATATGAATAAAGGGTGAATAAAAATTTATAAAAGGTGAAAAAATAATGATGGTTGATTTAACATGCGATTTATAAGAGTGATGACAGTTGATTTGATTGTGGATCTACATATTCTTTGAGTGTAATAACCTAACTTTAATTCCAGGGGTTGATTGGAATCCATATATCACTTTATACCAATTAATTTTGGCATACCTATACTATGTTATACCCACTCATTCAAATACAGTTTTTTATTTATCTGTAATGTCTTTGTATTTTTAGCCATATATATTTATTTTAAATATATAATAAAAATTTTAAATTGAAATTTAATCATTTCATTTTTCAGATTTGGCGGTGAGCCCAAATAGGTCCAATTTGACTTATAATTATGATGATTATAATTTGATCTTGAAATATTTATTTTATACATTTTTCAGAGATCTTTATAGTCTCAAGATATTTTGGTTAAAATTTGGTAAGATTCAGAGTTTGAAATATTATATTTTTAGGCTTAAGTGTCAAGTTATTGGGCCCAGGGATAGTTACGAATCCAGAAAACCTTTTAATAGTCTTCAGGGATCTGTTTGTAAATTAGATAGAGATCTGTTTGTAAATCGTACAGGGACCTCATTGTAAACTGAGAACACTTAAAGGATCGTTCTGCAATTTTGGTAAACCCCTTTAAATAACATGTTTGGGTTAGGGTTTTTATCCAATTCACAGAAGGTATGAAGGGTGTTGATGAACTAATCCTAGATGAAGATGGTGGGTGATGAAACTGGATCTAAGGTAGATATCATTCCCTATTGATTTTTGTTGTTTAAGTTTTCAATTTATTTATTTTTGTTAGGATATGATTGTATCGATCAATTGTTTGGGGAAGAAGTTTGATGGATTAGAGTTAGGGTTTGATGGATCTTAATTGGTTGATTATTTGATTATATTTCAATGGATCTCGAAGGATTTCTTAGGATCAAACTAGATTTATTGGTTTTGGGGATTTAAATGTTATTTTCGGGTTGATTATATATATGAACGTTAAATCATGTTTTTGACTATGATAGAGTTGTTTTTGGAAAACCTGCATTTCACAAACAGAAAAAGGTTTTGAAAAGGTCTTTCCAACGAATCATGAATCGTCCAATTCGGAGTTACGGGTAGAACGTTATGATTTTTGAAATATTTCTGTGCAGTTTATTAGAATTCAAATATTTAGCTTGATTACAAAGTTTGATGAATTTTAGAGATTTAAAGGATCCCAAATTGATGTTTAATGAAGTATAAGTTGTTTTGTGGGTTTTGATGATTTTATTGATCTTGGCAACTTAAATTGGATCTTAAATCGATAATTTAATATTAATAATTACTGTTATTGGGATATAAATTGATTTGTTTTAGTTATTTCGATCATTGAAATTATAGTTGAGCCTTATTAGATTTGTCTAAATATTTATTCGAGGATTGATTGATTATATGGGTCTTATGGAATAAATAGATATTAATTATCGGATCATTGTGAGTATACAAATATTTTAATATTTATTCGGAGTGAGGATTTTCGTTAGGCCTTTGAGGTGAGTTGCGGATTGTATGTATGGGCTTTGAGATTATTGGGCTTAGTGTTGTTGTAAGTTAGTTGTCATTGGTTTGAGTCAAAATTGAATTGTTTCTAATTTTTTTATTG
Source organism: Acorus calamus (assembly GCA_030737845.1). Taxonomy (NCBI): domain Eukaryota; kingdom Viridiplantae; phylum Streptophyta; class Magnoliopsida; order Acorales; family Acoraceae; genus Acorus; species Acorus calamus. The sequence goes on along the minus strand of CM060869.1, from coordinate 7,754,085 downwards.
TATAATTGTTATGCTAGGTTATCCACGTGCGAGTGTGTATCGTTCATGCACGTGCATCAATTTGTATTTCATGGATCGGAGGTGAGTGAGTCTAGCCTCTATGTAGATTTTAAAACTACTTATATTATATCATATTCGCATCATGCCTATATTATTTATACAAGTGTTATTTTGAGTATGAAATACATGAGCATGATATCACATTTGAGACATTATTTTATGTATGAACTATATATTGGTTATTATGTGATTCTTGCATGCATATTATGAGATGTTGAATTGAACATGCATGCATATCATCCGTCTGCGTGACGCCGTCAGCGTGACAACTGGTCTGCGTGATCAAGCTCTAGATGGAGCATCTTTCAGCTGCGTGCCATACGGGCATGCGTGTCAAGCCCCACGGCGGCCGTCCCCGAGACGTGGCAAATATATAAATGATATCAGTAATCCATACACGAGGTCAAATAAATACTCCACAATAGAAAAGGCAATACACAAGTAACTGACATCAAATATATACAAAAAGCGGAAGCTCAAATGACTAAGTCTGTAATTCAAGACATATTACAGACTAGAGTACACAATTAACTGTCCTGTGAGAGCCAATATATAACAATAACAGACATCAACACTCTACATACCGTGCGCAAGCACAAGTATAATACATACAATAAAAGTGGAATGCTGATAGCCTCTGACTCGCAAGACATCCAACGCGAACGCGGGTCTCCTACTCGGATGGCGCCAGGGGAGCTCTTCTCTTGGATCCGACTCAGCGTCAACTGGGGAAAAACATAAGCGAGGGGTGAGCTACAAGCTCAGTGAGTGGTCAGAAACCAAACACCAACACAACATTTGATCCTAAGGCAATCTCCTATCAAGGAAACCATGGGTAGAACCCAACGGTTAGCAAGGTCACACGGCGGTGCAACCATACCTCGCCCTCGCCCTAGCCCCCACCGGGGTGAGCCTAGGGACTTGGAGGACAAAACTTGCTGTTCTACACCACTCGTCTTCCGGTAGTCTCTCCCGGTGTGGCCCATACTATCTGGCAGCCTCCCGGCACCTCACAGGGTTCAGGCCTCTACCGGACTAGCCTCCCATGATCACCACCTCAACCGTATGGGCACGCCCACACGCGTCATGAGTAGTATCTGGGAGGGCTCTTCACCGGACTCTACTACGCCGGGTAGTCTCTACTCGGAGCCGACGAAGGTAAGAGCTACTACTTGTTCGCAGCGCGAACCCCATAGGAAAACCTACTACACAAGCTGGTGGGTCGAGTATCAACTCGAGCCCACCCCGTTCACACCAACACCCTCACCCTCACCCCGACGGGTGACATAGGATTTTGGGAGATTGCACAAACTGGCAGATCGAACCCACGCCGACCCACTACACCCTCACCCTCACCCCCTCCTCGGGGTGACATAGGCTCTTGGGGAAGAGGTCGATTGTTCTACTCCACTCGTCTTCCGGTAGTCTCTCCCGGTGTGACCTCTACTACCTTGTGCACAGGGTTCAGGCCTCTACTGGACTAGCCTCCCACGATCACTACCTCAGCCGTATGGGCACGCCAACACGCGTCATGAGTAGTATCCGGGAGGGCTCCTCACCAGACTCTGCTACGCCGGGTAGTCTCTACTCGGAACCGACGAAGGAAAGAACACTCGACACCCGCGAATACGATCCCTATGGATCCGTCATCATCGGTTATCAAACACCGATAAGCGCAATGAATTCTCATGAATTCCCTCCAGGGCGCATAACTCAGATGCGGGGAAGACATTTTATTCTAAGTGTCAAGGGCATGGTATGACCCCATAGGAGGTCATACACTTGTCTAATCTCATTAGACAAGGCTCATGGCCAAATAGGCATATACATAATATGCAATTAACTACCCAACGATGGCTTACTTAAACATGCATACATGGCTTCAAACAGGTAAACACATAACTTACAACCTAATATATGTTGGATAACACCAACTCAAAGGGGAGGGTTAAGCGCGATCCGCGCGACAATAGGTGCATGCCAATAGTTCCAAGCAAACCCGAGTCAAGTAGGAACTACATCTACTCACTCGGTTTGCGAAAAGAGGGAGGGCGAGAGAGAGGGAATGCCTCATCCCCTCTCGAAGCTGGTCATAGTTTTGCCCCAACAAGATGGGTGCAACAACTATACCACACCCTCGAGTACTAAATCAGGAATATTAGGCATACACCCCGTTATTAACCCCAGTTAAACATGCAGGATATGTTCAATTAATAATACGGGTAGTAATTCAAACCAAATTACCTAAGTCATGCCATATTCTATACAATACATATGCAAGTATAAGGTAAAATAGGGGTTCTACACAATATACGAGCTATACAACCTAGCATGCATGATATCTAACATATTTAGGGTGCAATTAAAGCCCCATGGAAGCGCGAAGCACGACTACGTGTATTGAGCGCTCCCAGAAGGGTTGGAATCAAACCACTCACCGATACCCGGGTCGTCGCGCATCCCAACCGACGAGGTCTGCAAGTTAAGGGTACCAAAAGGGTGAGTAAAACCACATACAAACATATAAAAATCAACTAGGCATGCCTAAGGCTAGACATGCACGCAAACGGGCTCGAACGCACGCAAGCATGGATGCACGCACGCGTGCCCGAGCCCCCCCCGACACCCACCCGAGGGTGCCGACCCTCAGCACGCCCAAACCGGGCCCCGACAGCCACATGCGTGGCCACCCGCACGTGCACGCACGTGCGCACGCGCACTCGCACCCCCCCTGCGCCCACGGTACACCGTTGCGCTGACTCGCACGCACACGCTCGCGCGCGCACGCGCGCACCCCGCGCGCCAGACTACCCCCGCTCGCGCACTCACGCGCGCGCCCGCGCGCACTCGCGCGCATGACCCGCGCGCACGCGCGCACCTCGCCAGCACCCCGCGCAGACACCCGCATGCGCCCGACAGCACCCGCGCGCACGCGTGCTCCTGCGCGCCCGTCTGCGCCCTCCTGCGCGCCTGCCTGCGCGCGCACGCGCGTGGACGGCCCCGCGCGCGCGCCCAGCCTCTCCCAACCACTTTTTAACCCTCTCCAACCCCTCACACACACTCTAACCCATATGCATAGCATGCATGAACACCCCAACAGCCCCCAAGCCATGAAAACCAAGAAAAGAAGGGGGAGAGCTCACCTTTTGGGGGGGGGGGAATGAAAGGGGGAGACTCGGGGCCCTCGATGCACCCGCGACCGCCTCAACCACCACCACCATTACCACCACCTCCTCAGCCTCTCCTTAGCCCTCCCTTGGCTGTAAAACAGGGGGGGGGGGGGGAAGCCATGAAAGGGAGTGGAAGAAGAGAATCAACAACAACAACAACAACAACAAGCCACAACACAAACCTTGACTTGCACTTCCTTCCTTTACTTCTTCTTCTCACTGATGCATAACCACAAACACTTGGTGGGCTGATATTCAAAGGGGAAAGGAAAATAATGGATCAGCTAGGGGAGGAGAAAATGAGAAACAACAACACCACAACCACCATCCAAACCTACCTTCTTGGACTCCTTTGTGTGCTCCTTCATCTCCATCACCTTCACCACTTCCACCCAAACACACACAAGAGGAGGGGCTGGAACAGCTCAAAAGTGCCCAAACAGAGGCTGAACTCGTAACATTTTGGGGGGGGGGGGTATTTATAGGCAAAGTCGGGCTGAAAGACTAAGTCGTCCTCGGACTAAAAACTCTGTGCAACCTTCACTTAAACGACCATAACTTCCTGAATACAGCTCCGAATTGCACGATTCTAGTGGCATTGGAAAGCTAAGAAGATTATCTACAACTTTCATGTTTACACCTAGATTAAATTACCCCTCCAGCTATTTAGAAATCTAGGCTAAACATCTTACAGGGCTGCTGCCTGGATTTCTCAACTTCGGGGTATACATGGAAAAATACCCATAACTTTTAATATACAAATCCAGTTGATCCAATTCCACTTAAATATGGAAGCTATCTCCAAACTTAGCATCTCGTAATAATATCGGATTTTTACCTCATCATCTTGGATTTTAATAAAATCAAATCCGAATGCCCAATCCAAAACTGCATAATTCCAAAAACGTTATCGGAATTAAACGAAAATTTTATGGGCAGTACTAAACAGTACTAGGACCCATAATATGCAATTATATCTTCAATCAGAGTCCTTAAACCCCAGAAGGTAGCTAAAAAAAAATCAAAATTTTAGCGACTCTGATCGAAATTAGGACTCTAAATGACACAGGTCTAACAATGCGTGTCCGTTGCATTCATATGCATCATGTGTTGACATGATTTGGAGACTACGCATTTGAAAAAAATGAGATTTCTATTAAGTTTGGATTTATCGAAAATTATTGTATTTGCAAATGTTATATTATTGTATATTGCAAATTGTTTTCTTATGATACATATTATCAAATAATATTATTTTGTGATATATATTATTATTAACGGGACGTCAATGGTTCATTCACTGAGCATGTGGTTGCTCACCCCTCTTTTCCCAACATTTCAGATTTAAAAGCTTAGATTGGTGGATCTCGTGTAGCTGCGAACGAGATTATGAGTGCGAGTACGTTAGACTTGCTTGGTGGAAGGAATATCAATTTTATTTGGCGTGTAGTTGACCCATTCTATTAGTAATCATGTTTATGTCAAGTTGTAAATCAGTTTATGTATAAGTTATATCCAGACACATTAGGAGTATTGTTGAAATCTTAGATGTTTAAGTATATTTGAATAATGAGGTTTATTTTGGTATTATTTTATTATATCTCTCGATAAAAAGAAAAAAAATAGAACTCTGAGATTCGAGAATTTAATGTAACGCAACCGGATTTCACGTTTTAACGGATTCATGGGTTCGGGGGCGTTACATTATCCTCACTTATCCACATGTATTCTCAATTTATTCCCCTATCCATACAGGGGTAGACTTAGTTTGGTAAATGGATAAATATTTAAAATAAGTTAGTCTAATTTATGGAGATAAAAAAAATTATTATTTTTATTCAAATACATTTGGTAATGCATTTTGTTATACCCATATTTTTGTGTTTTTATCTTTAACTTTGCATTTGGATCACATGATCTAAAATATGAGATAACTTTTAAAAAAAATTTAAAAATACCAAGTCTACTCTTTTAATTAATGAGGTATTAATATTGTTGGGTTTAATTTCATTAAGTTTTTGGTATTTATTTTTTGAGAAAGACAGTCATAAATGTTGTCCATTGTTTGCAAAAAGAGATTAAAAAATGGGAATAAAGTTTGTTTGTTGCACCTTTTGCCAAGAACAAAATATCCCTACTTTTATCTCACTAGTTGTTGTGTATGTGCAAATGCACATAGACAATGTCTAACATATGTTTTGATTAATATTTATATCAAATAATTTGATTATTATAACATATTTATAATAATAACTTCAAATGTAAGAAATCTAATATCTATAGTTTACCCATGAAAATAATAGTGACAAACATGAAAGTAAAACAATAATATATTCATAGTAGACAATATAAAAAAATTATAGATAATATAAAAAAATTAAGAAAAAAAAAGCTACCAAGAAAGCAAACCACCCTTAACTGTCAAATACATTAATCTCAAAAAAAATTATTTAAGAAAATAGTCAATACTTATATATAATTAATCAATTCAAAAGAACCAAATAATCCAAAACTATTAATGAGAGATATTCAAACTAAATTAAAACGGATTGTCTCATATAAAAAATGAATCAATTTAGAGGATTACAATTTAAGATAACAAGAGAATTGAAAGTAAAAAGCGAACAATAGAAAAATAAAAAAAATATTTAATAAAGAAATTTAAATAAATTATATGAAGGAAAATTTTCCAAAATAATATTGTAAACCTATATTTTTTACACTCTCATTTAATTAAAAAATCATATTAATATAAAACAATTTTATTTGAGAGTGGTTTTACTTGTTTTAAATATACATTTTGAAACAATATAAATTTATTTGTTAACACACACAAGGAAAAGGATAATACCAAATGATTGAGGACACACCACAAAAAAAGAAGTAAATATGGTAATGAAAATCTGACTAACACAAGTAAAAAAAATATTTGAAAATGTAGTTTTTTTGTTAGAGATAATTTTGGGACAATAGATTAGATATCATTTGATAAAAATAATAGTTACATTAAAAAATTTACATTAATTTTTTTTAATAATAGTTACATAAAAAAATGACTTTTTTAAAAGATTTTGTTGTAAGTATTAATGTATAATTTTAAAAAATTTCTACTGAATTACTTGCAGAGAAAAAAAATTAAAAAGCACAATCTGTTTGAAAATAATCCTTACTTAAATAGAATCAAAACAATGAACCATAGAAATAGAAAAAGATGAAAATGAGTCGAGTCAATTCTCACAATTTTTGGATTTGTTCGTTGGATTGGACCACTGCCTCGTCTTAGAAGTTGTGATAGAAGGAAAAATTGTGATGAGTAAGTAAACGATCGATATCTTATTAAAAATCCTACATGAAAATAATTTAATAGAAAAAAATCATATATATCATATAAATGAATCATATAATCATATAAATCAGATGATGACTCATGTACTGTGCAAGAAAATAACATATTAAGTTAGGATCACAAAAATAAAAATAACATATTAATAAAATTAAATCAATTTATTGTGATATTTCATACACTTAAATTTTTGTTACTGTAATTTTAAATTAGGATTACACATAAATTGAAATATGATGAACAATAAAAGAATGACTACAACACTATACAAAAAAATTAATATTTGCATTCAAAAATTAAAAATAACATATAAATAGATGTAATTAATATTGTAAATGCTGCCATTTATTTTTTCTTTTCCCCCCTGAAATTAGGCAATTTAATATGAATTTTTTAATGTTAATATTTATATTAAGTTTTATATTAGAAAAAATGCATTTTATTTCTGTCTTCACAGTTTTTTAATGTTAATCCATTAATTTTAAATTTGGATTATAAATTTATAATATGATTTTATTCATAAGATTTTAGGATATCTATAAAAGATTTAATGAAATCTGTTAAAATTTTATTTTTAATTTCATGTTAGTTTGAATTTCTTTTTAATATAATCCAAATCACGTCTTCAAATGTTCAAAAATTTAAAATTTCAAAATTATTAATATTTTAATAATAATAATCCATTCACTCATCTTCACTCCCATTCATTTGTTCAAATTTACACATACAATGGCCTTGAATAACTTTTCAACTTCTTATTAAATGTTTGTATTTTTTCCTCTTCTAAGATTCATCACAAAAATTATGAATGCATTTAATTGTAATGCATTCAATTGATTCTTTCCCCTTGTGATCACATCCATCTATTAAATGGACTTGGATCACCTCCCCACTTCTTATAAAACGTATGTTTTTCCTCCTCTTTCATTCATTTTTTTCTTAGTCATCACAAAAATTATGAATGTATTAATTACAATGCATTAAATTGATTCTTTTCCCTTTGTTTATTATATAATATTAATCAATTTTTAGGTTCTTAAAATGATAAAAATTATCTTCAAGTTCCTCCAACCGGATATTGTTCAACAATACCGAAATACGCTTGCCTATTTTTGGGCAGGTTAATAATGTACGGGGGACTGTTAACAGTAAATTGGAGATACTTAACAATATAGTGTACTAAAATAATTGACTTGGGGCATTTTCTATATTTTGATCAATATCCGGCTGGAGAGATCTAAAGATATTTTTAATTGCCTTAGGGACCTAAAAAAACTTAAAAATAATAGGGATTTAAAAATAAGATATGAGTGATAAGATGGATCTCTAATTAATTTTTTCATTATTTTTTAAAAATAATAAAAAAGAAAATATTTTTTGTAATTATAATGATAAAATTTTATTTTAAAAAAAGAGAAATGAATGACAGCAATAAAAATATTGATCATCTATTTATTTTAATTTTAATTTTAATTTTTTAATGCAAATATTAATAAGTTTTTAGTTTGTTTCTTCCTTAACAGATTTAAGCAACACATTTAATGTTTCAAATAAAAAAAATTTAGTTTGTATATGAATGTTTCAAATAAATTTTTTTTAACAAATGTGATAGGACACAACCTCGTATCTGGCGTCTCCCTAATCTTTTTTTAAAAAATTTCATGTCCATTTTTTTCCTAGAATATATGACTTCCACACATTTAATTCAATGCACATATTACATTATTGAAATTTAAAATCGAATAAAGGTAAATAGATATGGTTTATGCATGTGTTGAAATAATAATTATGATTGATATTAATTTTGAACAAATGTCATGGAATTGAAGGAGGTGTGAAAAGGATGATTTCATTAAGAAAATATATTCCTTTATATAATGCTGTATTGGGAGTCTCAAAACAAAAAGGATTTTGCGTTGTTGATCTTGTGATCCCCACCATTGGATCACCATTGGATCCCCACCTTTGGATTCATCAGACGAATCAAAATGCTTATGTAAATATACATGCAAATAAATTGCATGCCCTATAATTGCAAATAAATTGCATGCCCTATAATTTTTTTTGGGATTCTATGCAAATAAATGACATGCCCTATAATTGCATTGAACATTAAATATAGAATAATTTTTAATAAATTTTAGTGACAAAAAATTATGTGATTTTAATATGTAAGGTTTAAAATATGAATAGACTGCATCATATGTTGCAACGAATGTAAATAAAAAAAGGAATAGTAATTTATTCGTAGATATGTAATAACCAAATTTGCTTATGATATTTTAATAATCAAAATAGATTACAAAATATTTTAGTGATTCATATCTCTCTTTTATTTTTTTGGGAAGAACAATGAATTATATCTTCAATATCCTTTGATTTTATAAGCACCCCTTATCCTATTATGATATCCAATTTTAATTATAAGTTAATAAATATATTAATCTAATTTCAATTGGTATATATAAAAATATTCAAATACATATAGCTTATGTAAATTATTAGTATGATTTTATGATATATAAAAGATATAATGAAATGTATGTATTGGAACCAATTATGAATGAGATTAAAAGGCTTATATGCGTGTTTTTATCCTAATAATATTATGATGTCTGATTTTATTACAAGTTAATGAATATATTAATTTAATTTTGATTGATTACAATGAATTATATTTTGAATATCTCATTTTCTAACACTGAATTATATTTTGAATGTCATTTCATTTTATAAGTTTTTCTTTATCCTAATAGTATTATGATATCTAATTATAATTATAAGTTAATAAATATATTGTATAATAAAATGTATGTATTGTAATAAATTGTGAATGAGGTTAAAATAATGTGAATGGACTTTCATGGGATTGAGTAGAATTATAAGGATAAAATGGTCAAATGGTTGTGATTAATGTGATGTGAATGGATGATAATGAGATTGAATAAATTGATAGGGATAAAGTGGTCAAATGACAGTTTTTTGTGTTAAGAGACTTTTATATAGTAATATAGATAATACGGACAATTGTCCATGCTTTATTCTTTTTTTTTCCTTATGCCATATAAGATAACATGTTATTTAACCCACTTATTTCCTAATCCCAACACCTAATCCCAATACTAAAAAAAATAGAAAAATTAATTTGGGGTCTCTGTGGTCACTCATCTATTATTTTTAGATCTTTGAAAAATTTCAAGTTTTTTTTTAGTCCCTAAGTACGTAAAAAATTATCTTTAGATTTCTTCAACTAGATGCTTCTCAAAAATACCAAAAATACCTCCCGCACAATTACTTTATTACATTGTTAACACTTTTTAGTACATTGTTAAATATCTTCAGTACACTGTAAACACTCCCCAGTACATTGTTAACCTTCACATAACTAGACGAGGTCATTTTTGGTATTTTTGTACAACATCCGGCTGGAGGGACCTAAAAATAATTTTTCAATGTCGTAGGGACAAAAAAAAATATAAAATTTTTTAAGGAACTAAAATAATAGATGAGTGATCACATCAAACCGCTATTTAATTTCCCCCTAAAAAATAATTTTTTACTTTTTTAGACTTATTTATGTTATTTTAAATTCATATTTTTAAAGCTTATTCATTTTTTTTGTTTACTTATTAAATTTTTGTACTCATTTTATTTGATTTGTTTAATCTGAATATGTTTTTTTTAAAATAAGTTTAAAATATAATGTTTCAATAATTGCACATCCAAACGCAGTGAAATTCTTTATATTTTATGCATAAGTGTCAATCTAATTCATACTAAAATCATGATTTTGGAGTTGGTTGACGATCTTCTTGGTAGGGACATAATGAACCTTTTGTTTATTCAGTGAAATCTTGGGAAGAGATCCTTCTGTATTGTCATAAAAAAATATCAATAAAAAAATATCTCTCTATGTATATTTTTTTAAGCGTTCCCTGTGTACATGCTAACATATAACATATTTGGTGGCCAACTCACCCTAAAATACGTGCACGTGATTCGTGATTAGATGGAGAGAGATTGAATAATTGAGATCAAAACAACCCTAATTAATGTCAGAATTGTAGCAGTGACATTGTACTATTTTTTTTTTTTTGGAACTAAAAATTTTCCTCCTCCTCAAGGCTGATGTAATTTGAGCATAGAGATAGGAATTGATCCCCAAACTTCACTGATGTTTTTGGTCGTATTCAAAAGATGGTTCATCCTCATCCTCAGGTGTTCAAGTACATTTCAGGATCGACAGATGTTGGAAGCCCTTGATAAAGAGAAAGACACAATCTTCACAAGAAGGCATTAGAAGATTGGCATGTAGTTTGTTTTGCATTCACTATCTTTAATCCAGAAAAGATCTCCAGCAGTTTATGCACACTACTAGTTGAGTGCATACTATTTTGATGTAATAAAAAAAGAGACGAAACTCTCTAATAATCATATCAGTAATCATAAAAGAAATAATAAAAAATTATGTGTGTACACATGTTTTTATGTATATATCTCTATTGATTTGGGGAGACATATCTGACAGATTAATTAACCAATTCAATTGTCCATTAATGAGGATTTGATCTTAAATTTAAATATTGTATTATCACCTCAATTAGGATAAATTAATTGGTGGTGACTCACTCGTATGACAGCATTACAGGGGGTGTAACTTTTGCCCCTACAATATTGTACTAATACAATGTATGAAAACATAATTTTTTTATTATTTTTTTAAAAAATATATGCACTAATATATTTAGGCATTTACGTCATTTTCGTAATGACATGCATGTGTTTTTTTAGACAAAAAAAAAAAAAAAATTCGTTTTTGGCTGAAGGTCATATATAATGGACTACCAATGTAGGTCTTCACAAGGAAGCATTAGAGAGGGTGACCTGGTTTAATATTTAAAACTACTCGTTTGCATTATCTCTTCCATGACGTTGGTGCACATATATTATATATATATTATATAGGGCGCGGCTATAGTCACCCCACAAGTTATCTTATCATCCTATAAAAAAATTGATTTATCTCATATCTAACCCACCCCACGAGTTCGACATAAATGATGTCTTCTGTGTTTAAGATTGTTCGATATAGATGATGTTTTCTGTGTTTAAGATTGTTCGATATAGATGATGTTTTTTGTGTTTAAGATTGTTCGACATAGACGATGTCTTCTATGTTTAAGATTGTTCGACATAAATCATGTCGATCAGGAACCAGAAACCTTATTTCCAGTTCGATATAGACGATATCTTTGATATTTAAGGTAATTCGACATGGATTATGTTGATCATTAATGATAATTTACGTATGATGTAATAATTTTTTTTGCTCTACTTTAATACGCATGTATATTCATTTAGGTGTACGATGATTGTTTTTTGCGGTGTCGTCAACCGACAAAAACATTGGAGGGCTGGAATGTGTTGAACGAATCATTGATCTTCATGAACAAAATCAAATAAAGTGATATGCGGTCATTGATTATAATATATCAATCACAAACTATGTGTATTCTACTTTTATTTTCTAGATTCATGAGATAAACATGTTGGTGATTGTATCACAAACATTATAATTCAATAAGATTTGATTACACCAAAGATTTTAACACTTTATTATCAAAGTAAATATAAATTGTCAATATAAGAGTTAACATGGTATCAATTTGTCAACAGTAACTACGTTGATCACATATCAGAAATTTTTTGTCTCTGTTCGACATGATCCATGTCGAACCAACTTAAATACATAATACATCATCTATGTCGAACGGAGGTTTTTAGTTTCCGATCGACATAATCCATGTCGAACTACCTTAAACACAGAAGACATTGTTTATGGCGAACAATCTTAAACACAGAATACATCGTTTATGTCAAACAATTTTAAACACAGAAGACATCGTCTATGTCGAACTCGTGGGGTGGGTTGAATATGAGATAAATCAATTTTTTTTATAAGGTGGATAGGATAACTTGTGGGGTGGCTATAGCTGCACCCTATTATATATCCTCTCACCGAAATGGTGACTTTTTAAGGACCAACATGTGTTCAATAATCAATGAAATTATATAACCATGCAACCACTACGTACTATTATCAAACCTTATTTAGTAATAATTAATTAATTGCGTTCAGTAATTAATATATTAGTTGATTTTGTATAATATAGATGAGTTGATTTTGTATAATTTGATGGGTCTCCTCACCAACTTTGTATACTAAATTGCTGTAAAAAAGATGGAGACAAAATTAGATTATGTTTTATACATTCATACATAGAGAGAGAGATTGTTTGTGACTTATTGGTCCTCAACAGGATGCATTTATACTTGGAAATTGCGCATGGAAAATCGAGAAATACTATAAGAGAGTTGCTACATTCAATTTTTTTTTTCAGTTCAAAATATAATCACATCGTTAAAAATCGAATGAAGTATATGTATTGTTAGATGAATTATATACCTCATTAATTATTTTTTTATATTTACTAAAAATGAGTTCATTTAACTCGAAATCAGAGGTGGATCTAAAGGTTGGCTGGGCCTTCCGGCCCAGATTTTGTATTTTTTTATTTGTTATATATATTGAGATAATGTTACATACAGTCTCTTTTTCAATCACAATTTCAGTTTACACGTGTTATAATTTTTTTAAATAATAGTATATACTTCATTTAATAAAATACATGCTTTTATAAAAAAAAGAAATAAATACTCCAATAAATTGCATGAATACGTTAATAGAAAATGTAAATTTTTTTTATCAAAGCATATACCTAGTTAATTTGAGTATGTGTTTCAGTGATTTTTTATCGACACATATGAGACTGAAATTGGGGATCGAAAAAAAAATGATATGTCCAATCTCTTCTGCAACCCCATTTGCAATCCACATCGTTTTTCTTTTTTTTAAAAAAATTATGCACTCTCCTATTAAAGTATATGTTGTTACATAAAGTGTTCTATAAGCTAAGATACACTAGTATATTTTTTTCATTGTGAATATATATTTTTTATTTGATCAATACACTATGATAGAACTTCACACTATGATATGCATCATATACTACGTTATCACAATGCATAGGGCTGAAAAAAAAATTTGTGTCTTTTGAATATCATATTATTTGATATATAAAATAATTACATCAAATACAAGAAATTTTTTTTTCTATATTAATATTTAATATAACTCACCCTAAAATATTGCTCGAAATGAATAACGAATATGTCATTCATACGCATGGATTTTAACAACATGATTTGTTCTCAAGATACAACTCGACTAGTGAGAATCCGCTAATTTTCTGATGTACTATCAAGTGGAGTCTTCGAACTAAATTCTTATACAACCGATGCTCGGATTTGATTGATAATATATGTGGATCTAGATCTTTTATAAATAGAAAAACAATTTTCCATGGAAGAGGTGTAGAGAAAAGATCATCATTTGTCTGTCTCTTGAAAGTTTCTTTTTAGACCGAAAAGGAAATATGGCAACAACGAAAAAGAATCAATGTCACATTCATTTGAATTTGAAAAACAACGATCATAATGATCACATTTGGTCATTGTTATGCAAATGAGGATCGGATTAAGTCCAACATAAGTTCGATGACTACTCATGGGTTTAGAACCAAATGAAAGCATCGTCGATATGGAAATCTTGTCAAGGTGTTTGATCATCTCAGGAGCAAGGGACCTCACCAAATCCCCCACCACTCCCTTTCTGAAGAATTACCATTTCTTTTATTTCACATTCCAAACATTGGATTCTCCCTCCTTATTAACCTCTACTCAAAGCTACACACCTTCACAGTCTCCACCACCCCTCCCTCCTCCTCCATGGAGAATGGTAACCCCACGAACTCCACCACTACAAAAATAAAAAAATAAAAAATATTTTTTGCAACGGTCAAAAACCGCCGCAAAAAGTATATGCGGCGGTTTTGCGATGGTTTTCTAAGAGACGCAATAACACGCGTCGCAAATGCTTGGCAGTGGTTTTTACCTGTTGCAAAAAAACCTTTTGTGACTGCTATGTGTGACCGACACGAATAGATGCTTTGCGACAGCTTTGTTTGCCGCCTCAAATAACCTTTTTTTGTGATACATTTTAGTTTCCACCGCAAAAAAAAATTCCTTAGGAACTGTTACCCTACAATTATTGCGACGGTCTCAAACCGCCGCAAATAGTTTTTTTGAAAAAAAAAATTAGCTAGCTAATGTAGCTGTTTTATTTAGATAACCCTGTAATAAATGCATACACTAGCAACAAGTCTCATTATTCATGTCAACATAATTCCTGGAACATTCACTTGAATTAACATTCATTGAAAAAACAAAACATTACCATTGAAAAGTAATAAAAAAACACACACAGGATGAGTTTACAATTCCATTAAAAATACCATTCAATTCCATTTGTGTTTCACAGAATTGAAGGCTTACACAAACACACCACAGACCTATCACTATTGATAGATCAACGAAACAAGAGTTTCTAATTATAATATATGTTCAGTTTTCGCCCACCAAATAGACTCTCAATAGCCAACCAACAATTAGACAGCTCCTCCTGTCCATTATACAACTCTTCTAACCCGGAGGAAGGGTACCTGTGATTACCCTAGCGTTATCTTTACTCTTACTTTTATGATTCTATTCTCCTTCTTTTTAGAGTTTGTAATTCGAATTCAGTAAATGAAATCGGGTAGCAAATATCTACCTTTTTTTCAAAAAAAAAAAAAAAATTAGACAGCAAAATGCCAGAGGTCATCACCAACATGTATCATGAACACTTGGGATCCACCATTAGCTGGGCCACTATTCTCCAGGGCTGTCTGTAATAAAAATATTAAATTATGTTAATAAACATAACATTTATGAAGTTTATTGTGTGTAAGAGTGAGGGGTATGAGTGCAGAGGGCTGTGTGTGTGTGAGAGAGAGGGAGCAAGAGTGACTCTTATAATTCAGGAGCTTCTCAATGAGGTTGACATGGGTCATGAGCATCCGTGCACCTGCAGCAGTAGTGGACAGGCCCAGGGCATGCAATGCATATCTATAACACGGATAGCATGCATTAACATTAGTCACCATCGGACCACAGTTTATAAAAAAAAAAAAACAGATGGGACTGGTAACAGGAAGAAAAAAAGGGCAAATATTAATCTAGTGCCACGGGCGCTTAAATGTCAATCATGACAATACATATAAGAGGTAACCATGATATATAATATACTTGCGAACTTATGTAACATTGTCTAGAAAATTATGTTGATATTGGTGTTTCTAAATTATGACTGCTAGTTTTTGGTGTTTCTGAATTGTCTCTCATAAAAATCACATCTTTGTTGGGCATTTGAGCAATTCAGATTGTTCTGATTTTTCTATACTAGTTTCTTAAATCTTGGGTCTTCAGGCCTTTCTAATTTGTTTATTCTTGAATATCTGGGAAACACAAAAATGTGTTCTAAAAAGAAGACATTTTGGAACTATTGTTAGAAAAGAAGAAGATACACATGCTCAAGCTTCTGATATGTAATTTTTTTTGTCCTCTGTCTCTCACACACTCCATGACATGTGTAATATCCGTCTTTGTAGTAAATTTTGTGATGCCGAGGAAACCTTTGAGTCGCTGAAGGGCGATTGTGATGGCTGCCCCACCCATGAAACCAATAATGGCAGCATGGGAAAGGAAGTCAATCAAGAAGCTCAATCTGCAATATAAGGAACAAAAGAAAAAAAAACATGATGATTGAATTAGCATCGAAGAGCGAAAAATTACGAGTTCAATCTCATCTGAATATGTTATGATTAGTGAGAAGTGTATTGACAATGATAAACACCTGATCAGTATTGCTTGGGTGACCCCAGCAAAGAATGTTGTAGACATGCAGTAAATGCAAGCCTTTGATATTGGGCCTTATTTTTTGGATCGATCTCATCTTGGAGCAGAGTACCAGGCAGTAGAGAGATAACAGCTAGAGTCTGCAATTATCATTGTAAAAGATTCAGTATATGTACCTAGCATAAGATAGACTAAAGTTTAATTGGAATTATGAAACTTACTAGCCCATATTGCGGTTCCAAATTTGCAAGTTTTGCATAGTCGATATCCTATATATTAAAAATAACCAAAATTCCAGTTAGAGTTTCAAAAAACATGCTAAGATAAAGACAAAATAATATGCGAGCTTTGTTTTACCTGAGCAATACATAGACTAGCTATGGTGAGCCCTGCAATGACATCTCCCTTTCAGGTTCCCCCAGCTGAGAACAGGAAACAATGTGCGAAGGCCTAAAACTGTTACATTGAGAAAGTCTCAATTAACAATTATGAATAAAAGAGTTCATGCAAAGAAACCAGAAAATAGTCATAAAATGAGCTACTCTTTTCATCTATCACGATTCCATGTTAACAATGGAAATATGATAAAGAGGTAGACAGTTAAGCTGACTGAATGCCACATTGGACTGCAGTAGAGCCAATTGAAGCTACTTACAGAGAATGTAAGACCAGAGAATTCCTATGAAAGTTTTCCCTTTATTCATACAAACTGGTCCCTGAGAGGCTGAGATAATGTTTATCTATTATTATTATTATTATTATTATTATTATTGAAAACATGCTTAGATAATACAACAAATATTAAGTATAAAAGAGCATTACATAATGCGCCATATGTTAAAGCACTGCATCTCTTTTTCTCCGCTACCTATCACTCACTAGACTACCTCAAAATGCCAACTTTTCATAATCTTTCACAATTCATGTTTCATAAAAAAAATTTCACAGTTCATCTCACCATTGATTCAAACCCTTCATTCAAAATGCAATTATAATCTGGTCAATAAAATTAACAATGATTTTTCAGGAATGCACAATTGATTAGGCAAGAACTACTTAATTGAAGCAACAAAAACAAACATTTAAACCGAAATCAAACGGCCTTAGGAGATTCAGTCCCCGCCGCTGCCTCTGAAGTTCCGCCGACATCTCCCCCTCCGATCCTCTCGTCCTCATCGTTGCCATCACCGTCGGATCTCAGCGAGTTCACCAGAGATCTTGCAATCCAAGACATCCCGTCCGGAACGAGGGGTCGCCAGCGGGGAACATGCACGTCGTTAATAGTATATTACTTGCGACGTCGAACTAATTACTGCCGCAAATAATATATTTATGACCGATATTTCCAATGTCAAAAAATAATTAAATATTTACGACAACTGTCACAAATTCAATTGTTTGCGATGTTCTTTTATACCGCCGTAAATAAAATAGTCGCAAAAGACAATTTTTCTTGCAGTGCGCCAAGATATTTTTAAGGTACTGATGCAGAGAAGAAAGAGACACCTGCAAAAGAGATGATAAAATAGTAATAATAGATTTTTAAGTTTCGAGGGAGTTATATAGATTTTTTTTATCGTTGGTAAGTAAAAGATAACAGGATAATTTTTAGAAAAAGGTAGGGGCATTTTTGTCATCAAAAGGAACCATACATATATTAAGGGTATCTGTGACAATTTTTCAATTTTAGAAAGACTAAAATCGATTTAGCTAACTTTCTAAGGAGTTATATCGATTTTTCCCTAAATACAATCATTAACCAATCAACAAGGACAATATATTGTAATCTAACAAAGACAATTAAAAAACAACTTAAAATAAGAGACGCAAATAGATTAGGTTCGCGTGAGAAACAAACAAAGTAATAAAATAAAAATATATATGGATATCAAAAGTTCTCCCACGCTTTGACCGAAGACTCTTCAATCGGAGATGGAGGAAAGAAAGAGAGATTTATGTGGATCTAGGTTTTGGGGGTAACTTTGATACCGTGTTAGAATAAAGGAAGAGAATTTTTTATTGTATTACAGGAACCAAAGTCTATTTATATATATATATAAAGAAAAATCTGTAATACCAAAAAAGAAAATAGAAAAACTTGGAAAGCAATAATACCGCGATAATGACTCTTTAACATGGAAAACTAAGTTGTGTGAAGTGAAACATCTCCACCTTATTAGAGAATAAGCACAAATTCTCTCATAGAGTACTACTAGAACTAAATGAACATGTCATCCTATCGTTGAGCAAGTTCAGGCGTTCAATCATCTCTGGCGTAAGGCACCTCTTCGAATCCCCCACCACTCCACGACGAAAGAAAGCCGGTTTCGTGAATTTCACCTTTGCAAATTGGAGCTCTCCCTCCTTATTAGCCTCCAAATTCTTCAAGTACTCAAAGCTACATACCTTCACAATCTCCTCCACCACCCCGACCTCTGCCTCCTCCATGGAGAATGGTCTCCCTAGGAACTCCGCCAACATTTTCACACCGTTCACCGGGTCCTCCATCATTTCTTCGTACCTGATGCAAATCGAAAATAAGATTGGTATGATTATTTATTTATTTTATTATTATTAATTATTATTATTATATCATCTCTTTTGTGGGTCTCTTTCTTCTGTGCATCAATACCTCAAGAACATCACGCTTTGTGGCCTCTCAATGCTCGCCTTCCAGTACTCTAATTGATGGTCCCATATCGGCCCGTATGGGGTAACTCCATCACAATAGCTCTCAAACGCCTCCTCAAGAGAGAATGGCTCCTGCGAATCGTGCCGGTTGTCGTTGAAGAAGTACCAGAGGACACGAACACGTCTTTGATGTCGCGGCTGATGTAAACTATGCGACAACCGGATTCGTCGTCCCTTGCGGACTCCGGAAGAGAAGAGTAGGGAATGTGAGTGGCAAGAAGTCTAGGTGAAGGCAAAGCATCTAGACTGAGGATCGAATTATTCGTGTAAAGATGTGCCAGCTCTATCTGGAGGATGTACTCATGGGGGTTTGATGATTGCATGACCTGTTAGAAATATTTTTAGAAATTATGAAAATGTTGTATATATCTCAACTAATATTAATTATGATATATCAAAAAATTAATAAATCAATGATATGAAAACAATAAAATTATGAGTTAAAGGAATTGGAATCTTATGATCGAGTGGCACATTTAATTGGATCAATTTTTCAACAATACTTGTTTTGATGTCTGATCATCAGCGTTTCGGTTGTGGAGGGCGAAGACAAGGGCCTTAAGCCATGTTGTGCCGGATTTCGGGGAGCTCGCGATGAGGACGTCGGAGGGGCGGACCTTGAAATTGTGTTGCACAGACATTACGCCATCGAGGAAGAATGGGTAGTACCAAAAGCCTTGGTATCTTTGGAGTTCTTGCCCCCAGCTTTTCTTCTTGGGGAGGGTGGATATGATATGGGCATATTTTTCTTCAGTTTTCTCATCTGCTCCTCTCACCTCTTCTTCCATTTTGGTTGTGGGGATATTGGAAATAATGGAAAGATTGGTGGCCATGAATTTATGAAAGATAAAGCTCCACTGTTTTTATAGTGGGAGGAGATGCTGGAGTGTCTTCTTTATAATTGGGAGGAGTCTTGATGTGCACGAGGGTTTTAGGAAAGGTTTATTTATTTTGATACTAAGGTTGCATAAACGAAAAGATTTTGAAGATTTTGTTTATATGAATCACATATTTAATCCAAACACACTTGCAAAACTTCTCCTTTTAGATTTTCACAAAAAGTATGAAAAACATTAATGCACATTATATAACAACATTAATGCATCGGATCTCATCAAAACTCCGAAGTTAAGCATGTTTGGCAAGAGTAGTACTGGGATGTATGACATCTTGAAAAGTTTTCGTGTTGCACCCCCCCCCCCAAATCTTCGTTTACCCACAAGTGGTCATAACACAACGGTTAGGGCTTACCGGTGTTAAGGGTAGATCTTGGTATCGAGTCTTGGAGCTGACTTGACCCCTGTATATTTTTGTGGGTTTGGGTTACACAGGTGAAGACTGTCTATCCAAATCGGTCGTAAAACCAGCTACAAAGGTCCCTCCGGCCGGTATCAAAAAAATCTAACATAAGTGAGTTAGTTTCCTATAAAATTGTTTTGGGTCAATTGCCCAAATACCCCTGCAGCCCAGCCTGTATTATTTCTGTACCCCCACCTTTTTTTAAAAAAAATTTACCCCTGGTTGTACACACTCTTTTTTTTTCTACCCCCTCAACTGCCACATCACTTTTTTCTTCCACTACTACCCTTCTCTTCCACAATTACCCTCCAACACAAGTGCCCCCATTAATTCCCACCAAAGCCCCCCATTAATTCCCACCAAAACCCCTCGAACCCTCTCTTTTTACACAAAATCAAAACCCTCAAAACCCTCTCTCTCTCATTGACTCTCCCTCTCCCGTCGACGATCATGATCCCAGCGACGTGCTTCTCCTCTCTGCGAAGAATTGACACTCGCCGAAACCCTCTCCTCGACCCTCACTCCTCTGGAAACCGTCCCGACTCACCCATTTCGTCGAAACCCTTTCCCCTCGCCGACTTCCTAAACCTAGCCAAACCCCCTTAACATCCCACCATGGCTGAATCCCCCAAACGGTTGAATCCCAAAGCAGGTATCTATATTAGGTTTTTTTTTGTTTTTTATATTGTTTTTGTAATTTGACATTTTTGTTCCGTAAATGGTAATTACGAGTGTGTAAATGTAGTTCATATCTAATTGGATTGTTTCTTTTTAGCTCTCATCTTGCGTATTGTTCCTGTATGAGTAATTTTTTTTGTTGATTGTGCTGTTTTTGGGAGCGTCAATGAAAGTGTGTTTTTTTTATATTTCATCAGTTGAGTGCGTAATGTGCTGGATTGATCAATGGAGGGAGGTTTTTAGTGTTTTTGTAGCTGGATTGTGTATTTATGTAAATAGGCCATGTATCCTTAATAGGATCTAATCTTGGTTTTTTGTGTAAATGTAGTTTGTATTTATGTAAACAGTAGTTTAATATACTGTAACATGTGGTTCAAGATCTGTAACTGTCCATGTTCTGTTTATTACATCTAATAGATTATAGGTAGGTTGTGGCTATTACATAGGATATATAATTTAAGTATTTATTGAATTAGCAGGTCATGTTCTTGGTGTTAATTGTAAATATACTAGTTGTTTGTACAGATTCTTTATTGTCATTGTATATGGATTGTTTCTTTGTTGTAAATGGACTGTTTCATTTATGTAGTTATTTGTTTATATTCTGTGATTGGTTGTTTGTGTAATTCATTTTTAATTGACGTGTCTTAAGCAGAGGAAGTAAACCATCGATGTTACATTAAGTTTTTCAGAGATACATTGACCGAGGTTAAACCAAATTCACACCATCTGTTCCTCTTAGGAAAGACTCCTTTTTATCATTTACTTGAAATGCCAGAAATCCATTGTGAGGGACATCTGGTAGAAAAGATTTGTCACTGCTTTGATTCAAATGACAGATTCATCCTTGGTGGAGTGACATGCAAGTTCTCGAAGGAGGAGGTGGCACTAATCACAGGCCTACCATTCCACGGGAAAGCGTTGGATCTGCATAGCAAGAAGGTATCCGACATTCACCTCCTGTAGAAGCATTTTCCGTCCACGCATTTGCATAGAAAGGATGTTCGACAAAATCTTATTCAACTCCACCCATCAAAGGAGGAGGAGGACCGGGAGGACTTTGTTCAGATCCTTATAATTTTGATGTGTGCTACCTTTCTGTTAGCCAACAAGGGGTATGCATGTCCAAACAATGTTGCAAGATACTTGGAAAATCTTGATGCAACCTGAGAATTTTCATGGGCATCGGCTGTCCATGAAATGATAATAAACGACCTAAGGTTGTTTGCCCATAGAGTAAGACAGAGAGATGCCAGGGCAGGGGTTAACCCAGTATACATGGCCGGATGCACGGCTGCTTTGATGGTTAGCTTACCCTATTTGTACACGTAGTTTTTTAAATTAATATGTACTTATCAGGCATGTAATATGAAAAGCATAATGCAGGTGTGGTTCTACGAGCACACCCGACTAAGGACTCCGTCAGCATATGGATTAGTTCCAAGATTTTTTCGATGGGGGAGGATGAATGACAAGAGCTCCCTTCTGCTGCTCAGAACAATTCCACCTCCTCAGAGCAGAGCAGGTAATTCATAATAAGTATGTGTGTATTTGTATTATCTCTGTATCTGTCTACATATGTAATTCTGTTAATACTATTTTAGTTTTTGTGAAAACTATGTTAGTTTTTGTAAACCCTATATGTATTTCTGTAACTTTATACTTTGTTTATGTAATCATGTTATCATTTATATAAATACTTTGTTTTTTCAGGTGGATCCTGAGCTTAATATTGGCAGAGCCCTCACGAGGAGTGAACGATTGGATCCTGAGTTTTTTCAGGTGGCCCCTACGAGGAGTGAACGATTGAATCCGCAGAGCCCTCCTTCGATGATCTCGAGAGTTAAGAATCATGCAAGGGATAGAAAGGCTTCCAAGAAGATAGGAACACCTTTCACGGGGCTGACCAAGAAGAAGAGGAAAGAGACAAATAAGGAGAAAGAGAAGAAGGACAAGGTGGAGGATAAACAAGAGGAGGAGGAGGAGGATAAACAAGAGAAGGACAAAGAAGAGAAGCAAGAGAAGCAGGAGGAGGGGAAACAAGAGAAGGAGGAGGAGAAAGAAGAGGAGAAACAAGAGAAAAAGGAGCAGAAGGAAGAGAAGGAGGAGGAGCAAAAGACAGAGGAGGAACAGGAGAAACAAGAGATGGAGGAGCAGAAGGCAGAGGAAGAGGAGGAGAAACAAGAGGAGGAAGCAGAGAAAGAGGAGCAAAAGACAGAGGAGGAGGAGGAGAAGGCAACGAAGGAGGAGGAGGAACAAGAGGACAAGGAGGAGAAGGCAACGAAGGAGGAGGAGAAACAAGAGGACAAGGAGGAGAAGAAAAATGAGGAGGAAGAGTTGCATGTAAGTCATCTATCACTTGGTTTATTTGAATTATATAAATATGTTTGCATGTGTATTTTCATTCATTTTCTATAAATATTGTATGTAGATTGTGGAGGACAGTCAAATGGAGGATAGCCGAGTGCAAGTATTTCTTGTAAATTCTATATATGTTTCTGTATATGGTTTATATGTTTGCATGTGTATTTTCATTCATTTTCTATAAATATTGTATGTAGATTGTGGAGGACAATCAAGTGGAGGATAGCCAAGTGCAGATATTTCCTGTAAATTATATATATATTTCTGTATATGGTTTATACATTTCTGTATACGGTTTATATGTTTCTGTATATTCCTCTATATAGGTTGTGTATAATATTGATGAGGAATCCCTACAAGATAGTGATTCTATTGTAATTGGTGTTTCTGGGTTCATTGAAGCGAGTCGAGAGTATGATGGACATGATCTGTTATCGGAAGATGACAAATCAGAAATTAAAATTTTCTTAACTTCACCCATCACACATGAAATCGTATTGAGAACTCAGTGTGGAACAGAAGTCCTCGGAATTCATATACATGACATTCTCTTTGAAGGTAGAATGACTGAGGGGTACGTTATCGATGCATACTTTGACTTACTAAAAGAGAGGATCCAGGACAACCCCGAAGTCCATCGGGCCTGCTTGTTTGGGAAACATTTTGCACGGGTAATTAGTTTTAGTTAGACATAGATGCACTTGTTACATAATCTATTAACTATGTCTCAATTTCAAATTTCAGGCACTCACTAAAAAAGCTTCTGAGGTAGAGCGAATGACTAAATTGTCCCATTACATGACAGAATGTACCAATGAAGTGATTACGGAGGTTGATAAATATTTTATTATCCTCAATACTGATCACCATTGGCATTTATTAGTATTTGACTTCATGGACGAGTGTTTCAAGTCGTACAACTCATTATCTCCGGTTCATTACAAGAAAGATGTATATGTATGGGTGGAATGGATGAAGGACTACTTTGCCAACAACATCAAAGAGCCTGATATTGTAAATTGGGACGTGGAATGGCAAAGGGACTGCCCGAAGCAAGAAAACAGGCATATGTGGTTCTTATATTATTTTTCTTACACAATTGTTAGTGCTTGAGTTATTTGTGTATTTGTCTAATTCTCGCATATCTAATGTAGTTTGGACTGCGATTTCTTTCGTAATGAAGTACGTGGATTGCTTGACTCGAAGGGATAACAGTGGATTCAACTTCAGCCAAAGCGACATGAAGAGAATCAGGGGGAGACGGCAGCCCAATTCATTAGGCTAGGAAAAAGCGACATGAAGAGAATCAGGGGGAGACATAATTAACAGTGTTAGTTATCCAAGTTACAGAAAATATGTTAGAACTTACAGAAAATATTTAGATGTTACCTTCGTGATAGTTGTAGAAAATAAATATTGCTTTATGTTTTTATTTTTATAAACTTACAAAAAAACCATATTTCGAGTTACAGAATATTCTGATGAACTTAAAAAAAACACAATCTAATTACAAGATATTCAAATGAACTTATAAAAAAATTATATGTTGTTTACAAGATATACTGATGAACTTACAAAAATCATTTACTTAACAGACATAATTCAAAATAATATTCTGCAAACAATAAGCAGTACTGGACTGCACCTTCTTAAATTTCCATGCTACACCTCAGAGTCAAATGATATCTGATTAGGCATTGGATTCTCGCACGTTTGTCGATTGTGACCAAATTGTCAGCAGTAAGAGCATCTGTAAGGCAAGATGTCAATCTCACCTCTGGATGGAATTCTTTTCTTCTTTCTTCCTGCTCACTTCCTCATTGTAGGAGGTTTAATCAGAATATCATTCAATTCTGGTCTTGACATCCCAAGATTTGGAATCGGAAAGATATTGATTGCATAGGTTTTTCTATACATTTCAGTGGTGTAGAACGGGTCACACCATGTGTGCAATAATTCATTGATACTAACAAGGACTGCACAAGCATGAATGCAAGGAATTTTCATTACCTGCCATTTCCCACATAGGCAGGTCCGATCTGTTAAATTTATTGAGTATGAGTAATCACTACCCACAACCTCAAACTTAAAACCATTGGATGCTCTGACAGTCATCCCCATTCTTTCTTCATTGATCGCTTCAAGTCTTTTATGTACTCTAGGGCACAAAAAATCTGCCACGTTGCGGATTTAATCCTCCTCCTTGCTGTTATATCCATAATCTGGATACGAATATGATCAATCATTTGTAAAATGGTCAACTGACGAGTTTGAATGATCCAATTGTTGAATGATTCAACCAGGTTGGAATACATAATCTGAGTCAATGTATAAACAAGGTTATAGACGTTACAGATTTTGTAAACATAATTACATAAACGATTATGTTAGTTGCGAAAAGAGTTAAACTATTGGATATCTTACCCCATATCTGTCTCCTTGAAATAGTGCATTACACCAATGCTCGGGACTATGTTCAGCGATCCACACCTCACCTTGAGGCACCTCCCTTTTCAAATCTTCAAGTGCTTTTTCATATCCACATCTTGTATATGAATATGCAACAGAATCCAGCAAACTGGATCAAACTTTTTTGCGTGTTTTGTTGTATGATTTCAAAACAGTACTCTTACAATTCATTTTCAGATGCCTAAGACAGTAAGAATGGTATGAATCCGGAAAGGTTTGGTTCACGGCAGCAATCAAACCCTTTCACCTGTCGGAAATAAATGTAATCCGACGTTCACTAGTAAGAGTATTCTTCAGGTGTGTAAAGAACCACAACCATGAGTCATAGTGCTCATTATCAACAACCGTGAACGCAACAGGATAAAGCTTGTCTTCGGCATTATAGGCTGATGCGGCCAACAATATTCCTTGAAATCTAGACTTTAAAAATGTTGCATCAACACACAACATCGGTCTACATCCAGTCTCAAAACCTTCGATGCATGCTCGAAAAGAGATGAATAAACACTTGAATCGTTGTGTGGCATCCGTTTCGATCACCACTGAGCTACCTAGATTAGTGGCTTCAACCGCTTCTGCATACCATCTCATTTGATCAAAACAACAAAATTCATTACCATGCAATTCATTATTTGCAATCTCCTTTCCATGCCATGTCCGATCATATGTGACATTCATCCCAAACCGTCTATTCAGTTGGTTCCTCATGTCCTTTGCAGTGAATAAGGGATTAACTTGAAGATCATCTTTAACAAGTTCAGAAATCCATTTACGGCCAACTTTCGGATGCCCTGTTCTTCTTAAACCACCCCCACAAGTATGTGTCGGTATATAAGTCTTTAGTTTAAACAATTGCCTCCCTCCTTTGCTTGCAAAGCAGATGCATGAATTCGTCAATTGCAATTGTGTGTGGCACATCTTGCAGTCACTTTGTTCTGTCACTCTTAATGACATGATAGTCAAACCCGTGTGCAATAGAAAAGTTGTGAAGGTCACGACGAAAGTGATCTACATCATGAAAGATTTGGCCAGGCTTTGTAATGAGGTCCCCCCACATGCTAATCCTTAGGCTATGAGCTCATTAGCCTCTGTGTTTTGGAAGTTCACCAATGCCATATTATTAGTTTCTTCAACAGCGTTTTCATTAACATTGTGATTTGACTCATTCCATTGAACAGGAAAAACTTCAGATCTGGGAGTATTTACAGATAATATATCATGAGTTACAGAATAAATGTTTTCATTTATAGATTTATCAAAGTCCATTATAGAATCAAATGCACAGTATCAATATCTGTTACAGAATCAATGTTTACAGCTATGTCACAAATGTATTCTTTTGATACTTACATAACAAACAGAATATATGCACCACATGCCCATTTTCAATTACAGTTTCTATGCACTAACTAACAGGTCTGATCATGCAAATTTCATAGAAATCGATAATCATGAAGATGATTATGCATACCCATTGGAATTTTGAACAAAGAGGTGTATTAGTTGGGAATCAAAGCGAATGTGTAGCTGAACCATCTTCTTCATATCACGATCATCTATCAAAGTCACAAATTATTTGTCCAGCCGGGAATGGAGTACTTCATCGTCATTTTAGATGGATCCAAGTGCCATCTTGAACACAATTCCCCAACAAAAATTTGAAACCCAGTATCTTCTCCAACATCTGCAATGTATGAATCCTCTCTGTATTTACAATGGATAGGTAATGAAGACATCGGGTGGGTTTCGAGGGTTTCGGCGAGGGTTTCGGCGAAGGTTTCGGCAATGGTTTTCGGAGGGTTTCGGCGATGGGTTTCAGCGAATGGGGTCTTCGTTGAGTGGAGAAGAAGTCGGTGCAGGAGGAGGGAAGGGTCGATGCGGTCGTGTCGGGTGGTCGGGTGGAGGTGATCAGTGAGGGTTTCAAAAACAGGGGGACGAAATGGATTTTGTGGGACAGGTAGGGATAAAGGGTATAAGTGGAAGAAAAAAGCAATGTGGTAGGTGAGGGGTAGAAAAAAAATGAGTGTGTACAACCAGGGTAAAAAAAAAATTTCAAAAAGGTAGGGGTACAAAATAATACAGGCTGGGTGCAGGGGTATTTGGGCAATTGACCCAATTGTTTTTCAAAAGTTATTTTTTAGTGAAAAACAAATTTTCAAACTCAGTTTCAAAATCACCACCGGGCGTGTCTATCCCCTCCAAGATAATTTGTTATCCCACCAATAAAAAAAATCGGTGTTTTGCTGTCCCCACCAATCCAGTTCGACCGAAATCGGTTGTCATTTCAGGTTTTGGGCGACCGGATTTGGTCGTCATTTCAGGTTCTGGGCGACCGTAATTGGTCATCATTTCAGGTTTTGGGCTACTGTAATTGGTCGAACAGGGTTCACAACTATATCTAATTATTCTTTGTAAGCAAATAAATTTTTGGGTTTTTCCAATATATTCTACATTTATTCTTTTATTCAAACAATAGCTAAGGGACTGAAAAAATTAAGTATGTATACTTTCGATTAATTCAAATTTTTATAGAAAAATATCTTATTAGACAAATATATATCATTTTTAAGCTTCGTTTGAATTCATAGTAAGATAATATTTGTTTGAAAACAAAAAACCTACCAGTTGATCGAAACACATTTTATATTTGGCTTTTGAAATTTGTCTGTAACTTATGTAAAAAATTGTTCTTATATTCTACATTTAAGAATAATGATTTATTCTCCCTATATTACAACTCAGACTTGGAGTGATATGAATGATTCAAGAGGATACACGTCGTGGATTATGTTTTCAAGAAAAAAAATTATAAACTTTATTACAAATCATGTTCGACCAGGTTCGGTCGCCCAAAACCTGAAATGACAGCCAAATCAAGTCGTCCAAAACCTGAAATGACGACCAAGTCCGGTCGCCCAAAACCTGAAATGACAATCAAATCCGGTCGAATTGGCCGAATCGGTGGGGATAGCAAAACACCGATTTTTTTTAATCAATTGGTGGGGTACGAAAAACGGTGGGTGGGACTAGATGGGCCCATCACCACCCAGTGATCAATTGCTCTTTTTTCTGTGATTTTTTTTTGTTTATTCATTCTCGTGGATCTATTATTGTATTGATCCACATTAATTATTCCACAACAATTAGGGGTGTTTGGTTCACTGACTTATCAGAGCACATATACGATTCTTTTTCTCGTTCAATGACACGATAAGAGAATATGATACATTAAGTTAATTTTCTCATGATAAGCATGCCATTATTCAATAATAAAACATGGATCATGCCATGCATATTAATTACATTATCACTGTAACCTTTTATAATAACCAAAGTTGGTAGACATGTAGAATGTTCCGACTGAAATTTATTGTAGCCACAGTATTTCACATTTGGCTTCTTTTTGGGGAAAGTTGTGATGAGATGGCATATTTTTCTTGAGTTTTCACATTTGCTCTGCCTCTTCTTTAGGAATGTAACATGAAGTTCAAGGTATTTAACATCTAATCCGACCCAATCCGAATTTAATCCAATGACTCTAATCTAAACTCAACTCATGGTAACCCAAACTCATATGAGAAATCCGATTTTCAAGCTTAGCTAACAAACATAAATCCCAAAACAAATGGTATATAGGTTTTTTTTTTAAAAAAAAAATTCACAATCTAAATCCATCAAAAAAATTATATTGTAAACCAATGGAAGATACTTGCCCGTTAGGATAAAGGCATAAGCTATTATGGGGTTTATACCTATTCCAGGAATTGTTGACTTTATCAATAGAATAAGAGATTTTGTGTTTGATTGTGTTTTCAATTATTCTAATTGGGAAACGTAATAATAAAAGGTTAAAGTGTTTGGTTAATGAAGAATAAGATGTGAATAATGTCTAAAAAGTTTATTTGACATGTTGGCCACATTTATGTATAAGAGATGATGACAGGTGATCTAATGTGATGACATGTGATTTTATAAATTGATCCACTTATACCAGTGGAAGAATAACACAATTCCATGGGTGGACTTGTAATATAACTATCAGCTTATTCTCTCCTAATTTTGCATAACTATACCCCCTTATTCTTTTTACCCAAACACCTTTTTTGTCTTATTCTCCTCTATTACTCCCCTATTTCACTCCTATTCCTCTAGCCAAATAGCCCCTAATTAGAGTAAAGAAACAAGTATCAATGGCCCATGTTCCATTTAGAATATCATATGGGTGTCTACTACAGGTTCAGGTTGGGTCTGGTTGTCATGATACCAACCCGATTTTATAGATAACCCGAATTTATCAACCTGATCGAATCGAGTTTTTAGAATCCATCCCATATAAAATCAGGTTCGGGGAATAAAGGATGGAATAGGGGGATAAGGGAGAATAAAGGTAAAAAAGTTGTTTGAGTGGGTGATATAAAGGGGTATAACTATACAGAATTAGCTGAGAATAAGCAGATATTTGTATTCTAAGTCCCCTCTTAAAATTTTGTCATTCCTTCACTGGTATAAGGAGACCCACCTATTAAATCACATGTCATCACATCAAATTATCTGTCATTATCTTTTATACATCAATGGAGCCTACATGTCAAATCAAGTTTTTACACTTTATTCACATTTTATTCTTCATCAACCAAACACTCCAACATTTATTATTAAGTTTTCCAACGAGAATAACTGAAAACACAACCAAAGAGAAAATCATTTATTCCATTGATAAAATTAACAATTCATGTAATATGTATAAACTCCATAATAGCTTATGCATCTGTCCAAACGGCCCCTTAATGATTTTTTTACATTCTCGATCTCGATAAATTATACTTATGTTTGAGTTTGGAATGCGGCGTTTATAATAAATAAAATGCAGAAAACACGAAAAAATGCTGCATTTATCATTATTTTGGTTGGACTAGCGTTACGTTTTCACAACATAATCTATTCATACACGATCCAAACATACCCTAAGAATAAACTGGTATAGTCCTCTATTTTGTTACTTTACATCAATAATTTATGCTTGAAATATGAGGGAGTCCCCTACAGGTAGCCCTGTCAACGGGTCAGGTCCGAGTCGGGTCGGGGTGGACCCGGACCCGACCCATGGCAAGACCCAACGGGTCCGGGTCCGATCTAGGACCCGGCGGGTCTGGGGAAATGTGGACCTGGACCCGGACCCGCCGGGTCCGGGTCCGACCCGACCCGGATGGTTGGCAAAAAAAAAGAAAAAAAAAGAGGAAGAGCTCATGTATTTGTTTGCTTTATCATTCTATTTGAAAATTTTTGTACTAAAACATTATTATTAATGAGACTATGTTTGAACATAATCTTATACAATTCAAAATAAGTAAATGAATTATTAAATAATATCCAAAACAATAACCACTAACATAAAAAACACATTAACCTAAACAATAAAGATAACTAATTATACAAACATTCAAAACAATATTAACCTAAACAACATTCAAAACAATAAACACTAACATATTAACTAAAATAATAAACATAAATCATGCAACAAACTAATTAATTATACAAATTCAAAAGCTAATAAGTTAATTGTCCAAAACAAACCGACGACAATACATTACTAAGTTTATTACATATTAAACAATCAAGTTCTTGCAAGTTGCAACATCAACACAACGAAAAAAATGTTATGATTATGATTATGATTTATAAACTTATGGATACAAACATAAGTTAAGTAAGAAATAAAATTATGTATCAACTAATACTAATAGTCTTATAATATATCAGCATATATTAATAAAACAATCGGGTCTCGGGTCCAACGGGTCGGGGCGGGGTGGACCCGGACCCGACCCGTTTGTTTGTTCGGGTCCGCCGGGTTGGGTCCAACTTCGGGTCGGGTCCAAATTGGGTCGGGCATATTGCACGTGTAATCGGGTCCGGGTCTAGACCCGACCCGTTGACAGGCCTACATACAGGTTGTTTATCATAGATAAATTGTAATGGTTATACAACTTTAATAATCATATCTTAATATGTTAAAATAGAACTGGATGGCTATAAAGGAGTCGGATATAATTTAGGGTGCGGCTATAGTCACCCCAAAAGCTCTCCTACCCACCCCTTTTATTTCCCTACTCAGCCATATATCTTTACTTCATAAGCCCACCCTTATATAAATATTCAACCCTAATCATTTCCACCCCACCTCATCCACTATTCCAGAAAGTCATGGACCATGTCGAATCAAATCAAACACGAAAGACATGTAGCATGTCGAACGGGATACAAAACACTTCAAATATTATTTATTCCGAAAAGCCATGGACCATGTCAAATCAAATCAAACACGAAAAACATAGAGAATGTCAAACGGGATACATAACACTTCAAGCCCCCGTTTGGTATAGGAATAAGCCCCCAAATAACCTGGTATAAAAAGGAATAAGGGATAAAGGGTGTTTGGAAACATAGAATAGATAGAGATAAAGTATGTAAAAAGAAATTAGTATAAAGTGGTATATGGATTCTAACCTACCCCTGAAATTAAAGTTATCATAGGTTATTTCACCCAATGAATATGTGGGTTCACTGTCAAATCAATTGTCATCATCTCTTATAAATCACATGTCAAATTAATTATCATTATTTTTTTATTTATTCTTTATTCATTATCATTATTTTTTTATTTTTTTATTCATACTTTATTCACATTTTACCCAAACAACAAAACATTTATTCTTACGTTTACCAACGAGAATAATTCAAAACACAACCAAACATAAAATCACTTTATCCTCACTTATGCTGGAATAAATATATACCCAAGAATAAGTCCTATTCCCGTTCCAAACGGGGGCCAAAGATTTTTTTATTCTAAAAAGTCATAGACCATGTCGAACCAAATTACACACGAAAGACATGGATCATGTCGAACGGGATACAGAACATTTCAAAGGTTTCTAATTCCAGAAAGCCATGGACCATGTCGAACCAAATCAAACACAGAAGACATGAAAAATGTCAAATGGGATACTATACATTTCAAAGGCTTTTTTATTCCAGAAGCCATTGACCATGTCGAACCAAATTGAACACAGAAGACATATAGCATGTCGAACGGAATACATAACACTTCAAATGTTTCAGATTCTAGAAAGTCATGAATCATGTCGAACCAAATCACTCACAGAAGACATAGAGCATGTTGAACGGGGAGAAAGAGAAAAAGAGCGCAGGACTTATTATTTTGATTGTGGGGTGGGTAATATATTTATGGGGGATGTGTGGGGTGGGTAATGTTTGGGGTGGGTAGGGTGTACCATCGGGGTCGGTAGTGTTGGGGTGGGTTAGGTGTGAAAAAATGTAACAAAACATTTTTATTTATAAATAAAAAAGGTGGATAGGAGAGTTTGTGGGGTGGCTATAGCCACACCCTATAATTTATCCATGTTCATCCATTAAAAAATAATAGTAATATTCTAATAAATCAAATACAAAAATAAAATAATTTCCTTTCATTTCCATGTATAATCATTTCATATCCAAATAATTTATCGACTAACTAAATTTAAGACAAACTATCACGGTCTTCCAATCATGGCAATTGAATGACATTTTAGGTTGTGAAGTTGTCTCTCCACGACTTCACATCTTTTGAAAAATACAAATTTTGTAACGCTCCCGAACCCACGACTCCGTTTTGAAGCGCGAAGTCCGGTTGCGTTACCTTAGTTCCTCGAATATCAGAGTACTAATATATATATTTTTTTATATCCAGAAAGATAAGAATACATCACCATAAATATACATCAATACATTACCATATTTTATTAATCAATTTTCCAGGATAAAATCCAAAACAATTCTCAATTACTGGATATACATCGGGATCAACTAAATTCTAAATATCACCATACTATCATACATATGGGTCCTCTACATGCCAAAGAAATGATCAACACCTTCTACAAGAGTCTAGTGCTCTGAAAATCATTATACGAGCTTCAACCTCCAATGCCTTAACGAGATCGACGACCACCAACAACTATTCTGAAAGGTTGGGAAAATGAGGGGTGAGCAACCACATGCTCAGTGAATGCACCTATGGCGTCCCGAAAATAAAATATTTTAAAATAATAATCTTTATTAATATATCGTAAGAAAACAATTTGCAAGATACAATAAAAATGATATTTGCAAATACAATAAATTTTCGATAAACCATAACTTAAACAAAGCCTCATACCAAAATGCATGGTCTCAAAATAACTGTCAATACTCATGATGTTTATGAATGCAACGGATACGCATGCCCACTTTCCACGACACCTAGCCGCAGAGATTTCACTTTGAAAATCGGGCCACGTAGGCATAGCCACCTAGACTTGGGTCAAAATTTAGACCGCAGCCACCTAGACTGAGCCACCTAGACGATTTAATGCATGCACAATTCATAAATCCCATAATTTTCAATGTATACGATGTATCCAAAATATTAACCTAGATGATGATAACTTGCTCATATGCTTCATACAGCATAATTCATAAAATAGGATGATACCGAAATGTATACATATATTATGATTTTTAAATAATATAGAGACATCCACTCACCTCCAGTCCACGCAATACAAATCGATACATGTGCATGAACGCTATACACTCGCACATTGATAACCTAGCATAACAATTATGAAATAATAATTCAGAAACAATTCAATCATGACCCAAACAACTGATAACCAACTTACAACAACACTACGCCCAATAATCCCAAAAGCCCATATCTTATAGACCTACAATCAACAACTCACTTCAAAGTCCTAACGAAAATCCCAATTCCGAATAAATATTAAAATTTTCATATACTCACAATGATCTGATAATCAATATCCATTTATTCCATAAAACCCATATAATCGATCAATCCTCGAATAAATATTTAGAAAAATACAATAAAAGCTCAACTATAATTCCAATGATCGAATAACTCAATCCAATCAATTTACATCCAAAAACAATAATATCCACTTAATATTCATTAATCCCACTAAACCAATTATCGATTTAGATCCAATTTGAGTCACCAAGATCAATAAAGTCATCAAAACCCACAAATCAACTTATGCTTCATAAAACATCAATATGGGATCCTTTAAATCTCTAAAATTCATCAAACTTGAAAATCAAGCTAAATATTTGAATTCTAATAAACTGTATAGAAATCTTTCAAAAGTCATAACTTTCTACCCATAACTCCGAATTAGACGATTCATGATTCGTTGGAAACCTATTTCTGTTTGTCAAATACATTTTTCTCAGAAACGACTCTATCATAGTAAAAAAGACGATTTACGTCCAAGCATAAAATCAACCCGAAAATAGCCATTAAATTCCCGAAACTAATAAATCTAATTCGATCTTAAGAATTCCTTTGAGATCCATTAAAATCAAATCAAATATCATCAAATTAAATCAATCAAACCCTAACCCTAATCCATCAAACTTCTTCCCCAAACAATTACTTGACGTAATCATATCCTAACAAAATCAATAAGGAATGATATCTCACCTTAGATCCGGTTACATCACCCACCATCTTCATCTAGAGTTAGGTCATCACCACCCTTCACACATTCTGAAATTTAGATGAAAACCCTAACCCAAACATTTTATTTAAAGGGGTTTACCAAAATTACAAAACGATCCCTGAAGTGTTTTCCGTTTACAATGAGGTCCCTATCCGATTTACAAACAGATCCCTGTCCGATTTACAAATAGATCCTTCAAGGCTATTAAAAAGTATTCAGGATTCGCAACTAGATCCCTGAGCCCAATAACTTAACACAAAATCCTAAAAACCTAACTTCCCGAAATCTGAATCTCACCAAATTTCAACCAAAGTATCTTGACACTATAAAGATCTACAAAAAATATAAAATAAATATTTAAAAATCAATTTATAATTATCATAATTATAAATCAAATTGGACTCATTTGGGCCCACCGTCAAACAAAAAATGAAATATAAAAAATCAAATTTAAAATTTTCATTATATACTTAAAATAAATATATAAGGCCAAAAAATACCGAAACGTTACAAATTTTGAGCATTTTTTCACATAAATCTGTCTTCAGCTTTTTACTATAGTTTTTTTAGTTTGAAAAGGTTTGGGGAGAAACAATTTTCTACAAATTCAAAAGTTGTTCAAATTTATTTTTAAACTCTGTAGAATTGGTGACATGGCATGGGTCTTAAATCTCAAAAAAACATTGTTTTATTCCCTAATTTATTAGATTTTTATGTTTTGTTTTTAAATTATTTTATTTTATTTTAAAAACTTGTCCATAATTTTTATTCTGTGTTCTTTTAGTTTTATTGTTTCTATTTTATAGGAATTTTATTTTTTTATTATTTGATTTACAAATAAAAAAATCATATTGGTTTACTTTTTTTATATATTTTATATTTATTTTCATTTTTTTGTTATTCCTTTTTCATTTGTTTCTACTTTCTTTTAATTTATTTTAAATATGTGTTCTCTATGATTTTAATTATAAATATTTTTTTCTTCTATTTCACTTCGATTCATTTTTGTTGAACTTAAAAATTAAATTTAACAACCTAATTTTTTTTTAAAATTGTGATAAAAAACAAAAAAAATATAAATACGGAGAATTACGTCTATTGTCCAATATTTTTCTGAGTTTGGATCAGATCAAGTCTGATATCATCAGTATCAAACTATACAACCATATGAATCGAGCTATACATCATGTGCAGTTCGATTCATAAGCTCTATAGTCCAATTCATGTACAATAGGATTAATCGAAGCCAATTTTAATTGGATCCATACTCATTTTTGTGCTAATCTGAGGACCGATCTAGAGCTGGACTAATGAAGGAAAATAGCATCGTATGGAAAAAGAAGAGAAACCCCAGTTACAGCCATGTCAATCTCTTGTTGCTTACACAATATATTATATTTTGATGAAAATCCATGTAATCAACACGTGTGTGCATGTAACGTAACCCAATGCATGCATTATTTTATTTAGGATAATGCTATAGTTATACCATTTGCGCATGATTTCATAGGTAAAAGGGTGAAGTATATATATTTAAATAAATTGAATAATATTATTTATATAAAATTTAAAAATTTCGATCCAGATATATATACATTGATTCAATGTGCGAAAGAGTTTATATTATATTGTATTTAAAACTGAAAAAATAACTCAATATTAAGTACTATTTTTTTAGTTAGATTTTCATAAACAAAAATAAAAAAAATCAAAATCAACATAGAATGTAATAATCTTAGTTGTGATGGAAGGTTTTTTTTTTGTGAGTAAACAAAAAATATTTATTGCTATATGAGATTAGTTACATCTAAAAAGTTACATGCTTCACAAAAGAGAAAAATATGTACTACTTTTTAAACTGTGTGGATGCAGCTCAAGGAAAATGGCCAACAAGGTGTGAAAACCTCCCTCTGATCTGCCTCCAGTAGGATGAATACAAAAGAGCATTGCATACTTCAATTAGCTACTAATCGGGTGAAAGTTTGACCTGCCGCGTCCTTAGCCAAAATCGATTTTAAATCCTCCCCAAACTGTGTTGGTTGAAGAACAGTCTCCCCAGGGATGGTCCGCAATGAGGCCAGTAGATCGGCCGCCTGATTGCCCTCGCGATAGGAGTGTGAAACTTGCCATGCAGAGAGAGGAATTGGATTTCATGTCAATCATGCATAAGCTGCCAAGGGAAACATCCTCTCCCTTGCAACCAAATCACCGCCGTGGACGAATCACTTTCTAGTTGAACTTGAGAAATGCTCATTTGTTGGCATAATCGCAGCCCAGCAAGGATAGCTTTATACTCCAGCACATTTATAGAGTGAAGACCATGATCCTGGACTGCAATAGCTCAAAGAGACTCACCTTTCCAGTTTCGAACAATGGCTCCATAACCTGTGCGATCTGCGGAGAGCGAACCATCAGAGTTGGACTTAAACCATCCTTCTGGCGGGGGCTTCCAAGACACCTCAATTTGCTTGAAATCCCGATGTGAGACCAGGACATCCCAATTGTTGACTATATATGTTGTACCATGTCCAGTTCGTCCTCTGTCAATTTCCTGCCACGAAAACATAGCGCAACTATAGAGCTATGAGAGGTGAATATCTGAAGCTTCCATCTGAAGCTTGTGATCGAAGTTGCTGTATGGGTTGGTACTGATTTTTTATATGGAAAATGACTTTTCCAGTCTAAAAAACAGAAAAATTAAATTTTCTTACACCATACCAGTGCAATATATAACTCTACTCATAGACTGTATTGTTAGCTGTCACGAGACTACAAAACATTATCTCATCCATTGTCATCCTTGGTTGGGCCACATACTAAAGGCAAATGAATACTTATGTTGCGTTTGGATATGATGTTGAAACATTAAAATTTTTAAAATCTTGTGTTTCAAATTCAATTTTTGAAAAACTATATTTTATTATATTTTCAAACACAAGAAATTTTTGTCTAAAAAGGAAGACGGTGGTTTAAAAAAGTAGAAGCTGAAAATGTGTTTGGATTTGAGTTTGAGAATTTGTAGCTTTTTAAACATGAAATCTATTTAAACCCATATCTAAACGGAGTCTTAGAAAATAGTCAAAATACCATGTTTTTGGATAATTCTTAATTTTGTAATTGTTCTGATTCTTTGTCATGCAAATATTATTTTACAATCCCATCAAACAAATCAAAAGGTTTAAGAATCCTAAAAAAGATGGACCAAAATTTTTGTTTTGTTCATGATTAGATCATGTTATACCCGCCTTCTCTTTCTTTTTTCTTTTATGCCAAAAATGATGGGATAGTGTTATGTACTGTTTTTTTTTTCCATTTCAAACCACACATGTTTTGATTTTTTAAATCGTATATTTCATCTAATAAAATGAATTTTTTTAAAAAAATAAATTATATATTTTAATAAATTGTATAGATTCATTTATAGAAAATATGTAAAATTGAAAACTACGATTTGATCATTTTCCTTTACTTTTACTAAACCCTCCCCTAATATGCAGCCCAACTTGATCCATTCCATCTAAGCTTGTCAATTGTCCGAAAAAAAATCAGAAATATCAGATAAAGTGCAGATATGAATAATAGTTCATCCGATCTGAAAAATATATGTATCCGATATATATTATAAAAATATATATTATTGTTCATATTTATTATCTTGTATGATTAATTACAATCGTGATATATTATATTATTATTAAATTTTCATTATCTAAAAGAAAGAATAAACCTTAAAATCTAAATTCTAATTTTTATATCTCTCTTATATATCATTTCATTATCCAATTTAATATCAATATTTAAACATATCAATTATTTGAAATATCCATATTCGAAGAGATCCGAATCAAAAAATTAATATCCGTATTCGAATCTAAAAATTAGGATATTGAATTACCGTATCCGATCTGTATCCGCCTTTTTTTTTTTTACTTTGAAAGGCCAATTTTCAAAAAAAAAATCCTAATTTTTTTAATTACACTTTTAACTCTTTAACCCTGTTTTAATTTATTTGCCGAAAATATTTGTATCATAATCTTAGATATATTTTAAAATTTAAATTTAAATTGCATGAAATTTTAAATTGTAATAAGATTTTAAAATTGAGACAAGATAAAATGAACCAAGGTTTTAAATTTCAAAAAATGTATTTAAAAAAAAAAAACTAGAATCACAGATGAGAATTGTTTAATTAAATATGGGGTGGGTTAAACGTGAAATAAAATAGTAATTAATCATGGTTATTCTTATCGAATTGCCCTTCTCTAAAAAAACCTTCCTTTTTTAACACCAAAAAAAAAACCCTTCCTTTTGTTTCTTCTTTTGAAGACCAACGGTACGCGACCTAAACCCTATCGACGTTTTCTTGTTCAATCGTCGATCAGGTTAAATCTTTTTTATATGCTACATTATTACATGCATTCAATTAATCATTGAATTTGATTTTTATTCCATGCATTATTACATGCATTCGATTGCGGTACGATTGGACGAAGATATCATTGTTTTTTTTTTAATTTCGGTAGACTTAAAAAGATTAGAGAATCTCAAAAGACAGACCAAATATTATGTTTTGTTGATGATTTGATCATGTTTTGAGGTTTTGGGGTTGTCCAGGTGGTCAAAACGAGATTTTTTTTCTTTAATTAGACGAATATTTGAATTTTAGGGTTTGAAATATATTAATTGGGGTGTGTTGGGGTTAAAAGAAACTTAGTGTAGATCAAAAATTATGTTTTGTTGATGATGTGATCATGTTTTTGTGTATATGTATAGTGGTGGGTTTAGAATAATATGATTGGTGGTGTTAACAAGGTGGTGGAGAAGGTAGAGAGAGAGAGGAGAGAGAAATAAAAAAACTGGCCATGCTAAAAAAAGGAAATGTTAAACCCTAATTCATGTATGTGACTTGCACATGAAGATTATATTTTAGGGGTTTTTTTCCCATTTTTCGGGTGTATTCAGGCAAGCCCAGGAGCCATGGATGTGATTTGATCAAAGATTTAAATTTTAGGGTTTGAAAAATATTATCTTGGGTTTACATGTATTCCATTATTTGATCTCTATTATTTTATTTTTATTTTTTGTAGATTAAAATGAATTGAATACCCTAAAATCTAAATCTTGTTCCCCCTTTTCATTTTTCAAAATTAAACTCTTCTTTTGTTCAATTAATAATGATTGTGGTCTTTAAATGATGCATTATTTTACATGCATTCAATTAATGATTCGGTGGTTCTATTAGACCATGAAATTATGGTTCCTTTGTTCTCGAGTAGACCAGATAAAGGTTTATGTTTTTCCATACTTTGATTGTTTCAAGAGTTGACACATATGTGTTTTTTGGGGTGTGAACAGGTCATCCAAAAGTCATGGATTTGGATTCAGTGAAGTTTCTCTCGAGCTACTTACATGTCATGAGCTGTCGGGCCAACCATGGCGAGTGTGGCAACCCGTACTGCAAATCAATGAAGCTGTTTGTTCGCCATTTCGATGAATGCAATGACTCACCTTGCGAGTTCAACTGCTTCTATTACAAAGAGCTTGCGGGGCATTATCGGTTCTGCCTCGATTGGACGTGCTGTCTATGCCAGCCTGTTCGGGAGGCGCATTCTCTGAACTCTCTGTTCTGCCCGGTGAAGCGCCCGTGCCCCATGAATGTCTCCGTGGAAGAGCCACCCGTGAAGCGCTTGAAGACAATGCAAGAGAGTCCTCAAAGCTCCCATTCACCAAAGGCATGTCAGGAGCTGATATTCTCCAATTTGACTCAATTGGAAGTGGCGAAGACCGGAGATAAGGCATGTGAGGAGCCCCCAAAGTGCGCAGAGATGTCTTCAACTGAGCAGCAAGAGAGAATTTCCATTTTGCCTCAGTTGGATGTGGTTGGGACAGGGGACAGGTCACGTGACGATGTCTCCATGCAAGAGAGCCCAGACCAGCTTGGCGAATTTAAAATCGGTTGTTTAGAGGGTACAAAGGATGAATCGCATTCTGAGATAGTTGAGACCCCAGAACAACTTGGTGAATTTAAAAGCCGTTATTTAAAGTGCATGAAGGATGAATCATCTCCTGAGATGGTTGAAGCAATGCAGGATAAAGGTTGGAACTCAGTGTCATCAGGGGAGATTACTGATGGGACGAAACTGGAGGTGGACCATATGATTCACAGTGTCTCTGCACTTGAGTTTCTCCCAGCAGATATGGTCAACAGGCACATTGACTCTCTCAGGCAGGGCTTTGGTCAGGTTAGTCTAATTATATATGTTTTTGATTCTTGAACTCCCTTAGAATTGCTTTAACTGAACCATTGTATCTTCTGTTTTCTTGTGTGGGTTCTTTGACAGAGCAATGCAGAGATAGAAAAGAATAATGAGAATGTATGTCAATTGTGTGGGATGGAGAGATTGACACACCTACCAATTCCGATATATTGTGCCCAATGTGATGCTCTTATCAAACGCCATGCACAATATTATAGCACACCAGTTGATGATACTGTGACTGGTGAAGATTCCACCCCACCTGGTGTTAACACGAGCCTCAGATGTTGTGTGCCATGTTACAATGATAAACGCAGCGCCATCATCACTGTTGATGGGTCTTCTGTACCCAAGTCGAACCTGGTGAAGATGAAAAATGACGCTAAAAAGGATGAATCGGTGAGAGTATACCTTTTACTCAATATATTATTTATTTTGAAATTAATGATAAGGCTCTCATTGATTTTTTTTATTGGTTACTTCTGTCTGACAGTGGGTCCAATGTGAAAAATGCGAAACTTGGCAGCATCAGATATGTGCCCTTTTTAATGGAAAAAGGAATGGATTGCTAGCTCACTACACTTGCCCACATTGCTATATACAGCAGCTAGAAAATGATGAGCGCATACCGTTACCAACATATGAATTTCTTGGTGCAAAGGATTTACGGAGAACCAAGCTCAGTGACCATCTGGAGCAGCGACTTCACAGAAAATTGAATGATGACAGAAGGCAGAGAGCAGAGGCCGTAGGAAAGGATTTCAGAGAGGTACTGTTATCATGTTATTCATTCCTTGTTTCTATGTTTATGTAAGACCCCTTTCTATCTGAACCACCTCTTAAAATAAATTTCTTATCTAATTGTTAAAAAGGCACTATCAATACTCAGAATCTTGAAGTTGAGACCACTTGAATATTTGTAATTTATTTGATGAAATATTTCATTTAATGACCAGGTTCCTGGGGTTGAAGATCTTGTTGTAAGAGTGGTCTCATCAATTGACAAGGTGGTGGAAGTCAAAAAGACAATCTTGGACATTATTCAAGAAGATTCTTACCCCAAGCAGTTTCCTTACAAGTCCAAGGTGCAAATACATATATACACACACTTTCCTATTTACTTATGAAAATTTAAACTGATTGGATTGTGTAACATCCACCCCCCCCCCCCCCCCCCCTTCCAAATTGAGGCTCATCTGAATAAATTCCTTGGTTGTTGTTACCTTCTTCAGGTCATTATGGTGTTTCAGAAGATTGATGGGATCGAAGTAGTCTTGTTTGGCATGTATGTCCAAGAATATGGATCTAACTGTCCAGAACCAAATAGAAGACATGCCTATCTTGCATATCTTGACTCTATCAAATACTTCAGGCCTGACACTGACATAAAATCAGCCACTGGGGAGGCTCTGCGTACCTTTGTTTATCATGAAATATTGGTATGTTCTCCATCTTTGTGCTTCTTTTTAATTTTATGCTTTTGTCTACTGTAAGTCTCTCTGGTTATAATGGGCCATAAATTCATGCCTTCATGGTTTGAGTCAACTTGGTCCCAGGCAATACTGACGACCCTATCAACTCATTGTATCAACTTAAAAGTCATTGTTGGTGTTTATTTTAATCGAGACATTGAAAATTATTAATGGGCGTCCAAGGAAAATCATGTGGTGTATGTTGATTTGGATTGGTGTCACGTTTTGGTTATGTGTGAAGACTTCCTCTTTTATAATTCAAGATATATAATTCTGTTTTTTCCTGACACCAGATAGGGTACCTGGAACATTGCAAAAGACGCGGTTTTGTCAGCTGCCATATCTGGGCATGTCCATCCGGCAAAAGACAGGATTATATCTTTTATCACCATCCCAACACCCAAAAGATGCCTAATGCCAAAAAGCTACAGAAGTGGTATGGTTTTTCTTATTTTCTATTCATGAATATACATATTTGTGAGAATCTTCATATTCACTCATCTCTGTCC
Source organism: Acorus calamus (assembly GCA_030737845.1). Taxonomy (NCBI): domain Eukaryota; kingdom Viridiplantae; phylum Streptophyta; class Magnoliopsida; order Acorales; family Acoraceae; genus Acorus; species Acorus calamus. The sequence continues at coordinate 7,710,349 of CM060869.1, read as the reverse complement.
TGTATAACTTGGTCTAACTCATCTTTCTCAGGTATGGCACAATGCTACAAAAAGCTGCTGAGGAACATATTGTAGTTGGCACAACAAATATATATGACAGATATTTCCTGTCAAGTGATGAATGGAAGTCCAAGTTCTCTGCAGCCTGCCTGCCATATTTTGATGGTGACTACTGGCCAAATGCCCTCGAAGATATAATCAAAGATGTTCAAAAAGAAAAGGACGAGAAAGAACGGATAATGGCAGTTCCAGAGAGGGCTTTGAAGTATGCTGCGCATCAGCATTCAATGGGAATGCCTCAAAAGAAAATCAGATAATGAAAAAGGTATATTTTTTAATACCAAAATTGAGACCTTCCTACCTCCATGTTTAGCACATTGATATATGGCCCTTTGCAGATATTTCACTAGATCACTTATTCCTTTCTATATTGTTAACATTATAAGTGTAATTAGCATGTGTGGTATTTGATTTTTATTGTGATTTAAAAGCAGTTTTATTTATGATATTGGCTTCCATCTCTACAGCTTTTGAATGCAAACAAGCTTGATTTTTTATATTTGACAACTGTATATATTTTTGTAACTTATATTCCTTTCCCTTTTAACAGTTTGGATTCCACATACATCAATGGAAGGAAAACTTGATCATTGCACAGTTGCAGCATGCTTGCACCCGTTGCCGTGAGTATGTATTGTCTGGGAAGGTGTGGGTTTGTCGACAGTGCTCAAAACGAAAATTCCAGCTCTGTGAAAAGTATGTATTCCTCGATGCAAATAACTTGATCTTAAGAATGTTTTGATTGAAATATATTTTCTCATAATTTTAGATGAAAAGATAACCACAGTAGTTTACCATTTTAAGATCATTGGTCTAATGTTCACGCTTCACATGACTCTAGAGAGCCTATGTTGTGCCTGTTGAGAATACATAAGCTTTCATATGTTGTAGTGTAGTCATCATTGAAGTCTCACAATGTATAGTTGTAGTCTAAGGGATTGTTGTAGATAGAAGTGATGCCTATAACACTCCGAGCAACATTGATTTTCATTCACTCGATTGCCTTTGTTGTTAGGTTTTGCCACTCTTTCATCTCTTTTTGTTTTTTTCCTCTCATCTTCCATGTTGCCAATGCCCATGCATACTTGATTACTCCAGTCATCATCAAGCTATGTCCTTTTATTGTCATTGGCTTCCCTACCACAAAATGTCCCCAGTTTTAAGCATTGTGATTCTTCCACCACACTTGTCATTCTCTATATTGTGGCACCATCACCAGTTTTCTTGGAAGCTGATTGGCTTATTCTGTTTTTTTTTTTTTTTTTTTTGCTATCATTATGAGGCTGTGAACTATTTGATGTTGTTGATGTGCTTATCTGAATGTCTGTCTACTTAAGAAGTTATTGCAAAATGTTTGTTTGCGTTTCCAATGCGCAGATGTGGCTTTATATAGTACAAATTAATATAGATGCTCTTAGATTCATGAAACTGGATGAGATCTTTTTCGTGTTGACATATCCAAATTCCAGTCCATGTCATGTAAATTTCTTTGATTTATAAAAGAAGTCATTTGCTTCCTTGCTTGTGAATTTTCACTTATACGCCAAGGTGAGAGACAGTAAATGATCAGGACATTGTACTTTAGAATACATGCAGTTTTCCACACAACGTTTTACCCTTCCTCTGTTTTGTACTGTGGGTATATCCAAATATATGAAAATTTCTTTGTCGAATTAATTATTATCGCATTATTCTGTGCAGATGCTATGAGAGTGAGCAAAATCTTGGAGAGTGGAAACACCCAAGCAATTGTAGTGAAAAACATTCATTAACTCAGGTGAGTAGTTGAAGTTAGCTCGTCTCAGATTACTTATTCGTTGATTATGTGCAATTCAAAAAAAAAAAAAAACCCGAACTTCATTTTCTTTTATACACACACTGAATGCATATTAAATGTCGACCTCTAAGTATTAGAATTATTTTCAGATAGAGGTGGATACAGTGCATTGGGATACTGAAGATGGGGATGAAACCATAAGGAACAGCTCTGTGGACCATAGGCCTGATTTTTTGGATTTCTGCCAAAGTAACTACCACCAGTTTGATACCATTCGAAGGGCCAAGCACTCATCTATGATGATTCTTCATATTCTACACCATTCAGAGGCACCCAGTTTTACGAACCGGTAAAGTATTTGCAAATATAGTTTGAAGTAGGTCATGGATGGCAATGCCTGGCTTGTGTTAATTTAATTCTGATACAGTTCTTCTTACAGGAGCAATGGTCCCATCACAAATGACCAGACATTAATTGTGCGGAGTAAACAGATCCATCATCATCAAAGCCTGATGGTATTCCCTTAATCCCTTGTCTTCCAATTAATTTGAATTCCATAAGCATATAAGCCAGAAGCATTTCATCACAACTACCAAAATGTTTTTTATTTTTTGTATGATTTTTTCATTAATCAGAGTAAAAATTTTAAATGTCCTCCACCTATGCATGTTAGTATCTTTCAGTGATCTCTTGCTCCATTCCTTACTAGAAACCATTGCAACAATGATTAGCTTCATCCCATCAGGTAGCTTCTTAGTGCTGATCGCTACCACTCCATCAAGGAGTCTGATTGGTCATTAACTTACAGTAGATTCATCTTGTTTATGTCTTAGCCTCCGTTTGGTAACACGATTAAATGCGATTCAACAGAAAGCATAAACGTGTTACCAAACGCATTTAAAAAGTGCAGAAAATGCTCTTCCTAGGAATCAAGTTCATTTAAACCACTTTATTCAAAATCTTATTTTTCAAACGTGTTTCCAAACGCTACCTTAGTAGGATTGATGGACCATCAACTTGAAACATTCAGGATTGCACCCTCATGTGAAATTTTCTCATTATTTGATATATTCAGCACTGGTAGGTCATTGTTGAGATGAGAGAGAACAAACCTGGGTTGATTCTTGAGCTCTTCAAGTCATCTTTTACTTCATCATACATGGCTATCTGCTCAACCTTCTCATTAAGGCCATAGGTCCCTTAAATACAGAAAACCATCATTCAGATCAGTGAAACTCAGACTGAGAACCTACCCAATTGTGCGTGATCCATGGCTGTGGACCTGTGGTCGACCGATTCCCCTGACAACCCATCCACCTGCAAGTCCTGCTTGAGTGCCACCCAATCATGATGGACGCAGCACGGACATACGACACATGAAATCGAATGATGTTAAATCTTAATGTTGTGATAGTTGACACACTGTCATAGTCGTATCTCCTTTTTTATAGTTTGTGGATGCGAGTTCCATATATTCAAATAATCACAATATAATTTACATATTACTGATTACTTATTCATTGATGTGCCTTTGTTCTGTCTGTGTTCTAGTTTTACAAAATGTTCCATGACACTGTGTTCGTATCATGTTGTGCCTGTGTCCCCGTGTCCGTATCTATGCTCCACAGCTTCCAATCAAGCAACTTGGAAACATCCTCTTGGTTTCTTGCAGGCAAAGAATGTTGACCTTTCTTTGACTCACCATCTCTCTAACTATGGAATATTTGACTCACGATCAGAGCCCACTTAATATTTTATAACACAGATCCTCATCAGATCTGCCTTGATGGCCCCACTTCTTGCACCCCACCAATTTTCCTTTACCTCATATCCCATGGATTTCATTCACGTGGGTATAATTCCTTGTTTCCAGTTCTTCTTTTGGATAGTTGCCTCATGAGTCATGGCCTCAATGCAATAAATTTCTTGACTACCTCCACCTATCCATCAAATCATGGATTTGTTGTTATACTCAAATTTAACATGTAACTTTTTAAAATTATATAGTATTGGATCTTTGGATCTGCATCGTATCAGCCTTTCCACTTCTGCTGCGGTTTCTTCATATAGTGTCTCTTTGAAATCTTCTGTCAATGTGATGATAAGTTTTTTCTGTTTCAGGAATGTTTACTAAAGCACGCAGCACAATGTGAGGGTCGTACATGCAACCATATGCATTGTTTGAAGTTTAAAAAAATATTCCACCATTGTGTCAACTGCAAGATCCGCGCTGCTGGAGGCTGTCAGAGCTGTAAAAAAGTGTGGATGATTCTGCGTCATCACGCTAGCTCTTGTACTGACTTGGACTGCCGTGTTCCACGCTGCAAGTGAGTTTTTCTGATTGAGCTCTTTCTCAAATCTTGTATTGTGTTTTTCCTCTCTTGACAATTTTTAGATCGATCTGTAACCCCGGTAATTTGTAATTTCATAGGGACCTGCGGGAATATGTGATGAAAGAATGCAAGCTAAATCCTGCTAATGTGAATGGGACGATGAAAATGGACAATGAGGTTGCTGAAAATCATACTTTCACAAGTACATAGACATGATATACAGTAATTGTACAGCAAGTTGGATGGCAAATCAGGGGATGTTGTATTCCATTGGCTGATGTTTTATCTTAAAGCATTGAGACTCGGGACTTCCAAAGGCAACTGCTTTCAGTGTCTAAGTGTGTCATCTGGCAGCACATTCTTTAGGTAATAATTGTGAAATAAACTGGATAAAGAAGGCCCAACCATTTTTTTTACTCTTATTTTGTTTTGCCCACTATTGGTATATATATTCTCTGGTTCCCTGTAAACCTCTCCATTGCCTAAATTTTTTTTTCACTTGGCAATTCTGCTTGGGCACAGCAGAAGGAGAAATGGATCCCGCTAAGAGGTTGGGGTTTATACTGGTTTTTTTCGGGGAATTGTTGTATAATTTGTCGAGTTGTTGATTTTATGGAAGAGGAGGCCCTCCAATCAGAAAATGTAATTATGAACAAGGGTCTATCAAATATTTGTAGCTGATTATACATATAATCCTTCTTTATTACTTATTACTTACAATGATGGTTTTTTTTTTTTTTTTTAAGAGCATCTCATTTGGTTGATCAGATTTGGATTTTGGAGTCACTATAAAGATATTCAACATAAGAATGCTTTGTTGTGAGAGCTGATTTTTTCCAGCGAAGGTTGTGACAGAACATGATTTGCATTTGGTCTTTCTTTTTAAAGGATAGAATTGTGGACCCTTCCAACAGTTCAACTCCGACATGTTTTGGGTTTTGCAATTCTTGGTGATTCAGGTTTTTATGATTGGAATTTGTTGTGATGAGATTGCAAAGAGGTTTTCTCTAGCTCATGAAGGTCTTCACAGACAATTTTTTGTTCTGCGAGTAGCCCATCTTGATTTGAGTCATATTGGAATGACTGAACCAACCAACTTGAGAATTTGTTGTTCCTAGTTTCTTCAGTAGTCCATTTTTTTAAGTGGAATGTGGGCATATCTATTTTAATAAAAAAGATAATGTCTGTTAGTCCAATAATTTTTGTTGACATTTGATATAATATTTACATTTTAAAAAAAATATATCAAATTTAAATGTGTGATCGTATAAAAAGAGTAGAGGTGATTGATGCACCTTTTTTTCTTTTCATGAGCTTTGTCACACATTCCTTTTTCTAACATAATTCAAATCTCATATATCTAAAGAGAAGGGAAAAATCCAAATGCCCCCTTTAAATTGTTTGAAATCCATATAACCCCCTGACTTTTGTTGAACTCCTCATAACCCCCTGAAAACACTTGCATAAATCCAAATAATCCCATGAGTTAAATTTTTCTTGACAGATGATGAATATTATGTGAATATTCCATTTGGTAACCCTTACTGAAAACACAGTATACCAAAACCTCCTATAATTTGTTAAAAATACATAATACTCTATATAAATGATAATTTTACCTTTCTAAATAGAATAAAACCTTACACGGAAGGTAAAATCATCATTTATAGAAGATTTTTCGCATTTTAAATCGAATGATTTTTTATATATTGTGTTTTCAGTCAGAATTAACAAACATATATTTCTCATCAATTAACTGAAATTTAACTCAAGGGGCTATTTAAATTTGCATAGGTGTTTTCATGGGAATATATGGACTTCCGGAAAAAGTCGGGGGGGGGGGGGGGGGGGGGTTGTTTCCTGTACTGTATATTTGTTTTAATCTTTCCCTTTAGACTTATACTGCAACACCCTATATTAATAGAAATTGAGATAGAATGTCTACCTTTCACTAAAAAAACATGGACTTTTTTAGCATGCGATCCACTAATCGGCACAAATGGAACAATCAGACTCTAAATATAAGAAATTAGATAACCTCTACTTGCATGAGCACTGGAGGTATGCATTAGAAATCATGTCCATGGAATTTATTATATTTTTTTATTGGCTTCCTTTTCTCATCTCCAACTCCAATAAAAAAAATTATATTTTTATAAAGAGTCCATACAATTTATTATTATTTTATTTTTATAAAGAGTACTTACTTGAATTTTAAAAACTGTGCACAACTTGCCTTAGACTCTGTTTGGTTGTGCGGTTTGGGCATATTCTGTTTTTTTTAAAGCTAAAATCCTAAAATCGTGCAGTCAAACAGGGCGTATTCCGGCATAATAAAAAACTAGATTCATTTTAATTTTTTTCTCGAAATCCTGTTTTAAAAAGTTAAAAAACAACTATTTTTTGTTGGAATCGATTTTTTGAATTGAAAAACAACTTTCTTTACCAAACATTAAACTCCTTTCAAATATTGACTCCTGAATTAAAAAAAAACATCCTAAAAAAGTCAATGTCTAAAATCATATTAAAAAATAACTTTATTCCAAAAGCTACTTTTCAATATGTGTTTAGCCTTAGTAAAAGACGCAGTGTTTCTTACAAAAGAATATAAACAACAAATGAAGGAACCCATGCATCATCCATAACCTTCAAGGCTTCAACACAACAAAATACAATAATTCATCATGAGACCTCAAAAGAACCAAAGAACAACAGAAACCATAACAGAAGCAACTGCAGCAGCTGGTGCAGTGACGATGACTCCTGCATTCTGCATGGCCGGAGACGGCGCGATCTCATTCATGTCTTCGACTGCGAAAGCTTCTACGCCACCAAACACGATCATCGCAAAGATGGCGAAGATGAAGGCCAAGTTCAGACTCTTCATTGTGCTTGGATGTCAAAATGCAGTACTGAAAGTCTTGATGAGAATGTTTAGAATGTGAGGACCTTTATATTAGTGTGCCAGCTCTATTGAGAATCATGTAAATGATATGGATGGTGGGCTGTCAAATTACAAGCACCAACTTTTGTGAACTGTTCCTTGGCTTTTACCAGCCTGGTGTGTCACACACATGGCTTGGCTTGATGGGCATCACATATCATGTGTGTGTTAAATTTGCTTTGTAAGATTGACCCCACAATGAATGAATGGTTGTGAGTTTTTATATCACTTGGTTTGATGATGTGGGACTTCTCAAATCATTGAATCAAACATTAAGATATCTCCTATGAGAAGGCGTCTTTTGATTAAGAGAAAACTAATAATTAATGAAACTTTGGCGGCGCATCTCACATAAATTGTTTCACCTACATTAGAAAAAAAAAGTTTCTTACAATGCGAACACATTTGAATTTTTTTTAAAGAAATAATTATCTAATAAAATATATATATTTTTATAAAAAATGTGTATATTTGAATGGATGTTTTTTTTTCTTTTTACTTTTTCTCTAATAGAGTATTAGCAATTTCATATTGATTATAGGAATGACCAAGTATATCAACACCACCTTCATTAGATTACGAAAAATGTCATCCTTAAGACAATTTGTTTATAGATCTTTGGGTTCTTATGTAATTTTATCATAGATGTTCTAATTGCAAATATAAATACAAAGAAACAATGCTATTGAAACCTTTCATTTGGGATATGTGGATGGTAACCAGACATCAAGCAATGCCCAGACTTTGGTATAAAAACAAGGGATGCCTATAACATGTTCGTAAATATTAAAATCTTCATTGTGAGAAAATAATAATGACCACATCACATCTCAAGTAGCCCTGTCAATGGGTCGGGTCCGAGTCGGGTCGGGGTGGACCCGGACCCGACCCGTGGCAAGACCCGACGGGTCCGGGTCCAATCTAGGACCCGGCGGGTCTAGGGAAATGTGGACCCGGACCCGGACCCGTCGGGTCCGGGTCGGGTCCGACCTGACCCGAATGGTTGACAAAAAAAAGAAAAAAAAGAGGAAGAGCTCATGTATTTGTTTGCCTTATCATTCTATTTGAAAATTTTGTAATAAAATATTATTATTAATGAGACTATGTTTGAACATAATTTTATACAATTCAAAAAAAGTAAATGAATTATTAAAGAATATCCAAAACAATAACCACTAACATAAAAAATATATTAACCTAAACAATAAAGATAACTAATTATACAAACATTCAAAACAATATTAACCTAAACAACATTCAAAACAATAAACACTAACATATTAACTAAAATAATAAACATAAATCATGCAACAAACTAATTAATTATACAAATTCAAAAGCTAATAAGTTAATTGTCCAAAACAAACCGACGACAATACATTACTAAGTTTATTACATATTAAACAATCAAGTTCTTGCAAATTGCAACATCAACACAACAAAAAAAATGTTATGATTATGATTATGATTTATGAACTTATGAGTACAAACATAAGTTAAATAAGAAATAAAATTATGTATCAACTAATACTAATAGTCTTATAATATATGAGCATATATTAATAAAACAATCGGGTCTCGGGTCCAACGGGTCGGGGCGGGGTGGACCCGGACCCGACCCATTTGTTTGTTCGGGTCCGCCGGGTCGAGTCCAACTCGGGTCGGGTATATTACACGTAATCGGATCCGGGTCTAGACCCGGCCCGTTGACAGGCCTAATCTCAAGTCATACTCATGAACCACTTCTGAAAGCGTTGGATGATTGTTGTTGCACATGGTCTTTATATACAATCTCACGTTCAGTCTCATCTCTCACATTATATACTTTCAACGGAGGTGAAAATTTCTTTTTGTAGTGACAATTATTTTTCACTAATTCATTTTTATCATAAAAACAATTAATTTTTAATTGTCCAGATTTGTTTAAAGGATACATACAGTCCCGTTTGCAACTCCCAACCATAGTGATTTTTCTTAAAGTATATACCCATTTAATGAAATATGTACTATTATGAAAAATGAAGTATAAATCTAGATACATCTTCTCATTGAAAATGACATTACTAGTTCCATTAAACATGAACAATAATATATTCTGCATGAAAAATATGGACCCTTGTTAGTATGAATTTTGATTGCTAGAATTGAAATTCTTCCAAGGCCATTTGACCAAATTGCCTGCCCACCATCATAATTAATTATAGAATACTACCAACTTTATACTGAGAACGGTGCAGCCTGTTTGGGGGAGTTTAGACCTATTAGTCTATTGAACGGTTGCTACATGATGCTCGTAAAGGTTCTTGCGGGTCGACTGCAAAGGGTATGCCCGCATAACAGCGTTCATCCTAGGGCGTTGTTTGCAGGAGGGCTTTGTAATTACGCAGGAGGTAGTATCCAGCTTATTCAGAGATGGTCGGAGCGGCGTGATTCTCAAGTTGGATTTCTCCAAGGTGTATGATAGGGTCGAGTGGGTTTCTTGCTCTTAGTGATGCGCGCGCATGGATTTGATGAGCTATGGTGTCGGATGATTTCGCAATGCATTAGCTCCGCATCAACCTCGGTGATGATCAATGACAAACCACATGGCTTCTTTCCCATCAATTGTGGGCTGAGACAGGGAGACCTATTATCTCCTATACTATTCACTATGGTGGCTAACATTCTTTGCAGGATGTGTATGAAGGCAGCAGAGGAGGGATGGGTGGAGGGGATTGCGGCGTCGGTTCAGGGGTTCAAGCTCCCTATCATCCAATACGCGGATGATGCAATTATTTTTTGTAGTTCGTCGAGGGAGACGTTGCGCGGCTTCCGCTTCATTTTGAAATGCTTCGAACTTCTATCTGGTTTGAAAATCAATTATGAGAAGAGTAGTATGTTTGTAGCGAATGTGGAGGTGGGGGAGGAGGCCAATGAACTTTCACGCATCTTGGGCTGCTCACTCTTCAGTTTCCCACCACTCACTTGGGGCTTCCGTTGGTGGCACGCCGATTGAAGGAGGAGGATTGGACTCCACTCATTGGCCGCATGGAACGCAGACTCGAGGGGTGGAAAGGCCGATGGCTCAGCTTCAGGGGGTGATTGACATTACTCCAAGCCGTGCTATCTAGCTTACCAACCTTTTACCTGTCCATTTTTCGACTGCTCCGAGGCATCGAAAGGAGGATTGAGGTGACAAGGAGGAGATTCCTTTGGAGCGGCACGTCCAGAGAAGTTCGGAGGCCTTGCTTGGTAAAATGGGATCTCGTGTGCTTGCCGAAAGCAAAGGGAGGTCTTGGGGTGCGCAAGCTGGTGGACTTCAACCTCGCCCTGCTGGCCAAGTGGGCGTGGAAATGGACAGCTACGCCGTCTGCATTGTGGGTGAGACTATTCCGAGATAGATACAGTCTAGCATTGGACTCCCACATGCCGTGGCTGAATCAGGGGGTGTCGTCCATATATAGCATGGGAAGTGGGGCACGGGAGGACGACCTTGTTCTGGTAAGATAGGTGGTGTGGAGAAGTAGCACTGAGGGATCATTTCCCGGGTCTATTCCAGATTGCTTTGCGGAAGGAAGGCAGGGTGGCTGATTTCTGGTTTCCTAGCGATCAGACAAGTTCGTGGAGGCTGCAGTTCTCCAGGGAGTTCGTCACAGGGGAGCATCAACAAGTAGCTGAGCTTCGGGATGTTCTGTTTCTACGGCCTTTGTACTCCGAGGAACCCGACCGGGTTGTTTGGGGTGCGGAGGCTAGGCGTGGCTACTCTGTGAAGAAGGGATACGAATGGCGGAGAAGCCAAGCAGTAGCAAATAATTCGATCATCCCCAAGGTAATTGATATTTGGTGTTCCAAGATTCCGCTCAAGGTAAAAATGTTTTTATGGCTCACTCACCAGGGGAGGCTACTGACCAAGGTGTATCAGGCAAAATGGCACATCGGAGATTCTACTACATGCGTGCTTTGTGGGGGAGAGGATGAGACAGTTCAACATTTATTCTGCTGCTGCCCAGTGGCGGTGTTTGTTTGGAACAGTTTAGGTATCCATTTCCCCGTCGGACTGTCCACCATGGAGGATCTTTGGAAGGCTGCTTCCATGATTAGTAGGAGAGGTGACAAGAGTGGGAAAGCACGTGTGGTGCATATTCAGATTCCGGCGGGCATGTGGGCTATTTGGCGAGCGCGTAATGAGGTGGTGTTCCGCGATCAACGCTTTTACATAGAGAATCTCATGGCGGCGGTGGAGAGTTTCATCACGGATTGGGGGTGCGTCCTGGTGGGTGCAACACACATTAATTTCAGGGGGGATCATTACACATTATGGCGTGAACACGTTCTGTCTTTGTTATGGGTTGGGGAGGGAATAGAAATCTCTTCTAATCCAGCCCCGGCCTATGAGCGTGGTTTGTTTACTTCTTGCATACAGGTTTCCCTGGATGCATTGTTCCTTTCCTATCTTATGTAATCTCCGATTCTGTCACTTCAATATGAATATATTGGGGTAGCAGTGTCTACCGGTTTCAAAAAAAAACTTTATACTGAGAAATATGATTCAGGCTAAGGCAGTTATTTCTATTCACATATCTGAATATACCAACAACACTATATGGTTGATAGAAGCAACACAAATCTCACCATGACCATCTCATATTTCAAAGTTTTTCAACCTTTCAAACCATGTATGTTCAATGAATTTTGAGTCAAATTATATGATTTTCACTGAACAGGAAAAAGAAAATGTTATTATGGGTATGGAGCTAAGCCAATGGTAACACTGAAATTCACTTAACATGTTTTGTATTTCTTGCAGACATATTATTAGATCAATTATGTAAAAATGTTAAAGATGAAAAATCAAAATATTAAACAGAGAAAATTAAAGCTTATTTTCCTTGTACCAGTTATGTCTAAAATTTTCACTACAGAAAGCAAATACTCATGTAAACTGGTTAGGGTATCAGTCAGACTCAGCAACTAAGACCAAGACCTGAAGGAGATATAAAAAGATTACAAAATGTCAATCAATAGTCAATTAACTGGCATAAAGATAATACTTATTTAACCAAATTCAATAATATAGGAAAAATAAACTCAAATGACAAAGAACTTACCATAGATTGAGAACTTTGTGTTAATCACTAAGTAATATTTCTCTCTTTAGATACAGGATGCACGAACCAATGAAGAACAATCTTTGACCAATTCATTTCTAAAGCTTATCAATCCTTGCATCTCCATGATTAAAATGAGGAATGATAGAACAAAAGTGCATATGTTCTATGAAGTTACATTTATAGCGACTTTCCAAAGACGATCTCCCTCAAACAAACATGAAGATTATTTCAGTGTAACAAATGTTACATAAAGGAATGAACAATGCAACATCTTTTCCTTTCTTTCTTCAGTGCATCAAACTACTAGTACTTGAGAGGAGGCAAAACATGAATCACATAATTGGAAAACATTAAAAAGAAAGTAAGAAAGTAGAAATACAACCTGAGCCAGTGGTCATAGAGGCTTCACTTGGTGTTGGAGTGTCCGTGATGGTGGGGTATACAGAGACCTCAACTGCCTGTCTATAAGCTTGCTATTGTGAACAGCCAATTGGAGTTCCATATCATCAGACCACCACTGTTGCAATCCATGAGCTTCGAGAAACTTCTGTGGGCCTTTGGACATCACGAAAAGCTTCGCTGCAACACTCTCACTAATATCAGCTTTGGTAGAATTTTCCAAAGCATTGGCTGTTTTGCCATCTTTTTCAGTACCCACTGGTGGATTTGCATAATAACAACATATATAGTCACTATTGTTGACATATAGGTGTGGAACCCATTTCTTCGTCAATTTTCCAGTCGAATTCTCACCACCCTCGACCTGAACTTCAACATTTGAAGAAGGCAAAAGTGACTTGATTCTTTTCCAAACAAACCCGGCTTTCTCTCCCATGCTTCGTAGGCTCATAGCGAGTGAAACTGAAGGTGGGTTGAAAAGATGACACTCAACAAACACACCTTGCTTGGCCAAAGCCTTACCCACTTGGAGAGCAAAACCAGCACCAAGTGAGTGACCAGCAATGCAGACATTGCAGCTCCCGAATCTATCCACGATGGATTTCAAGGCCTTGAGAGCACCATCAAATCGGATGGAACCCTTCAAGCTCTCCCATGTAAGAAATCGAAGATCATCTTCTAAGTCCCTTCGAATTGTTGGGCGATTTAGTAAGGTCCCTCTAAGAGCTAGAACAGCCCTTGGTGCACCACTTGGTCTCATGAAGATGAAATCAGCAACTGCGGCAGATCGGTCCCATTCAAACACTGCTCCGTATATGGAACCATCTCTTTGATCCACAAGAGTCTCTGCTAGCTTGTACTTGAATGGCTTCCACCATTTTGGAGCAAGGCCATTTGCTTCGGTCTTCTTTTCTTGTCGATCGAGTTCCAGCAGGTACACTGCCTGGATAAAGCATGCTATCACTGTCCTTCTGTAGTTATTATCCTTCCTGCGAAACAAATCTTGTGGATGTTAGTGAATGACTATTCAAAATTCTCTGTTCAATAGCCAGAAAAAAGGTTTTCTCTATCTTTTTCATTGGCTTTCTTCATTATAAGTGGTTCCTCTTGCTGGGATAATTAGTCCACATTCTACACTTCTAAAGAAATTAAACATTATGAACACAAAAAAGATTTATAAGGTAATGATGATCTGTAGTAAGAGTTGATTTTTTAATCCAACCAATACAGTAATATCCATGAAACAACATCTTGGATTATACAATGAATAAATGTAATAAACAAACAATTTTTTGTTATCTGATCTGCATAAAAAATTGCCCTTTTCTATTATGTAAAATAAATGTAACTATAATGCAGAGAAACTCAGTTCCTCAGATTATAAATGATTAGCATGAAAATGCAATTATTACTAACCCAATATATGTATATTTTTAGCATTTCTATAATATAATTGAGGTAGGAGGCCTACCTTTTCATAAAATATATATTTTTAAAATGTTCATATATTTCACTGTATGTGATGGCATATGATGTATAAAATCACCATAGGATTGATATGAATGGAAGTGTTGAACTGATAATTGGTTCAACAATCCATGCACAATTGCTATTGCTCTTAGACCTCTAAAATGAATTATTTTCTATATAGATCAACACAAACAAACTATAACATGCATAGTGTAAGATAAATATGAACTTCCACAATACATAATTGTGTCTCAAAGCATAATTATATTCACATGGAGGTTGATCATTTTGCATGATACCTAAGTCAATGATAATTCCTTCCCTTGTACGCCAACAAATTCCAATCAAGTCAAGGTTCAATTTATGAACTCATTAGAAAAAGTAGATGCACCAATAAATTGACTCTTGAAAGAATGAAGGTATGCCATTTTACACATCCAAATCCAAACAATTAACCAAGAAGGGTATCTAAAATCAAACATCCTCACAATTCCAAATTAACTAAAAAAACAAAAAAAAACAACACCACACAAAACCTATATTCCAAAACTCCAGGGTTGGCTTTATAAATTGATATACACCATAATCCTATTGAGGTCATTCCATAAAAACCAACCACAAAAGCGACACCGTAGATTCTCCCAACTTTCTTTCAGAATAACCATCACTCCGATTTGCATCATTTCTCAACATCTACCGAAATGCTCCTCCAACAATGTAACCCATGCTTATAAACAACAATCACGGCATCAATTCAAAGATATCAACTGAAGATAATGGAAAGACAGACCATATTTAGATGAAAAATTCCAAATTCAATAGATTCACAACAAGTCTTCTATAATTCAATTCACACCACAAGAAGCTAATACCCCAATCATAACTGTAAGATTTTAAGACCAATTTGTTTCAACATACATAAAAACCACCCAAAAATTATATAAAGTAACAACAAACAAGTCATACAAATAGAAACCTAAAGAAACCCAAAACATCATCAATAGAAATCAACAATGGGATTCTAATATCCCAAGAAAAACAAAACCCATATTGCCAAACCCAAGAAACGAATCACCAAATGAAAGAAACAAAACAAAGACCAAATTTTCTCAAAACCCCAAAACCAGAAACATAGATCCGAGATAACCCAACTGACCAGCTCGAATAGAAGAGGTCTCTCCAGTTCGGCGAAGAGATGTTGCGTGGCCCCGACACATGGAACTCATATGGGTGTGGCTCCTCTACCTCCGGCGACGTATCTTCTGCCATAACAAAGCTCTCTCTCTTTCTCTCTCTCTCCTCCTCCTTTAAATAGTGAAAAATATAAATGGGTATCTTTTTTTTGCCCAACTTTCTTCAAAAACAATGGATTCGAAGACAAAAAGAGGTGGGTTTTCTCTGTAGATTGGATTCGCCAACAAAGGTTCCTCTTTTTTGGTCTTTCAGATTGGATTCTTAGAGAGGGAGAGCGAGAGACGCAACGGTCGAGAAGAGTGAGTGACAGAGAGAGAGATGTGAAGATATTTATATTTTACTTAATCTTGAATTCTTTATTACATAATTTTGTTTTCATGGACTTTTTTTGGTTTTTTATTACCAAATCGAAAGAGACTTCTCTTGAGTTTGAATGTCTGACCCCACGCGATTACAACGGTCAGATGGAGATAATTTGTTGACCGAAAGGCCCCTCGTGATTTTCACTAAATGTCTTTGGGTCCGTTTGGTTGCACCGATTTGGGCGATTCTGCTTTTTGAAAAGCTAAAATCCCAAAATCGTGCAGCCAAACGGGTTGGATTCCGGCGGAATCAAAAGCTGGATTCCTTTTAATTTCTCTCTCGAAATCCGTGTTTTAAAAAGCTCAGAAAGTGTGATTTTCGGTCAGAATCGATTTTTTGAATTGAAAAGCAACTTTTTCTACCAAACATTAAACCCCTTTCAAATATTGATTCCTAAATTATAAAAAAGCATCACAAAAAAGTCAAGGTCTAAAATCATCTTAAAAAGCAGCTTTATTCCAAAATCTACTTTTCAATATGTGTTTCCAAACGGAGCCAAATTTGTGTCTACGTATAATGGCCATGGGAATGGAGGAGGGTAGTTTGGTTATTTTGAGAAATCGTGCACGTAGCTTATTTGTGGAAGCGGGGTTTTTTTTGGAGGGACGAAATTGTCCCTCACACGTTTTCTTGTTATAAGGTGTTCTGGACCTGGCCAGGTTTCTTTGGTCTGGTTCACTTATTAAGGAAAGTGGGGTATCTATTTTAAAAACAACTTTTATAATGATAAAAATGCCCCTCTTATCTTGTTTTTTTATTCTCTCTTTCTAGCCCTATACGAATGTTTGAGTGATTTCTAGCCTCAAACCCCCCCCCCCCCCTTATTCGATGATGATTATTTCACTTTAAAAGAAGGTGGTCCTTTACCCGGGTGATGCCGTGCTCAAACTTGAACATGAAAAGCATCACTATTTTCCATAAAAACTCTGGACTTCTTGAATATCGCATCATTTGTAGTTCTCCATATGGCCCATGCAACTGTCGATATGACCGATCGCATCACGGAGTTCGCAAGTCTTGATGTGTCCAATCGGCGGATGTCCTTCCTCGCCGCCCACATGCCCTCGATGTCATGAAAGAAGGCTTCCATGTCCTGGCTACACCCACTGTGTCTCACAGTTGTTTGGACACCCGACATTGACAGAAGAGGTGAGCTACCGTCTTGGCTTACTCCCTGTAAGGAGCACAGTCGGTCGGATCAGACAGCCTCCACTTCGCTCAGTAGACCTTTATGAAAAAAGAGCTTCTAGTACAATTGCCATATAGAGACTTTGATCTCGAGAGGTATCTTAGGTTGCTAAATTTGTTGGAACTTTGGAGTTGTGTATTGCACCACTGGTCGGGCCCTTCTCCTCCATTGGTAGCAGGTTTTGACAAAGAAATTGGATGTTGGGCTCGACCCCACATCACGCAGTTATTCTCCTGCCTGAATGAGCCTCCCCATGACAAGAGACACTATATCAACATGGCCAACTGGTTTGTTTCCACCTCTAAAAGGTGACACCGTTGGAGCGAGATGTCCCACCCGTGAAGCACACCTGAGCCCAACCATTAGGAGGCGATGGTTCCTCTTGGCATTTTGCGAGTGCATGTAGCTCCTGAAAGTCTCCTCTGAGGGGAGTGTTGTCGCACCACGGATCCTGCTAGACATGGACCCTCTAGCCGTCCCCAACCTGTTACACTTAATTCTTTTTTAAATGTGTTTTTACACTCGGTCTTTTATATAGTCTAAAATATAGTATTATGTATCTCATTCTAAATACAATGAAGCATATACATCAATAGAAGATGTGTATACCTTGTTAAATGTTTTTGCACTTGTGAATAATGGATTTATTCAATTCAAAATTGAGCGGTATACTTTTTTATCAAAGCATATAACTCATTAGATGATGCTTACTATTTAAAATAAAAATAAAAACATATGTGGTTTGTGTTTTGGACTGTAAAAAAGCTTGAATGTAACAGTTCTCCATATTATAATGGTCATTTTTCAATCTAATATAAGTTTTGTTTTTGTTTGTGTAACAAAATGAACTTTATTTTTTATATAACTATAATCTAGCTATTTTAAACTAATTAATTTTTATACTCAATTATCATAATATTTATTATTTTAAAAAATTGATATTGTGAAATTTTAATAAGATTGTACAACCTCTTTTGTTGTTATTTATGAAATATTAGATATCATTTGTTAAAATTATAATTTTTTGTCAATCGCAAACATAAAAAAATATTTAATTGATTATTTTTTTTTAATGAAATTGTAGGCCGACTTTCTTTGTATTAATATAAAGGAGTATAAGTCTTGAAGAGCAGTGAAAAAGAAAAGAAAAGCAAGAAAAGAAGAGGGTGAAAGGGTTAAGAGACATCTCCCTCCCCAACGGCAACTCACAAAAGCCTAGCCATCAATAAAAAAAAAGCAACCTCCACACCATAACCGAAACGCAACGACGCAGAAACATCCCAAGCCGCAATAAAGAACTCATCAGTTTACCACACTATCTCATTAGAGTACATTAAATATTTATTTTGATTATAATTCAATGAATTTATCCAGATTTAACTCAAATCCTTTTCTTTTTGCTTTTTTTTTATTCCGATCATCAATTATACACAAAAACTTCTAATACATCAACATACTACACCTAAAAAAGCAAATATATAGTGGGGATAGAAACATGAATGGGAGATTTTTGGTTAGTGGGATTACAAATTGGAGGGGTGGGGATAGATACTCTCATGTAATTAACAAAGTTGCTGTCAAGTGTCAACTGCTCATCCTCGTCTCTAAATATCAGAACATTTTGATCTCTTTCTAGACTTAAAACCCTCTCTATATAGACAAACAATGGCTTCCAGTGACCACCACCATCATGAACAAGACCATGATCACCACCATCATGGGTACCAAACCCTTCTTCAATCTTCAATTTCATTGACGGTTTCTCAATTTCTTTCTTTCTATTTTGTGGAGCTTTCCATCACCCTTTTGTGTTTGCAGTGAAGGAGGGCATGGTTCAACAGAAACAACAACATGGGTGGGTCAGGATGGGAAGGTGTACCATAGCCACGATGGTTTGGCCCCCCATTCCCATGAACCCATCTACTCCCCTGGCTATTTCAGCAGGAGGGCTCCTCCCCTCCCCACCAGGGACTTCAAAGAGCGCGCTTTCACTGTCGGTATCGGTGGCCCCGTCGGAACTGGGTAATGTTTGTTCTTCTCTTCTTTTGTGTTATGGGTTATTTGTGTTGTAGAATTGGAATTGTTGTTAAACTTCACACTCATTGGGGAAGTTTTGTTTTGTGGTGTGTTTGTTTTGTTGGGGTAAGGAAATTTGGATATTCATCTTTGTGTTATCCAATATGCTTTCTGATTTGATTCTGCATTGTTACTAGTTAAATGTTGATTAAAGGTTTGTACTTTTATGAAGTTTGAGAAATTTGTGTGTAATACTTTTTGTCATGTTGAATGATGTATATCTCTTCGGGGGTAGTTTGGCAAGGGGATAAGATTTTGTGGACGTTATACTGATTTTAGGAGATATAAAATCTATCACTTTTGTCTTTATTCACATTTGGCAAGAACAGGGTTAAGGAGGAATGAATTTCATTCTATCATTTGGCAAAACAAAAAAAATCCACATTTTCGTTTCAAAATCTCGACAACTGGATGCACTTTATCCAGTTTTTTTTTTTTGTTATATCCTTTTCCCACCCCTCAATGAATAATAAATTGTTTCCATCTTTTCTTGATTCATCATTTGTTTGTGTGTTAATGTGCCCAAAAAATGATGAACTTGTCTTATGTTATGCTCTAATCATCAAGGAAAAGGACCATTTTTTTTATTTATCCATTTACATAGCCAAAAGGTCACCAAAACATGGTATCACTATACGTAACACCTAGAGTGCTAATTGATATTTAGGATGAATAAAACTCAATTGTAGCCCACTATGAGGTGGGTGGAGAAAATATATCTTCATGGTCATACTGTATCTATAATTATATAAATATAGAGAATACAAATAACTCATTCCCCAATCCTGATAACCACTAATAAATCCATGATCGCACTTTCACTCACTACTAACCTCCCTTATGAATAAAATATTATATTTATTAACATACAAGCATATAACGAGAACCCTCTGCTTATGGCTATCTATAAATTTCTGGGACTGCCTTAAAATGGTTGGGCATTTTCGTTCTTTCCTATTAACTTGTATATATTATGAGTGTCCTTAAATAGTTAATTAATGTTATATACAGTTCTTTTGATATGATGTGCATGCTGTGCATATATATTTATCCTGTACAAAATGTTATGTACAATTATTTTATTTTAATTATTAAAATTGCCCTCTGCTTCCCTTGAAAATTGTTATTTATTAACTAGGAAATGATAGTTTATATTGGTATATTAATTTCATTTTCCATGCAGGAAGACAGCTCTGATGCTAGCACTGTGTCAATGTTTACGCGATAAGTATAGCCTTGCTGCAGTAAGTTGAATCGGGTGAATTCTTATATTTATGTCTCCCTGTGTTATCTATGTTGGTTTTTATATTATACCCTTGTCAGTAAGATTGCCTACATTATATGAAATAGAATGGCACTAGGGTGGTCATTTGTTTCCAATTGATGGAAAAGTTTCTGCTAGTCTGTTAGGAGCTGACTTCTGAATATTTTCGTCTTGTATAGCTTCGCTCCACTATAATGGTCTTATCTAAGACAGAATGCCGCATCCATTATATTTTCCTAGCAACTAATTATTTTCTATTGACTTTGTTATGTTCTTCGAATTTCCCAATGAACATATATTCAAATAATAAGGTGAGTAGTGTAAATCCAAATAATCAAATAGTTGTAAGTCACTGTATTTGTAATATCAAAATGTTGTCAAATGATGATTCAAAAATAAAAGGATTGAATCTCACATATACTTGAAGACTAACCTGCACGTGCTTCCTCGGTGAGTAAAATCACTAAGAACTCATTTGAGTTTTATCTGTGTGTTCTCCCTGGCATGCATGTGTAGAAATACAGAAATGGATTTCATAATTGAAATTCTAGGCACAACACTGGCATTTGAACAGCCATTCATGAAATTCAAAACAAAAGAACTCCCTTTCTGGAATGGCAATTTTTGTCATTTCAAACAGGACTTGAATTGTTTTCACGAAGGCAATTTTTGTCATTTCAAAGGTGGTCTTGGTGTTGGAACACAATTCACAGTTTAGAAAGCCCATGTTTCTATCATATCAAATAATTCACTTCCATTCAGGTGGCCACAAAATTTAAGTCGAGTATCACGTCAGAGTTGTGTGTGGGTTTGTAAGCCTTTATTCATAATTTTTTAATGGATTGTTACTTTATACGATATCCCGTGATTTTTTTTCTTTCAAGCTTTTTCCATCTAAAAGATTCTCTTTCTTTTGTTTTTGAATTTTACTTGCGCATTCTTAGATCCAAACACACATTATTTTACATGTTTCTGACAATTGGATCAAATGAAAAGATTGATTAAAACTTGAAATTAAATTTTAGAAGACTTATTCACCTGTGCTCCAGGTCCTACATTGTACATGGAGAGGCAATTTTCTACAGTGCTTCTAATAGTTCTGTTAAGAGTTGAGCTTCTATGTTTCATTTGTTTTTGGCTTCTATATTGAATGCTGTTGGTGTCTAATTTCAAAGTATTAAAGATGACCTAAATCATGTCCGAAATGATTCAGATAAACTATCACCATCTGTCTCAATTAAATTATATGAGTCATGCTTTCTACATGGTGGTATGCCTTGATGGTGTCAAATTCACTTGAAGAGTACTGAAGAAGTCCATTATCCTTCTTGTGCTATGATGCATATAATCAGGATTCTGTGGTGCATTCTTTAAATTGATTCCTATAAGGCACAGCTGGCATATTCTCTTAAGCTTGATCAAATGCAAATTGCTTATCATTTTTTCTTCTTAATGAAAACATTGACACCCTGCCAGTGATTTTCTTCCTTATAACTTTGAGCTTAAATACCTGTCGAATGTTAAGATGATGTTTACTTTTCAATCTTTTCTATATTGAAGAGATTCTTCAAACTTTAGTGACAATATGTCACTAAAGGGTGTAGAAATATGAATTTGATGTTGAGATCAGGGAAAAAGTACATGGGTCACTTTTGCTTACTTGAAAAAATTGAGGTATATCTCCAGATTTCCTTGTAAACTTCCTCTTCAGTGACTTTGAAATCTTAATATTTAACTTCATGTTGGGTGACTATAATATTCGGTGTTGGCAATCCTGAACAATGATGGGATATTTTTGGTTAAGGAGGTGAAGAGTCGTCAGTGTCTCTGGAAGAGTCTCCCCTTCATTTCAATCTCTTTTCTCTCCCCCTCTTATCTAGTTTAATTTTGTATGGAGTCTTTCATAATAAGATTGCTCATGTCTTCTTTAAAAAAAAATCATGTTGATATTATCTATAACAATAACCTCATATTTATTGATGTTTATAAGAATGATCTTAATGTTAGGTAACGAATGATATATTCACAAAAGAAGATGGCGAGTTTTTGGTGAAGCATGGAGCTCTTCCTGAGGAAAGAATTCGAGCTGTGGAAACAGGGGGATGCCCGCATGCTGCAATCCGTGAAGATATCAGTATCAATCTAGGACCGCTCGAGGAGCTGTCCAACTTATATAAAGCTGATATTCTTCTTTGTGAATCTGGGGGAGGTAATTGCTTATTTTCGTGGTTGATTACCGTAGGTTACTTAATTCGGAATCTAAACATAATATCCTGAATGTTGCAGGTAGGCATGTCAGCATGTGTGCTATAGCTAAGTAAATATGAAAAATAGGTTTGACTGAACTTACGAAAGGTTAAATATTGACACATGCAACATGAAAGTTGTGATCCAACAACCATAATGATAAGCTTGTATTTTTCTCTCGGAAACTGTTTTTGCTTCTACTTATTATGACGTATCCCCAAAAATGTTTTACGTTGATCATGCTTTTTGTCAAGATTTCAAAACCCTTGTCAAGTTATTTTAATAAAAAAAAAAAAGAGGATTCAGAATGTGTGGGAGCAAGTATATGAGATCTTATCTTAAATTTAGAAGTATGATAGAGAAGGCTAGTTTGCAAATTTCCCTCTATTACATTTTATATTCCCAATTTTTAGCTACTTTCTGCGGCACTGCCTAGATGGCTGATGATTGCACTTCTTTCATAGTTTTGTAGCTTCAGTAACTGTTATAATGAATATTAAAATTTTCATTTCAAGAACTCAATCTCCACTACTATAAATTCAGTTCTTTAACACATTCCCTTTAAACTTGTGGTCTAGTGTTCTTTAACACGTTCCATTAAACTTCTATTTTCTAATCATGTATATTATATTAAAAGGCTATCAGCCAAGCGATCCCACATATGGCAGGGTGTTAGGAGGAGAGAGACTGGATACAGCCCTAACCCTGAACTCTCTCCTTTTTTTTCACAAAGTGGAACTCTCTCAAGACTTAAACCAGTCCTCCAAGTAGTTTGCCCTTTTTCAATCCTCCATGGTACTTGAATGTGCAAAGTTAGATTGTCAACTCACACAGGGTTGGCTCTTAGGTTAGAGTCATGCATTTGCTCCCCAAAGGTCTCAAGTTCAAATTTGTGGGGTCCTATCTGATGCAAAGGATTTGTGAGTGATTCTGTGCATTCGGGTTCCCTGATGAACATTGTGGTTCCACATGACCGAAAATAATTGGATTGTCTATTCATTTTAATGGTAGTCAATAAACAAAGCATGTCAGTATGCTGAATTTACTCGATACCTCTGGATGCAGATAACTTAGCAGCTAACTTCAGCAGAGAGTTGGCAGACTACATCATATATATTATCGATGTCTCTGGCGGAGATAAGATACCCCGTAAAGGTGGTCCAGGGATTACTCAAGCAGATCTTCTTGTATGTCAAATATCCAATTTACTTTATCTATTATTCTTATTAGCTCATTTTCAGTTTTACCTATAAATGCTGCACACACTTTCCATCTCAACACTCACCAGACTCAGTTCTTTCTGAAGTGTGTAACAAAATGGTATGTTTATATCAGGTCATAAACAAGACGGACCTTGCACAGGCAGTTGGCGCTGACTTGGCAGTTATGGAGCGTGATTCCCTTCAGATGAGGGATGGGGGGCCTTTTGTCTTTTCTCAGGTGCTTTAGAATTTCTAAACTATAGACTCAAAGGGATAACATACATCATCATCTGTGTCATGGGTGCCGGTCTCATTTGACACTGGATATGATCATCCTTGTTTTTATATATAAAATAGTTTTGTGCTGTATGTTTATTATTATTAGAAAGTTGTACAAGGCTTTTTGAAGTTATTGATCCATACTATGTGAGAATGAGTTGTCCCCCAGATTCATTTCATGATTAGCAGTTTAGGTTCTTATGATACAAGTGATCCCTTGAACTTCTATCCATGCCTATGTAGGAATTCTGAAACCTGGCTGATTAGTGCTGTTGTGTAAGGATGAAATTTAAGGCACCCTTTGGCAGCAGGTTAAGATTTTTTGGCCTAGTATACCACAATGTATGGTATTGTAATCCCATAAACTTAACTCCCTTTTATCTTTAGAAACTTGATAAATAATTATTTTTGTTATAATCTCTACATTTTTTTTTAAATATCAACTTTACTCCAATGTGTGACAAAATAAAAGATAGAAGATGAATCATTGATACATCTTTAGTTAATGCTTTATGTAAGGCTATTTACTTTAAATAAAGATGGGTCATTGGTACACTATTTTTGTCTTAATACTTTATGCAAGGGTATTTACTTTATCTATACTACTGGATGAAAAATGGTATAAATTGTAATCCATATCTCATGTGGACTAGTTAAACCTTTTTTCTCAAGGAAAGATGCAAATAGAGAGACAAGGGATCTCCTTACAGCATCATAGAAGGAAGAGAAAAGATAAAGCCACTTCAACCACTGTTTGAAGATCAAAAATAGTATTCTGATAACAGAAATATTCTATACAATTTTTTTTTGTCAAATGGCATTAGAATATCATGTCAACTTTATATCATGATTATACCAGCCGTTGTTCCATTGTCAAAGGGGGTCTAAAAGAATCTATCAAACTTCATTTTTGAGAAATTAAAAGCGTAGCATCTCAATGCATGACATCTAAAACCAATGATGTCCTTGCATTTAAAACTTATGATCACTGGTTTATGCAGGTGAAGCATGGAGTTGGGGTGCAGGAAATTGTGAATCACATCTTACAAGCTTGGGAAGCAGCAACAGGGAAGAAGCGCCACTGACCGTATGAGACCACCACCACCACCCCCCCCCCCCCCCCCCCCCGCCAAAAAAAAAAAAAAAAAAAAAAAAAAAAAGAAGAAGAAGAAGCTTGTACTAGAAAATGTAGGAGATTCATGTTGCCCCCTTTTCTGTGTTTAATGTTGAATTCAGGTAAAAGGTCCTGCCCTTGTCATTCTTGGTTGGTGAAACACCAAGAAGCTTGGTTTACCTGCCCATTTTGTGTCTAGTGGCCAAAAGATGTAATTCCAAATTGAAGGTTTGCTTGTTTGTAATAAATAAAACTGACCAGACTCCCATCTCTTTGTTTGGAAGTGTTTTCCAGTAAAAATGGGAGGATTTTTTTTTTTGATGCCTTTGTGATCCACCTTATGCCATTCTCTATTGAAAGCTCATTATTTTCTGCACTCCCACTAATTTATGTACTCCAGCAAGACTACAATGAAAAGGAGAATCACATGGTATTTTCCATGCATTCTTATCAAGATCGGATGGCTGAGAGGAAAACTCTGGGTAAATTTTCAGTGTAGAAAGCTCATACCCAATTGTGTATTCCCTGCAAACAATATGATCTCAACTTAGACAAAGCTGACAATTTTTAAGGAAAATGTGAGGGATCAGTCACTCCTGCAGCCCCTGGGATAGATAGTCATCAAGACAATTTCTGTTTGTTGTATTTTTTTTAATTCTATCTTTGGATAGACTATTTCAGCCCCTTTGAAATTTAAATCAGGGCTTACACTGACTTAACCTGAGTATAGCTATCGGGTTTTATTTTTCCTAACTAAACAAGTTTTTTTTTTCTATTCCCACCCTGGCTGAATTTTATTCTACACCCAAAAAAAATCGAGGCGACAGGGAGAAGTGTGAGGGGTCTGCGATTCATATTGTTCTGCTTTGAGCTCTTGACAGGTCTAATGTAGAACATGCAGAAAAGCTCTATGCATGGGTTGAATACATCGGCGGAAGAGGACGCCGCACTGGTCGCATGGATGGGCTGCTCGATAGGCGGGTTCCCAACTAAACATCTGGGACTGCCTCTAGTCAAAGGCAGATTAAAGAAGGTCCACTGGGACCCGCTCATAGAGCGTTTCGAGCGCAGATTGTCGGGTTGGCGTGGAAAGCTTCTGAGTTGGGGAGGGAGGCTGATCTTATTGCAAGCGGTGTTATCGAACCTTCCGATACACTACCTCTCGATTTTCAGAATCCCCGCGGGGGTGCTTGACCGGGTGGAACGCATAAGGAGGAGATTCTGGTGGCGGCCGGGGGGGAGACGACACTAGACAAGCCCCACATATGGTGGACTGGGGGACAGTGTGTAGCTCAAAAAAGGAGGGCGGCTTGGGGGTGTTTGAGCTGCGCGGGATGAATCGGGCACTCTTGTCAAAGTGGATATGGTGCTGGTATAGCAGAAGCAACTCTCTCTGGTGCGCGATCTTAAGGGATCGTTATGGGGGAGGTGGCATTGGCGAGGGGCGGTGGCCCGTGTTAAATGCACGCGCAACACAGATCTGTAAAGGATTATTTGCCGACTGGGAGGTCATGGAGCATGCGATAGTGTGGAAGATAGGTATGGGTGCCTCAGTACACTTTTGGCAGGATCGGTGGAGCGGGGACAACTTGTGCGAGTTGGCACCCGATATATACCAACTAGCGAATAGGAAGAACGGGACGGTGGAGGAGTTCTTCCAACCGGCGGATGGTTCCTGGGCTCTTGAGCTGTCTCGGGGACGACTCAATGCGGACGTGGCACGACAGTTTTCAGCGCTGCTGGAGCGGCTCGAGACGTGAGGCCACAAGAGTCCGGGGAGGACGACCGTCAATGGAGACTTTCGACTACAAGGGAGCACTCCGTCAAAAGCGCATATATCAGGTGGCGCCGGGAGCAGACGGGGGAGGCAAGGACGTATGCAAAGTACGCACAAATGTGGAGTACGAAGATCCCGTTATCCCGTTAAAAATCAAAGTGTTTGTGTGGTTTCTCTTCTTAGGCCGTCTACCGATGAAGACGTATCGTGCAAGATGGGTGCCCAAAGATCCCACTTACTACGTCATATGTGCGAGGACCACGGAGACGGTTGACCACCTATTTTGTGAGTGTGTCGTGACTCGGGAGTTTTTGGGCCACGGTGGGGAGACACACGAGCATGCATTCATCGTTTCATACAGTGGAGGAGATGCGGGAGGTGAGGAAAGCGATGAAGAGATCCGACGATCACAGCAAGGAGGCAGTGGTTTCGCAATCCATTGTCCCAACAGGGGCATAGACGATATAGAAGACACAAAATGATGCCATCTTCAACGGGTCAAGAGCGTATCAGGAGAACATGTGGGACATGTTCAGCGGGCTCATCAGAGATTGAGCCCGCCATGTAGTGAGAGCGGGGGATGTTCAATTCCGAGATGGATACATGAGACTCATGGGATGAGAGGGAAGACTAGGAGTTTGGCCGGTTAGAGCCCTCTTCTAACCTGGGGCTTATAGTTCGTCTAGCCGTTTTTTGTTTTAATGCTTGTCTATTTTGTGTTTATCTATTCTCCTCCATTTCAGATTTTATAATTTGAGTTAAGTAATGAAATCGGGTAATAAATATCTATCTTTCTTCATAAATAAAAAAAGGTAAAAAAAATCAATTCGTACTTTTATTGTTCAAGTTTGAACATCACAGAGCGTACAACTTTAAGGAATCTGATTCGTTCGCGTCTGAAATGAATCCATTCTCTTTTATAAGATCGATGAAAAGTCATGTGATTACAAATTGTGTATCATTGCTTTTCAAACTCAGACAAAAATAATTTAAAAAGAATAATATTATGTATAATTCTTTCTTTTCAGTCTCTTATACCGTTCGATTCTGTTTTAGTTTTATTTTTTAAAATATCATACCACATCTAATATAATGTATGTATTTTTATAAGAAAGAAGGTCATGTAACTCCTTCTAAACTGTTTGGGATCCACATAACTCTCTCACTTTTTTTAAAGTTCATATAACTCTCATAAAACATCTATGTAAATCTAAATAATTCCATGAGTTAAACTTCCATTAAGATGAGAAATATTATGTGAATATTTCATTTGGTCAAATCTAACTAAAAAACCCAATATACCAAAACCATTCACAATTTGTTAAAAATACAAAAAATCTTCTATAAACGTAATTTTTTCTCTCAAGATAAATTATAAACCCCTATCTGGAAGGTAAAATCATCATTTACAAATGATTTTTTTTTTGTATTTTTAATACATTGTAGGAAATTTTTAATATATTATGTTTTTAGTCAGGATTAGACCAATAGAATATTCGTCGAATAATCCTAATATATCAACAAAAAAAAATTAACTCGGAAGACTTTGAAATTTTAGAAAAAGTTATGAGGTGAAGTTACATGGATTCGAGGCAGTTTGGATTATATGAGTTTTTTCCTTTTATAAAAGAAGAAATAAATATTTCAATGAATCGCATTCACTCTTTTATACAGACATGCAGGTGTACACAAAAATATTAATGTATTGAAGGGTGTATATGCAAAACTCGGGCAAAAAAAACTCTCTACGACAGGAAGCATATGCAAAACTAGTAAAAGAACCAAAAGGACATCCACGTTTTTCGGGGTCAAACTCACCACAAAGAGTGATACGGATCTACGGAAAGGTTTAGTTTAGAATTCTTTTTAGTTTTGTTTGATTTTAAATAACTTCAATTCCATGAATTCTTTGCAGATTGAACACCCAATTAATCAGACATTGCAATTCTCTAATTTATATTTTCATTGGTTTATTGTGACCTTTTTATTTCTGGTTCATGTAAATGTGGATTATATCAATCTGGGTTTTTGTCCGTGACCATAAAGATTGAAAGGTAGTCCTAGATTTTGGTGGTTGAATTGGTAATCAAATTTGGTGTTTTTTTTTATTGTTTCCTTTTATGTGATAGTGAAAAGTCATTTTTTTTATTCTTCTAATTTTCAATGGAGTTATCTAATATACTAATGCATGTTTGGCTGGAAAAGCTAAAAGCAACTTTTAGCTTTTGCAATCACATCAAGTCAAATACATTATCATTTAAAAACTAAAAGTTAAAAGCTGTTACCAAACATGTCAACTTAAATACATCATCATTACTAAATTTTATCTCTAAAACGGTGCCTCGAAATCTGTGTTTCATAAAGCATCCATCATAATTACACCATCAAATCATCATCATTACACTCTCAAAAGGTGTGCATAAAGCTGCAAAAGCTAAAAGCAGTTTTTCAAACTGTGTTTCCAAACACTACCTAAGCATGTAAAAAATGGGAGTGTTATCTGTAGAAACAGAGATAGCTTGTGAAATTTTTTTTGATTGTGTTGTTACAAAACATGGTTTTTTGGTATCCTTGACATTATATTCAGTGTTCTTCGATTGGAATCAAGTCTGTAATCAGATCCATTACTTTAAATCATTTGCATTTTGTGATACTCTCCAATTATATCAGATCTATAATCATTTTGTGAAATGGGTAAGGGATTTTCAAGTGATGGTTCTTGGAATATTATCTTGTGATAGTTGAAACAAGAATCATATGATAGTTAGCTATTCTTACACGGATTCTTGGAATGTTTTCCGTATCCATGGAGTGCAAACTTTATCTAAAACCAGGTTGCTATGTCATTCAGTTTTATGTGGTTTCAGTTTTAAACCAAGGATCACATTGTTCTACTTATTGTTTGTTGGGCACTAGTTATATGAGCAAAAAAAATGATGATTTAAGTGGTCAATTTTTTAATGGTTAGTCTAATGTTTCTCACCCTCAACTAAGAATGTGCTTTGTTTCAAGTATCTGACCAAATCTTTGCTTCAGAGATTTTTCTTTTCTTTTGGCAAGGCTCCTCCTCCTCCAGAGTCGAACCATTTCCCGTAATTTCTTATTTTAAGATTGTTATCTTTTTAGTATTGCAAATAGAAAATTAAATATATAATTCACTTCGCCCCTAAAATGGGGATTGGGGTACTTTTTAATATAATGTATTAAAAATTTGTTTTTGTAGTTATCATTGATGATGATTCAACAGTGTCAGACTCCTTGTTTCTTTAGTCCAGTTACTAATAGTAGTTGTTTTTTTTTCATATATATTTGTAGGCAATTTGAGTAACAATACATAAACTTCAAATGTCTTCAATGGCACGTGCAAATGGATATACAAATTCACATGGGAATAAGCCTCTCTTCTCCTTTGGGGTAATATCCGATGTGCAGTATGCTGACATTCCAGATGGTCGTTCTTTTATTGGTGTCCCCCGTTTTTATTGTCACAGTATTCTCATCTTGCAAAGGGCAGTCAGAGAGTGGAACAATCACAAGAAGCTCAATTTTTCAGTCAATTTCGGAGACATCGTTGATGGGCACTTTCCCAAAGAGGAGTCCATAAATGCAGTACAGAAAGTCATGAATGAGTTCGAGAAATTCAATGGCTCTGTGTATCATATGATCGGAAACCACTGCCTCTACAACCTCCCTCGAAGCGCATTGATCACATTGTTCAAAATGCCTGGTCGTGCATACTATGATTTCTCTCCAATGCCCAGTTACAAATTCATAGTTTTGGATGCCTATGATGTAAGTGCAATAGGTTGGCCTCAGGACCACCCACTAACAACAGAGGCTATGAACATACTGCGAGACAAGAATCCAAACACAGAGAAAAACAGTCCTGAAGGATTAGTTGGTCTCGAGCGAAGGTTTCTTAAATTCAATGGGGGCTGTTGGGAAGCAACAGATGGAATGGTTGGATGGACTTCTTAGAGATTCAACCGAGCAAAGACAGAAGGCTGTTATTTGTTGTCACCTCCCTCTGGATCCTGATTCAGCTCACACTAATTTGCTGTTGTGGAATTATGAAGAAGTGATGGATGTGATTCACAGGTATGAATGTGTTAAAGTTTGCTTTGCTGGACATGATCACAGGGGTGGCTACTCAATCGATTCTCATGGAGTTCATCACCGTGTTTTGGAGGCTGCTCTTGAATGCCCTCCTAAGTCGAACACGTATGGTCATGTGGATGTTTATGATGACAGGTTGATTTTGTTTGGCACTGATAGGATGGCAAGCACTGAGATGGTCTTTGGTCCATAGGATATGGACTAGAAGTACACTGATTGCTGTTTTATTCTTTATTTTTATTCATTCTCTACTGCATTTGGTTGAAGAAATCTTAGCTGATGCAAAGGCATATACAGAAGAACATTTGAGAGGTATTTTTTTACCATTCCAGTTATGTCATATGGGGGTGATCAGGGATAACTTCTGTGAACCATTTTGCATAAATAGACCCCTTGGTTCTGTGAATCTTTGGCATCATTTGTTGGTTGACTGGATGATTTTTATTTTTTTTTGGTATTTTTTTAAAAAAATTTCCTGATTAAATATTATCTTTTCAACATGAGTATCCTCTGGAAAGAGGAGCTACCTCTCTTCAATGGATGGTTTGGTATTGAATAGACTATTTGGTGTGAGTGACTTGAGGAATGCATCTAAACTTCCTCAGTGCTTAGGCATCACTAAGTTGCACTTATTCATGCAATCATTTCTGCAAACAGAAGAATTTTTTTTATTTTTGAAACATATTTATATAACAAAATATATACTTTCAAAAAGTGATGTACCTGCTCAAATAAATTCAATGTGTTTTTCATAATAGAGTATCTTAAAGTGATAGTAGAGTATACAATCTATTATTCCAGATATTGTTTTAGGTGATCGTGTCATCTGTAGGAACTGCAGGATGTTTGAGTGTATCAACACACTTTAATTAATGACAGGTTTTGTAATTTCCGTTATTACAGTTCCTTGATCACAATCCATGGACGTGGCTGATCATGTGATGCACCCACAAAAATGAATACTTTCTCTGACCTTGCAGCCTGTAGTAAGAAATAATTTCACTTCAGTTTATACTGTCAGGTGAAAATGTCATACATCATGTCACATACATTTTTTTCTAATCTCTGATAATGGAAATCATGGCAAACAGC
Organism: Acorus calamus; assembly: GCA_030737845.1. NCBI lineage: Eukaryota > Viridiplantae > Streptophyta > Magnoliopsida > Acorales > Acoraceae > Acorus > Acorus calamus. The sequence goes on along the minus strand of CM060869.1, from coordinate 7,678,363 downwards.
CATCTTCAACACTGATGTAATTCAATGCAAGAAACTTGTGAATTTCAGATCAACATGTTCCTCCATTTTACAATCATTACAATTAAACAGTATGAAAGGAAACAGAGATAACAGAGGCTAACTAAGCTTGCATATGAATTTTACTATCACAGCTTTCGCAGCTCAGATCAACTTCCTTCGCGAAAAAAACATTCTCTACTCTCCGAGAATAGCAACCCGGCAAACACAAATGATGTTTTGTACCATCTTCTCACATATCATTATCTATGATGTTTTTAATCATCTGTGATGGGATGAGCCCTTCTGTTCTGATTGCATCTTTACTTGGATCTGGACTAATAAATAACAATGTCGGCAGGCCCCGAACCTAATATGGAATATATTAACTATTTTATAACCTTGAATATAAAAGGATGATTATTTGATGGTCGGTAGGAATACCTGCATATCACGAGCAAATTCATATTCATCGTCTGTGTCTACCTTAATGAACAATGCATTGTTCTCATACTCCACCGCGAGCTGGAAATCAAATAGACAATCAAAATGATGCAGCAATGGTTCACAATCTATTTTTGTAGTCATAAATTGGCTATCCTGTTATTCGGATACATGCAATAGATCATGGGAAAAAAAATGAGAGCAAAATTGGAAGGTCACAATAAATTGACAGCCATGTACAAAAGTTTGTTTTATTACAGTCAAGAGATGATGGGATGCATCAATTCATATAGATGTTCAGACCACGTGTTAGTTTGCTAACCTTTAAAAAAAATTGTAAATTATTAAACGACGAGCACAAAAGTTTCAATATTTGATCAAATTTTACAGTCCAATATGTAAGGCTAGGAACCATATTGGGGCAAACAACACCTCACAAGATATGCACAAATGCTACACCATTCAAATATGCACATGACACTACTTTTAATTGTCTTGATCACGTTCATAGATCTGAATTCACATCATAAATATTCAGGTTCTTTAAGCAGAAATTTCATGATAATGATAAATTTCTCATTATAAAATGAAGTAGAAAATTCTAAAATATTAACAAGGATTAATTTTGGTCTTGCATACATGTTGCATATGACCAATTGAAAGGATCTTATTGACATATGACTCAACCATATATGTTGGCCGAATTTAGCTTGGTTTCTTATTTAATGAGATCACTATATTGATGATTCATTTAAGAGATCACACCCATCGCTGGAGAGAGTTCAACCATGAAGTGATCATAGCATCCATCCATAGTTCAGTATGTGATGTCTTGAGTAAAAGATGGTGCAGTTTTAATTGGGTATTTCATAATAAGTTGACAAATAGTTCTTATATCATCAAAATTTGATGACTGTTCAATAAAATACTACGCGTTACATATTGTAACAAGGAAATTCCACAAGAACCTACATTTGCAACTTATTCAAAGGAAATTAAAGCTCTGTTTTACTCTTCATGGTAAACACAAACGTGCCCATGACATTGGGAAAGTACTTTCCTGATTTTTTTTGAATTGCAACATGAAAACATACTGCATAACTTCCCCACCAATTGATAGAAAGGATAATCATAAAGAAACACAATAAAAAGTAAAAACAGCATGGAGTTTTTTTTTTTTTTTTTTTTTTTGAAAGAAGGCAGGCATTCTGCCTCAATTTTATTATTAAAAGAAAAGAATGCCCAAAGCATAGACAAAGTAAGACATAAACAAAATAACAAAGGTCCAAAAAGAAACCGGGATAGGTAGAAGAGAATCCTTATCCTCAATAGAGAGCCTCCCCCTAGAATATACCACTCCATGGGCACCCGCACAAAACACATCCCAATCTTGAATAAGACATATAACCATCTCCCAAATATTTTCAATATACACCTTCGTTCCCTGAAAGATGAGGTGGTTTCATGATAACCACAATGCCCAAGTGACTGTAGGGACAAAGGATTGTGACACTTTGGCCCTAGCGCTTCTATCCTCTACTCGGTAATGTTTCCTCCTTGCTTCCAAAGATCCTCAAGTGAACTGGGCTGGTCGTAAAAATTAGCAGTCATCTTTAGGAAATGCCAAATATGTTGAGCAATTGGGCAAACATAATGTGATTGGTGGACTCAGCCTCAGTGACATAAGGCTGGCATTTCATGGAGGTGAGAGGCAGCTACCAAAAGCGATGGGGCATCATTTTGTGAGTGGGACGCGGGGGGGGGGGGGATCCCATGCATGTATGTTGATCATATACATGTACCTATGCATGTTGCTATGTAGTTTTGTTTTTCTCAATTATTCCTTCAGTCATTTACAAAGGCATTAGAAAAGATTGGCACAAACAAAAATTCTCCATTATTGTATTTCTACACAAGGTTAGAAGACATGAGCCAAACCCAGCTTGGCTGAGGCCCGTCCTTTCTTAAACAAGCTTGGATGCTCAGGCTCATCTTGGAACTATGTTTTGAAATTAGGCAAAGCAGGCAACCCTACTTTCACATGGAAAATTCTGAATAATATATTTAGATATTTCCTATCTCTTTCAAATTTAACACTAATGAGAGAGAAACAATTGCCTGGTGCATTACTTTCGGAAAACATACTGAATCAGCTGATTTTGTATTTTGTTTACTCCTTGTTATTGCATATCTTTCTTTCTTTCTTTACTAATATCCAAGGGTGCCAGTGCACTAAACAGAGGTAGGCAGTTTAGAATCATCTCACTTAAAGATTGTTTAGATTCTCTTGATTTAACAAACAACACAAGCACAAGCCTATCTCATGCTGTATATGAGAAGAGCATGAGAAATTGCATACCTTATTTACTCAGAAGGCTTTTAAAAGTATGTGCCTAAAGTGGCAGGCATGAGTCAACTGGGCTTGCTCATAGAGGTTCAATGCATTATAATGGAAGGTTCTGAATCCCTCAAGAAGAGGATAGAGATGAGAGAAGCCTGGAAGGCCTAGATGCTTTTATAAAATCCTCTAGAATGTCTGTGAGTAGAGAGCTTTAGAGGAAACCTAAAAGGTTCTATGGGAACTGGCCAGAGTTGGGGCTTTGTACATAGTGTAGAAAATTAGAGAGCAGTGTAGGACTCTCTTGAATGTTCTTTATCATTGGTCAGCCGCCTGTTGGAATCATCAAAACGAAATCTATACATAGAGTAGGTTTTACAAGAGAAAGTCCTTTCATTACTTAGTGTACCATCTAAGTTGTAATAATTCTTGTGAATAGCGATCTCCCTTTCCTTAAGCCCTTGTGTTTCTCTTGCAATCCTCAAGTAAGGGAGTCACACAAAGTTTGGATGACATGCCTAAGCCATTAGAGAGATTGCTTGGAGGAGAAAGCTTACTTGACTATGTGTAGGTGGTGTGAGTGTTGCACAGGTCCCTGGCTAAATGTAAAAGGCCACGTCCATGATAGCCGGCTGGAAACATTGTACTCTAAAAAATATTTTAAAGTTCAAATGTGGTTTTTATATTGAGAACTAATTTACACGTGTTCGTAATTTTTTTTCCACGAGGAGGGAAAGGATGCTCTAAATTTTTGGTTGTTGATGAAAATATCAAAAAGTATTAAATGGGAAATATATGCATTTATCCTAGAAGACGAAGAACACAACAAAATTCAAAGGGAAACAATTTCTTGGAATAATTTGAGCAATTATTTTTTGCTCCAAAAAACAGATTTTTTTTATAAAACTCTTCAATAGGACTCATATTAGACATTATTTCGTTCCAATTTGCATTCTTTAAACAAAAGGGAAAATCAATTGTTCCAAAAGAATTGCCCAATGGGTAACCAAATATTTACATATGCTTTCTACATGGTATATAACAACTATTATATACCAACACTTAAAAATATACTAATATTCAGCTCGATGGCACCACTATTGTCCTATGCTTCACAGAATCCAGTTGTACTAATTCTCTTCAATTACTAAAGCTTCCAATTTTTCAAAAAGAAATATTGAATTGGCTAAAAAATTCATTGGACTCTAATTTCAATGCTCAACCCACAAAATTTAGGTTAATTGCAGGACAAATTCAAACATTCTATTCTAAGGGCACTCCACGTACCACCTTCAGCTTCAAATGACATTTTCTGCTCAGAGTTCATCTCTAGCAAAACTTCAGTTTGTACAGCTATATTACATTTCATATATAGTTATAGAATTTCCATTGACTACTATATTCTAACACAGAATTACCAAAATTAACACTACCTTTCCACTTAACCTACTATAAAATTCCAAAACACATAAGCAACCCAAAGTATATACATCAAATCAATGTCACAGACCACATAAGCTACAAATGCTTTCGCTTCTGTAATAACTAAAGGATCCCAAAGCAATATCTTTTGCATTAGATGTTTTCCAATTACCATTAATAATGTCAACTTTTAATGGGTACACAAAACACTCTTCCATCAGTGATCAAACTCAACCTTGCACCATCAGAAAAATGTCAGAATACATGATAGCACAAAAAGTCATTTTAAATATATAATCTTTTCCAACAAATTTTGAAACAACTACTCTAATAAGAAGGGAAAAAAAAAGGCATGAATCAGAAAATGTCATACCATTTCAAGCTCCTGGGCCATCAAGATACAAGGCCCACACCAAGTTGCATAAAAATCCACAATGAGTGGCACATCCCTTTCTCCCTTCACCATCTCCTTCAACTCCTCTGCAGACACTTTCTTCTGCATACCCAAAAATAAGAAGAAAAAAAATTACCCAAATCAATATCAACACATAAAACACATATTTCAACAAGAAACACATGTACAGATAGAGTAAGTACCACAAGATAGTCCTGTCTGATGTACTTCCCAGAGAAGGCTTTGGAGACCAATCTTATGGGTTGGGAAGGTTTCCTCTTAATGGGGAAATTGAGTAATGGGGTAGGAGGAGTAAAGGGTTGGGGATGATTTAGAGAGGTGTGGGAGTAAAGGGGTGAGAAGCTCTGTAATGTGGCAGCCATTTTTTTTTTCCCTATCCAGAAAAGAGCCTTTTCTCTTGGGAGCCTTTTTTCTCTTGGGAAGAGGGTTTTGGAAGGGTAGAGGTGTGATATTTTCACTCCTAAGGTTTCATTAGATCACCCGTTTAGACCTGTTATAGAAGGTTAAGGGTGGTTGATGGGTGGGATTGTGTATTTGATGGAGAGAAGTCTTGAAAAAAGTGGGGTGATCATAAGCCCCGTTCAAATATGGAATAGCCTAGAGAATAAGTAAAAATAAAATTAAATCAACTATCATTATTTTTTCATCTTTTATAAATTATTATCTATACTTTATTGATAATTTATTCAAATAACAAAAAAATTATTATTACGTTTTCAAACCAGGGGGGTTTTAAGTTTACTCTAAGTCACCTAACTCAATTTAATGAGATACATAAAATATTTTACATGTCTTATAAATAAATTCATAAAAGTCACTAAAATATATATTTTATCTTTTATATCGATACATATCTCACTAGATAATGTATATTATTTTTTAAAACATAAAAAAGTGTGCTAACTAAATTTGTTATATATTTTATTTTTTTAGAATAATATGTACTTTATTAATTAAGTACATTTTTAAAAAAAAATCATATGATATCAAGGACAACATAAGGGGGTTGCATACAGATGTACCATTTTCCTAAAGAAAATTACAAATTATCTTAATTTGATATCCAAAATTATTTAATAAGCTAATTATGAATATCAAAGTAATAAGATCTAATTAACCAAAATTCACTGATTCGTCCTTTTGTTTTATTTTTAAGTTTTGAAAATTTTACACAGATTTTTTCTTACAGCCTTAAATGCAGTCCATGTTTGTTTCGATTTTTTTATTAAAAAAATCATGTATCTATTTTTATAAAAGATGAAGTATCTGCTCTAATGAATTGTAAAACTCATTTGTAGAAAATGTATAATATTTCTACCAAAGTATATACCTCTTCATAGTTAGTTCAAACAATTAACAAAGATTGCAAACATGACAAAAGCTAAAAGAAATTACCATGTATAACAACCATATTAAAATTCTAGTTCTATATTGGGTTTGCGATTTTAATTTTTTATCTCTTACAGTTTTTTAGCATTAATATACTCAGTCTGATTTACAGCTTCATCTATAGTATAAAAATGGTCATCCAACCACCTATATATTATGATAGTACATTATAAACTACATTATTACAATGTATGAAAATTAATTTTTAAAAGGGAAAATGATTAAGAAAATCTTCTAAGAGTTAGAAATACTTAAATCAGCCACTTTTTAAAATTTTACCTAAAAAGTCTCATTTCACAATTTTGGAAACACAGAAGACTAACTTACTCTTATGTAATTAGATCTTTAACATATTTTATACCTCTTAATTTTGTTAAAATATTTTATCCTCTTAATTATGTTAATGTATTTCACATATTCTCATGTAATTTTTTTATTTATTCTAGATTCTTTGTGATTATGTGGATTTTGTGAAATATATGTAATATAATTTTGAGTTTTTGATGATGAACTCCATTAAATGTTGATGTTTTTTTAAAAAAATGAATATGTACTAATGACTCACTTAAAATATGTGAAAAGAAAACCAAAACAAAATGTAATAATGATTTAAAATATTAAAATATCATCTGCTGCATTGGGGCGCAACACAGATTTAAATCACATCTTATGATTATACATAATGAAAAATAATAAACAACATTATGTAAGATGTGTATGAGAAACACACAATATGATATATAATAACATAACATTTTAAGAGGATTGATTTGGATTGTATAGGGAGATTATTAGTTTGTAGGAAATAAATATTTTTTGTGTTGAATAATCTAACAAGGGTCAGAAGAGAATATTAAGGATCTAATAACATAAGGGTAGATTAGTCTTTTGTATTTTTAAATTGTGAAATGAGATTTTTTTAGGTTTAATTTTAAAAAGTGGCTGATTTGGGTATTTTTAACTTTTAGGAGAATTTTTTGGTCATTTTCCATTTTTTAAAATTGGTGTATTTCAGTGTATATTCCACTTTTTATAACGGTATGTACTTCAATAGACAAATATATATAGTGCAGTGTATACTGCGCTATGACAACCTATGAAAATTAAGTTTTTCTTTTAAAAAAAATAGTGTATCTCAATGTATATTTCAGTGTATATTCTACTTTTTATAACGGTATGTACTTCAATAGACAAATATATAGTGCAGTATACACTGCGCTGTGACAACCTATGAAAATTAAGTTTTTCTTTTATAAAAAAAATAGTGTATCTCAATGTATATTTTACTTTATATAACAATATATACTTCAATGAATTAGTTGATAAGGATTGTGGATGAAGTTGCACATAGAATTCAAAAATAATATCCAACTCGAATAAATATAGAACTATATATTTGTATTATATATTATTTAAATTCAATTATCTGATTAATTACACCAATTTTTTTTTGTCTTATATGATAAATCATAATATTCAAAATTTAAATAACTTTTGCATTTATTTAAATGATCTCTGACAAGAAGCTCTAAATTCCTACTTTAACCCTCATAGATGAGATATTTTTATGGGAAAATTGTCCAGATGCCCCTTGACCAGGGGTTTAATTTTTTTTTGCATCTGGACTTTTTTTTTTATTTACCCCTGAAATCTGGTCCTATTTTTTTTTGCCTCTGACCACTGCCGCAATTCTCATCCGTATATTAATAGTACATTTCTGTAATTGATTGTTAAATATATGTAATTGGTTATTACATTTCTGTAATTTGTAATTATCTGTAAATGATAGATTATGTTGTTAGGTATTACATTTGTAGTTTTTGTTATAGTTGTTATATAAATGTTAGTTTCTATAATTGTTTAGTACATGGATCAAGAAGTAATTCTACTAAAATATTACAATTGTTCATAAATTTATTTAGGTGTTTGACTGTTTGTTGTATTTTTTATGTTACTTGAAAAGTCCGTTTGTCGTTATCAAATTCATTGAATTTCTAGTTCAATGATATTTCAGTGGGTTTCATTTCATCCAAAAGGAAAAAAAGAGGATTAAGGGGGAGACTACAACTGATTTTTAAGATATGAAGAAAACATCATAATTCAAACAATTGATGTATCTATTTTAATGAAACTTTAAGATTGTATCTATAAAAATTTTGCGTACATTTAATGCACTTACAGATAATATTGTAATGACATTGAAAATATATATATGACCATTTTGTGTTTAAACATATATGCGTATTTTAATATTTTTTGTAGACAACTATTAAATATATATAATTATTTGTATAATTTCTGTATGTATCACATTATATTTCTGTATTTATGTAACTGTCTGTAAGGGGTAGTTCGGGTATCACAAATAAATTACAGAAATACAATAACCAATTACATATATTTAACAATCAATTACATAAATGTAATATTTATGTAACTGTTCAGGGGCAAAAAAAAAATAGGACCAGAGTTCAGGGGTATATAAAAAATAAAAAAAGTCCAGGGGTTTTAAGGGCATCTGGACAATTCCCCCTATTTTTATCCAAAATGCTTGAAATAATATTTTAATCTGGCTCCATATGTAATCATGATTAAACAAACAATGTTTCGCATATTTTATTGTTGCTTATCCATCATGTATGACAGTAAACAAACGGGGGTTGCATCTGGATGTGTCCCTCAAATTCGATTTTTTTAAAAAAAATCCATTCAAACACATCAGGTCAGTCCATTATTTCAGTTTCAGAATTTCACAGTAATTTGTGTTTGAATAATATTAGAGACAATATGTGGGATAATCACACAGATAATCTACACATGTTTTGATTTAATAAACGATCTCTAATGAGGTATTTTAACTTCATGATCTGGATCATTGGATTCAAAGAACAAAAAATAGAGTTATATGTCATGTTGGGATGTATATACCTCGATAGATGACTATTAAAGTATATGAATTGTTCATGTAACTACAGACTGGGTGTAACAAAGCTTTTTGGGTTTAATTGTATTTGCCCTTGGCTAGAATCAAGAGACCATCTTACAAAAAAAAAGTCAAAATCTCAAGTGGTGATTTTTAAATGATCACATAATAGACCTGAAAAGAGGGGAATTTATTGGAAAACATGTGTACCTGTTCAGGCACTTTTTAAAGTGAATGAACATCCAGACATCATAGTAAAGGTATAGATGATCCAAAACAAAACAAGAGTAGCAACAGCTGATTAAATCAATTATGGTGGTTGATCTTGTTAGCCTGCTTTGCCTTCATTAAGCTTGGATATGATGAGTCTTCATATTTGCCACTCCATCTGTAGAACAACAACCCAATAGATGATTGGATGAAGATACTTAGAGAGTTTTGTCTATTTAAATGGAAAACACTTCCGTTAAGCCTGACCTGTGAGTGTCTCCCTCAGCAGGGATTTGGAGTTCCAATTCTTCACTAAATGGCTTAAATACAAGGTCCAACTTCTCATCGGTCACTTCAGCGAGCATCGACGGATTCCACTGAAGCAGCCGTACTTGTTAGATAGATAGATAGATAGAGAAGCATGCAAACACATAGGATAGGGTGAAGGGGTTGGAGTATAGACCTTTGGAGAGTTGTCTTTGTCGATGGAAATGGATCGAATGCCCTTTTCAAAACAGAATTAAAAAATGTCAGTTATACCAAAGGCTTGAAAGTTCCTATGACGTTAACAAAGATGAATGTAGCGTTACGTTTGGAACCAAAATCAGTTTTCAGATAATTGGATCCAAACAAGTTTTTTAAACTTTACCTTTTGGTGTCACAGTTTGGTTTTTATGTGTTATAACCAACTTTTATAAATAACAAAAAAAAAAAGTTGGTTGAGAGCAGTTTTACTAGTTCCATGTGGGACCTTAATCACTACCTCATAAGGGTCTGAAGAGATGATCGATCTCAGCAAGTTCATTGTGAGTCTGAATTCCTTCTTCAGACACTCACCAAGGGTTTGCTCTCGTCCTAAACGCACCTAAAAATGAAGAGAAAGTATGGCAAACTCAATATTTAATGGTTCTATATTCCCGGTGCTTTCAATGGTACAAAGATAAATCACTTACCGATCTTAATGTTATCTTTAGTCCAGTGGGAGAAAAGCACTTCATACTTTTTAGGAGTGGGGCTATCCATCCATTTCCCTCATAGAGTGCTTCAGTTTCCTGCATAAGATTCACATTTGGTTCTTAGATAGCACACCAGCTAGGGGAAAACAAAAACTTGATTTATGTTGAATGCTGAATAGCATATCCACCATGCCTCCATTATGTGCATGATATTTTTCTCATTCATTTATTTTTCTTCTTTAGTTAATTCCGTTAATCAACAGTCAAGTGCAATGGGTTTCTAAGGATTCTCTTCAAATTGGAAAGCAAAGGAGCCACTCAAAATTTTAAATCCCGAAGTTGAACAAGGTGGATTCAAGATTGACATATCATATACAAAATTTACTACTGCAACATCGATAATCACCACTAAAATGATAAAATATCACTGGAATAGAATAATCATTAAGAACTCTTAACAGTATGGAAAAACATGACCAGAAGGAAAGCCCATAACAGGCAAAACAATCATAAAAACAGATTGAACTCACAAATGATTTGATGATGTCTTCCACAGAGTCCTCCGCGAAACACTTGTCAATAACCGATAGTCTGCAAGAATAGTGGAGAACAACCATGTCATTAGATTTGACGATCATCACGTTAAAATGAAACACGATTCATAAAAAATTAGCATCTATCATTTACTTGTTCAGAATGCTTTCTTTGTCTGGATGGACTTCTATAGAAAATTCTTCCACTACTTTTCTAACTGCATGCTCATCACCCGAGTTCACATCTAGTAAACGCTTCTCCAGCTCAGGAAATTTCTGCAGTCCACACAATACCATATTTTGTGTGATGGAGTTTACATTTTATAAGTTGAATGTGCAAATAATGCGCTAAACTAGAAATCAGAGCACTTATAGAACTAATCAGTTGACGTGGATATTAAAAATCAAATTTAAGCACATGTAGTGTTTGGAATCAATTTTCAAAAACATATAAAGGCTAGTATCAACCAGTTTTTTTAGACAAGTTGTTTTGTTGACCTTTAAAATCTGAAACCAAAAGCTGAAGTTCCAAAATACTAGTTTGAAACTGGTTATTTGAAAAACTGTCTTTGCAACAGCTGAATCAGTTTGATAATTGCTCCAAAATGGAGCCTTAATCAGGAAAGACATACCAAAGCATACTATCTATATGCATCACTGATTTTAGACCAAGGGACTTCACAGAAAGTGGACAAAAGGTCAAACAGAAAGAGGCCCTAACATAAAATGGTTTGTCATAGAAATAAATGATTATATATCATTACAGAGTGCAGCAATGTGGATATGGTTTTTATATGTGTGGCATACAATTAGACTAACAATCTCGCATTAACTTTTCAACAGACAAATTTCCGCACCTCGGTAGGGACAAAATGGGTTGCCAGACCTGCGGCAATCATTTCTTTACCATTCAGTCTTGCTCCAGTTAAAGCCAAGAACTCACCTGCAAAACATAAATGACAAATTATAACATCAATAACATACAAGACCACATGTTATACTCTGCATTGTTGAATGTTCAACTACCTAAATGCCCAGGAAGGCGTGAAAGAATGTATGAGAAACTGCAGTCAGTGTGAAATCCAAAACTGGCTTCCGGCACCGCAAAAACCTACAAATCCTGAGAAAAAATTGAGAGGATGTTTTTGCAGAAACACATCTTGACATGGGATTTAAATATCTCATACTATATGAGCACTTTATATGGCGGTACTCACAGTCTTCTCACTGACGAGTGAAAACTTAGCTGGAACAATCAGAGATGCACCTCCACCCATACAAATTCCGTGGACAAGGCCAACCTGCAAATACATTGGTAAATACTAACATGATTGCTATCATTTTCACATTGATCAAAATTTAGTGGATTTTCTGCTGATTTGATACCACACCTGAATTTTTTTGTAAGTGTGGATGTGATAGCACAACCAATACATTCTGTAGACAACCTCAAGACAGTAATCATCTGTGAAAGAACTATCAGACATCATTAGAAACTTCTTTATATATTGTTGTAAGATGATTTGCATTCTAGCAAAAATGAGCCTGTTCCCTCATGTCGGGTCAAGCCACTAAAATTTTTGTAGGGGTAATATTGCAATTTCCCCCCAATTTATTTAGTCTCTTCCTTGGTAGGATTAAGAGATTATTTTTCTGCAATAGGCAGCCGTATTGGTTTTCTTTGATTGAAGGGCGGTGTTGAGAAGAGAGAGGTTCAGATATTTGAAATACAAATACTTGATAATAGTGAACCGTTTCCTCACTCTCCTCCGTGTATGTAGGCAAATTTTGCCATATGTTCTCTTGTATGGTTTTGTTATCTTTAATTCTTTATTGTTCTGGAGGTGTTGTTGCATCAACACATATGACAACCAAATGAAATTTAGAGTAAATTGAGAAGCAATACCATATTTCTTTCCCTCATAAAACATCTTTAGATCCCCACCAGCTGAAAAAGCTCGTCCATTTCCCTGACGAAAACATAACACAGAACCTAAATAAGCACATCAAACAAGTCGAAACAGCTGATATTTGAGAACCCTTTCAAATACTTCAAATGTGATACTAAACAACTAACCTTGATTATAATGAGCTCTACATCATCATCTTTCTCCCATTTCTCTAGCAATTCAGCTAACAGAACAACCTGACGACCGATGTCAGATCAATCAAAAAGCCAATTACGAATTCCATAATCAATATATAACATGGGAAAAATTGAAGAGGAGAATTTGTGTTGTCTTAACCACTCCTGATGAGATAACATTCAATTGTCGGGGACGGTTTAGGGTGATCAACCTCACATGCCCACTCTCTTCCCCAATAACCACCTTCATTAGTCATAACTCAAATATAGTCAAAAGCAATATATCATGCAAAATATGTGAAACCAAAGCCTCAAATATCAGATCTATCTATTCCAATAGACATACCCACATACATGTAGAACACATACAAAAAGAGAACACAAAGGGAGGGGTACCTGCTCTGGGTTTTTCTGCACATCTGCCATTAGAAAACCTCAGACCTTCCCCAAACTGATGAGAATTGAAAAACTAAAACAACCCACTCAAGATTTTGTTATGAAGAACAAAAAAAAAAACTTCAAAAACTCAAAAGAAATAAAAAGTTGAGTGAACCCACCTTAAGTCACCAAAAAAGAGAGGAGAGAGAGAGGACCCAAGAGAAGGAAGTGGTGAGGGAGAGCAAGTGAAGGGCAATTGTTTATGAATTAGTAAGAGAGAGAGGAGGACTGGAGGTGGAGGAGGAGGAGGAGAAGTTGGTTGGTATTACAAGTGGTTGGTGTGGTTGGTGATCAATGTTGACTTTCCTCCTGCCCAAACTAAGGCGCTGTTTGGCAACGGCGGAAAGCGGATTTTAAGTGCTGATTGTTAAGTGCAGAAAGAGGAAGGATGATAATCTTTAAGAGTTTAGAAAAAAAAGCGTTTGGTTCAATGAAAAATATTAAGCAATATTTTAAATAAGTGTGTTTGGTTAACCAGTTGACTTATGTGATTATTAAAAGGGTATTTTGGTCTATTTTATAAGTGCTGAATGTTATTTTGATGTTTGGTTGAAATGGAAAAAACATGTTTTTTTGGAAATATGAAAGATTACTATTTTTTAACATGTTAAAAATATCAGTCCCACAATTTTCTTTGAAGAGCCAAAACAATATAATATATGGATACCCACATGTTCATTTCTTTGAAAACTCTGATATTTACATATTTTCATCTATTCCATAAAATTGCAAAGACTCCTCAATTGGACTACAAACACATTGTAATGCCTTGATTAAAATTCAAATACATAATAACAAAAAATTGGGATGGCCCCTTTTGTAAGAGTTTGACAGTTACATAAATTGTATGAAAATGCCTGAATAGAAATGTTTTATTTTAACATATAAAGTCCACATAGACAAAGATAGTCAATCTAATTTCATTGATTTGTCATAATAAACAGTACTGTTCGGTAGTCAACACTCCCACATATGAGGTTTTGTCAAACCTGTTACAAAATTGACTGCTACATAGAGATATTTATAATGTTACAGATATGCGTGGGCTAATAGACATTCTACATTTACTTGATAGCTAGGATCAAAAGCAAAACAAAAATAACAAACACCAACAACATTATACAAAAGCATGCACAACATCCAAAAATCATTAAACCCGTTGGCCGTGGTCCTGCATTGTCCTTCTCTACCTTTCTAATGATTTGAGGTTGGTTATCTTGAAATTCTCCCATCCTGGGCAATGTATCTACCCACATGAAAGAGGCACGGTGGTCCTGCATCCAACCAAATATCTACATCAATATGGAAACAGAAAAATTTCAATAAATCTTTTCTATGTATCAATGAAATTCAATGCACTTATTAGAACACGTACCAATCTCGCAGGGCACCTAAAGAACCACCGCCCATAGTTCTTATCTGTCCGTGCCATATGAACAGTCATTAGTCCTCGGCCACAAGCACAATAAATCTCAGAATGAGCGTTCTTCATGCTGTCAAAAATATATCTGCATCATACATCTCATGATATAGTGTATATATATAGCTAGGGATACAACAATAAAAACATCAACGCCTAGACACTAGCAGACTGGCAATCTCATCTCGCACTCGATTCATTTCTTGTTGATCATTCTCAGGTCGGACTTGTGGGAACAGCTGCTCAGTGGAACGATCCTCATCCATTGTGGTACTCTGGAATTGCTCGAACAGGCTATCATGTAGATTTTTCTTTCTGATAAAATTATGAATAGCCATAGTTGCGGGAACCAGGCGTACTTGGACATCAAATGGATATGATGCCATCCTCTTCAGAATAGGGAAGCGCGCCTTCCACACACCAAATGTGCGCTCAATCACATTGCGCAACGATGAGTGCAACTGATTGAACACCTCTTCTTTGTTTTGAGGTGTTGCACGGCCCCTATAATCGCCCAACCAATACCTGACGTTCCGGTAGGGTGCAAGAAATCCCCTTTTATTTGTATATCCAGCATCCACTAGATAATATTTTCTTGGAGGTGGTAATGGGAACAATGACGCAGGGTCTCTAATGGTCTCCGACAGGATACGCGAATCATGGGCAGTTCCTTCCCACCCTGCCATTACATAAGTAAATAGCATGTCAAAAGAACACACGGCAAGCACATTTTGCATGCAATCCCCCTTTCGACCCCTGTATGGCACTTGGTTATCCCGATTTATGATTGCATGCACCAGAGTTCCATCCAGCGCGCCGATACAATCCTATACAAACATGTTACTAACCCATATGAGTTCGCCTTCACTAATATCTATAACTGGTTTAAAATATGACCAACAAAAATTACACCCACAATGAAATGAAGTTGCTCGTACCTTGAATGCGGGGTAAAATCTTGAACTATTCAATATTTGATCAGGTGTTTGAGACAAATCGGGTGGTTGGATATTTCGTTCACTCAGTTTCAAACAAGCCTTTAGGACCTTCCTAAAGTATCGGGATATGGTCTCACCGGAGTGTTGGAAGCGGTCCTGGCAAACTCTGTTCCTCGCATTATGTCCAACAATTAGTAAGAAGATACCCAGTTGTTCTTCAACTTTGACGTTATTTGTGTCTTTCAACCATCTTTCATCTCGGAATTCTTTAACCAATGCCTTGAACACTGCCTGTTCCATGCGAAATAAATCAAGACACGGGCGTGGGTGTCCATCAAGTATCGCATCCATATATGCCTCCCCACTCAAACTAGAATCATGAACTACCCTTCGTGCCCATTGTTGATCAACATGATCCTGTATGAAATACATCACCAACATAACTAGCATCTCATGTTCTGAACCCATTCCTAAAACACACATAAACAAAAACAGCGCACTAGAATCCATTAGATTTCTTCCCTACATGAACATAAACAATCCATCATGGTCACATGCCTGTTCAAATATAATCATCCATACATATCTGCTAAATATCAATATAAACATCCAAACATTTCCCTAAACATAAACATAACATAATCATTCATACATTGAACATGAACATAATCATCCATACAACACCTAACATAAACATAAACATCCAAATAGTAACATAAACTGCTTACATAAGTTTTAATCATCCACACAGAAAACAAAGTATCAGACATACACATCCATGAAACAACACATAGAGACACCTATTTATTGAACACTGAACGCAGTAGTGCAATCCTCGCACTAGGCCTGTTCTCTAGCATCCAAATCCTGCGCTGCTCATCAACCAAAAAGAAGCGAAGGGCGAGCACATAGAGCTCAGAATCAGGGTCAATCTCAGGCATCTGTTGGAGGGAGGCAAAGCATTCTTCGCTTGTGGGTGGGGGTGGTACATAGTGGGCATGCACACCATGGGAAAGCGCGCTTGCCTGACTGGTAGCGGAGGCTGCAATCCGATCAAGAACTCCATCGATCTTCTCCACAAATTCACTAGAAACTGACTTTCTCTTCGACCTTGAAGGACAATGACGTTTGCGTCTCATTGAGGATATGGGTTCATCCAAATTGTCCTCAGACTCAACGGGAACAGGGTCAGGCATTGGGGTTTCTGGAACACTCGATGGGGATGCTGTGGGGAAGGGGTTCTGGGACGTGGAAGCAAAGTTACCATCGTCATCTAGAAGAGAGTCCCCAGCGGCCGGAGTGAAAGCGTGCTCCCCTGTGGCCGTGACCCCCCCAAACAACTGTTCCATCTCATCAGCATGAGGAAGGGGTTTGTATCTGAACTGTTTCACCTCGGGATTAGCCTGTACACCCAAAATTTTTGCATTTAGTATGTATTTCTCAAGCATTTGATAACCTATCAATGAATAAAGATTACCTTAATCTGCTCATCCCATCTCTCCTGGTCCATCTGCACTGTTTGTCCAGGGGCAACCTCTCCTATGCCTGTTATGGAAATCAATTTCTTCCACGCATTCCATTGTTTCCTCAGCATGTCCCAATAATTCTTGAATTGCCTCTGATCGTAATTTGTTAGATTTTTGTTATTAAACTCTTCCCTCACCTTCTTCCATGCTGATGTTTTTAAGTTCGAACCAGGCCGACCCCCTAATTTGACTTGTTCTAAGCATAAGTCAATGAACAACTTTTTCATTTCCGGACTCCATGAAGCCCTACCAGTCCTGCCATCCATGTTCTACATTCCAAAAAAACATGGTGAGAGTTTCAAGCCAATATGCAACATGTCGGGTCTTAAAAAGGTGTAAGTGGTGGAGAGTCTTCCTAAACCCCACTCCTAGTATAATTAAGCCCTAAACATCCAAATAGTAACATAAACTGCTTACATAAGTTCATGATGTCATCATGGTAATTCCTTCTTATTAAATATGTGGAACAAGTCCAGGTTTGAGCCTCTTGACTTGTTCCACCTTCCTTCTTATTAAAACATGTCAGGATTTTTAAAGTATGGTCTTCAAGTTCATAATCCAAAACCCGTGACTTATCTTAATTGTATCATTTACCAATGTCTAAACAAGGCTAAATACATAAGTTTGAATCAGACAATTCTATTTAGTTGTTTATACAAAAAGCCAATATTAATTCCTAACATAAAACATCTTGTTTCAATAGACTCAACGTTGCTGTAAATATCATGCATCAAATGTGTACATCTCAAATTTTGCCACATCTATTCTATACCTCTCGCACATCAGAAATACAATCAACTAATTTAAGTATGGAATTGTCATAAAAAAAGTTAGACACTTATCCACCACTTTTTTTCATTTTCAATATATACAAAGTGAACCAAACAATAAGAAGATGAGTTCAGATTTTTCAATGAGAATAACAAAATAGACAATCAAACAACTGTCATCTATATACCCATATTCCAATACAGCTATCCATGACTAATAACATTATGGTACCAAGCGAGGGTTTCAAGAAACAGAAGTCCCAGAGTTTCTATATGTCCAAATGCTATTGTAAATGCCTAACATTCAATAAACTCCAGATTCATATATTTGAAACATCTATGTGCTTCCAAATATCATAAGAATACGTATGAAAGACATTGTTCAAACAGCCTTCAACAGTAATTGTGAACTTAAGTTCCATATTTCAGTAATAAGTCCAGCTGAGGCTGTTGATTGGAAAAATTCTATAACCAGACATATGGTAATACCAACAGTGCAATTCTGACTGAAATACCCATCTGCTGACATAATTGGCTTCCACATTTCCCTCACAGAAGGAAAAATAAACTCATTTGTTCCTTAAACATCATGAAAATTTATAATGACCATGGTAGAGATCTGAAATGAAAAATGAAAGTCTACAAATGACAATTTAATCCTGCAAAGTGAAAATTGAACATAAAAATATTAGGATCATCTAGCCTAGGGTATTGCAATATTGTCCAAGTAGAAGAAAACTCAATCAAACAAAAGAATAATAATCTAAAAGTTACTTCCATCCCACTTATTCCTCACAAGAAATTACCTCATTGTCAATGCTGCAAAATAATATGTAGCATTGGAATCAATTTGGATTCAGTTACTTATTAGTATCAAATCCTTAGTTCAAATTCACAATGCTATCAAGACTCTATTCCTATAACTAAAAAATGCAAACATCAATAACAAGCTTTTCCATTGAGCAATGAATATATATTTTCACAATGATTTGTGCATTAAAAATGCAAATACTAAATATCAACAGGAAATATTGCCTTAAGTTAACTATAGACACAAGAAAAAAACACAGCCCCCTGTTGACATAATATTTATAAATTTCCAACACCTGTATTTTTGCATTGTGATACAAATTATTATTTTATAAGCCCCACCCATCAACTACAAAGAACAATAATTTAAAAATTAATTGGTTTGATATGCAAATCACATCATCAATCAATCAAAAACCAAAAGCAAGCATACCCAGGAAAGAGGTGGAGTAAAACAAATTTCTACACGATACATACTCAATGGGTATATGCAATAGCATGGTATTTATACCTAAAGGTCACCATGTTATATAAAAAAAGACTTTTCATTCATCAAATGAACCTATAAATATAAAATTTGCAACAAATCCACAAAAAAGTCCTTGTAATTCTTATACAAGAGTACAGCTCGTTCATCAAAAAAATGAAAAATATATTTGCAACAACAATGCACAGTTGGACAAAACATGCCACCAATCCAGATGCATTCACATCTCCAGTAAAGCAACTGATTGTTTTTTCTAAGATGATTGCAACATAACTTTTCTACTGTACCAAAAGTCCCAAAAGAGTGATATTCTATAAAGAAACTTTTATTAAAATATCCAACTTCAATAAATTAAAATGTTCTGCATTAATTTGAAGCAAATGAGATCAATTAGGAATATGGGGAGAAATAAACTTTTCTATAACTTTTCAGTCCATCCAACAATAAGATGTTTCAAGAACAAGTTGCTGAGAAAGAAAACCAAGGAAACATATGTGATTTTGAAAATGTAGGCAATTATACATGATAGAGATCTTCAAATAAAAGTAAATATTCAGCTTAACCATTTAAAATAGGGAAATGAGAAAGTTACAAGTCAAACTTTACAATTACAGAGAAAGTAAATAACCTAATATAGATGATTAGTAAGGGCTTGTCAAATTCCACAGTAACAAACTAAAGAAAGGAGACAAAGGCTTCAAATCTACATGACTATAACAAGACCAATCTATAATATGCAATCTTCATTCAACAGTTCTACAAGAAATGAGGTGTGAAACTGTTTCACCTCAAATGTATTCTCACCATTTCTTGTTTCAAATTTTCCTAATATAATTTATACAAGTAGATAGAGATGTCCTATATTTAGGAAAAGATATTCCTTCACTTATCCTTAGATATAGAAAAGAAATACCTAGACAGTGTAGATTTTAACAAACTACATTTTCATTGTGTGTAATAAGGTTAAATCTAGAAAAGTCAATTATATTTAATTGATCAAAATGTTTAAAAAGCAGGTATATAGCAAACTATTATACATTTTATGAGAAGCAAGATAATGGAAGCTTTTTCTTTCTTTTTTTTAATTCACCAGCTCAGGTTGGTGTAAATCCTACCTTTTCTTGAAAAAAAAAAAGTAAGAAAACATTCTAGGCCATAACCCTTCTTCCATTGTGGGTGGAAAATATTGCAGAGCATTCTTATGTTTAATATCTTTATTTCGTCTAACTATACATAAGTATATAATCACCCATTACAATTCTAATAATGTCTCTATCTTTACAAACACATATAGAATCCGATTCACTCGTCGCCGTCGATCGACCATTACAGACCAAGCAATCATCATATCCAAATCCATGCACAAATCAATAAATAAAATCATAAAAGATACAATCCCACTTAACTAAATCAGGTTTAATACATTCAAAGCAATCAATCACCTACCATTAAATCTGATCTACCCACAAGACACATAAAACACACATTTCAAGCCACCTAAACCTATAGATTCATCTCCATAAAACCCTAAATAGTTTAAGATGTTCAGATCTGAAGAATATTAGCATGAGCAGAGGAGATTTAATGGGTTTTACCTAGATCGTTGACTATGGAGGAAATCCAAGGGGGATATTGGGCAGATCGGACCGTCGGACGGGCTGTTGAAGACGGGGAGAGGGAGATCTGTGAGATCTGTCGACGAGCTGAATGTCTTCTCGAGGGAGATCCGATTTCGGCGCAGAAGAACTGCTACAACGTCGAAGAGGATCGAATGGGTTCCTCCATCTTCGTTTTTAGGGTTTCACTGGCTTAATCGGCGCATGAACAAAGGAGGAGAGAGAAGGCTCTCTTCAAGAATGTTTGATATTTATACTCCATGTAAATACCATGAAGTTATGAGGGCATTCTCGTCTTTTTTTTGACGGGCCGAATCACTGGATGCGTAACCCGATTTTTTAAGTAAGGTATTGGTCGCTGAAATTTTTGAGGGTAATAATACTGAATGAGGTTTTACATATGTGCTTATTTGCACCCTTATCAAACACAATTAAAGCTTATTTTCAGCTTTAATCCTGATAAGCACTGATTCGGACTGCAACCAAACAGCCCCTAAACCTTCATGTAACGGTTGGAACTGAAGCGGAAAGTCCGTCACATCAATTGGACTTTAGACACTCTGTGGTCGGCGTGGCTTTCTAATACAGGCAGGTGATTTGGTTGTTGGAGACTTGAGTTCCTAAACGTTGTAATTCTTAAAATTTTATTTTTAAAAAATATTATTTTATTAACTTTTAACTTGTATGATATTTTTATTTTAAAAAAGAAAGATAATAGTTTAAAAACATAACCGGTGAATGATTTCAAATATAATTGTAAAATATATTGAGTGTATCAGTATCCTACAAAAATTGATAGTTCTAAGAAACAAAGGCCTTGTATCGAATCAATTTTCAAAATCAATTTGTTTCAATAAAGTTAATGTTGATTTTAATATATCAAAATCAAAATCTAAAAAAGTTTTATTTACTTAAAAAAAAAACATTATGTATGTGTGTGTGTATATACATAATGTGATTTTGTCAAGGAATACTACTCTTCCACATATAGAAAAGAAATGTAGAAAACCATAAAAAGCACTTCGTTATGAAATGTTGAAACTTGATCCATTTAAAAAATTTAAATAATTTAAAAAATTAGTTTTGGCAAATGCACTATTTTTATATTTGGCTTGTATTTAATATAATATGTACATTTTTTTTTCAATGCCAATTTCTTTAAATAAAATGTGTAATAATAATAAGAGATGAGTCATTGATGTTAAAAATGAAATACCTATTTCCAACATTTTCATTGTCAAATCATATTTTAAATATTAAAATTTTATATCATGATTCTATCAGTTATTCAACTGTCAAACGGACATAAAAATATAAAATACTAACATATGACTGCCTCATATGCTCAAATATTTTAAATATTAAATTTGTATTCAATGAGTTGGGCAAAAGATCTCAAAATTATGGGATAAAGACTCTCAACTCGCATTATTATATGGGGTGTGAGTATGACATGCACTGACTCATGCAATAAAACAAAAAATATTCTGAACCCTTACCAGCAAAATTTGATGTACAATACAACCAACTCCAAAAGGAACCATTGTTCAACGTGGGTACAATAAACAAATTCGTCTACCAGAAATTTGGAGTCATACCAAGAAAATGAGGTGCACCAACTCCAGAATAATAATAATAATAACAGAATAATAATAATAACAGAATAGTAATAATAATAATAATAGAAAGGGTAATTAGCACTTTTAACCCTAGAAAAATAAATATTTGCAAAAATAGCCACCCCCTCTGAATATTAGCAAAAACTAGCTCCGGAGAGATAATATACTGGAGACGGATTATATAATCCGTCTCCCGTGTTCTTAATTTTCAAAGAATATGGGCCGTGGGAGGCCAAAATTGTAAAGGAGACGACGGCACATATATGTGCCGTCTTCAAGGCGCGGCATATATAGATCCCGTCCCCGCAGAAAGCCCTAGGAGGCTCAAAAATTCGATTTTCACCCCAAGAAATCCCTCTTTCATCCACCCACTCGCTTCCAAGCCCGAAAAATCCGATTTTCAACAACTTAAACAACTTTTATCTAAAGGTAAACATCAAAACCCTAAATGTTCTTGAATTTTTTAATTATTTATCCATTGTTTTGATTTTATTGATAAATTTTGTATTTGTAATCAAAACCCTAAATGTTAAATGGTGAATTTATTTATGATTGACATGTGTAATGTTTGATGTTTTGTTAAGTTAAATATTAATTTTTGTAATTATCTGATTTATTATAAATGTCGTTTTTGTCGCACCACACTCCACCACCCCCACAGTACCATCCAGGCTATGTCGCACCACACTCAGTAAGAATTTTAAATATGTGTTACATTTTTCGAAAGTGATAAATTAATTTATAACAACTGTAAATATATTAAACCTTTTATTAACAGGGGGGAGTTACACAGCACATCAGTGAGGTGCTTGCAAGGGGGTTGGTGTTATACCCCAACTGCGATGACTGGGGTCGTATCATTGCTGTGGCACGTGACTATGCGGAGGCGATGATGGGAGACAGAGGACTTACTTCGAGTACCTCCAATGCCACTCCAGATGCTGATGATTCTGAGGATGTGGTAGGTGATAGTTTCGCTCACACTGAATTCACAATTGAGGACTTCTTCAGTGATGTACGACTCGAGGCAGAAATCGATGAGCAGCCACAACAACCAGCCCAAGTTTCAGATCAAGCTCCACAGATGCCACTCCAGACATATGTTCGAGGACCACGCAGGGTTTGGGGTACTTCTACTACTGCCAGTCGGGGATCAGGCAAACAATTAACCACTCCGCCACAATCAGGTGTGCCATCGACAGCAACTGACGTACTCTCTTCATCAGCACCGCCAGCTCCGAGAAAAACAAAAAAGAAAGGATTTATGAGAATATATGGATGATTGTATTTATGAGACAGACATTTATGACGACATTTATGCATTTCATTTGTGTTTAGAAACATGGACAGTCTGTTTGTAATGGAACTTATGTTTTAGTTATTCACGGTTATTTTATTATACTAGTTGAGGCACATGTGCGTTGCACATGAATTTTTTTGTTGATAATTTAATAAACATGATATTTAATTATATAAATATGTAAAAATGATAAGCCTTAAATTTATATTGAACTTTAAATCATTACAAGTCTGGATTATTTTTTTGTAGTTTATTATTGAGATGCCATATAATGTTTATGCATATAATTAAGATCTAATTAAGTTTAATCATTTAAATGTTGAGAAGTTTTATTGTATAGCTTCCGTTATGAAGCTTATATTCCTTTATCTTCTAAGCTAATTTATAAATTTAATGAGTAGGTATGTCTGTCATTAGGCATAATTAAGTGTAAGGCAAGGTAGAGTGCATTACCATCGGACATGATAAACTTTGCTCTTGAAATTGTTATTATAGGATTGTCTGCGATCAATTCCTCTAATTTTTTTCTTTCATTGTCAGCGAGGTCACCCCACAATCTGAGTTTAATTGATTCTGACATGTTGGTACCAATGAAATAAAAACATTATTTACTTGTTATATACATATGTTACATGATAATAAGATGAAGTTTCATTATTTACTTGTTGTATCTTTAATGATAATTTCTCAAACTCTTGTTGGTGGACGTTCCTTATCTTTCCCCAATCTATATGTAGTCCTCACATTTAACACAAAAGCTATAGTGTCTGCATGAAATACACAGCAATTATTAATAGTCTTCATGTTTGAATATTAAATAAATTATTTTAAAAGTTTTAGTATACATACCAAATTACTTGTCCAATTTTTTACTTTAAATAATGTTCTTCAGTGGTGTGAAATCATATATCGATTCTTGAAAAATCAAATTGCTTTCCGATTCCTCAATGTGTGTATGAATTGTGAGTGATAGCTCCATTTTGTTAACATAGACATAATCTGGGGTGAACTGGTTTGACCATTCTGTTAGAAATATGGTATGTCTTATCTTTTAACAGCAATGCATTGAATTTTGAGATCGCCTCTTTGAACATTATTGCTTGCATTCTAGTCCCCTACAGATGTTAGTTGAAAAAACATTAAAAAATGAAATTGTAATTAAAACATAAAACCATGTACACATTACTAACCTCATCATCTATTACGATCACTTTCCATATCTCCCCAGACCCTTTTTAGTTGTGCGTTTCTATAGATCATCGTCTTATAACTCAGACCTTAATATTCCATATCTTGTCATAAAATTTCAGAGCATTTAACGGTGTAGGATGATCAATCAAATCTTCACGAGTATACGTCATTTTTTCAGCCTCTTGTCTAATAATTTTTTTTAAAAAAAATCATTGTTCATATCAATTTTAAAACTTTATATTACCATAAAAATGAGGTAATAAATGTTACACAACCCAAAAATACAATACTACAATACAATACTATTGATGTATGTCTTCTTATGTTATTGGAAAATAGAAAATAAACATAGTAGTAAAATAAAGGGCAATGTTTTAAAAAAGAATCAGTAATAAATTAAAATGTCCAGCTTCATAAAGCATTAAAAAACAATTTAAGTAATATTTTGAATGCATTCAACTCCTAATTATCAATTAACATAAATAGAAATGTACCATGAAACCACTTTATAATGAGAAATGCATGACAAATTCAAAGAGCTAAAAATACACAAATGAAAAAGATGTTGATATTTGGGAAAAGAATCTATTTTCAAGAATTGAGAATGACAAACTTGTCAAGTGTGTTTTTCATGGATTAGTACTTTTGTAGGTAGTATAGCCAAAAAAATAAAAATGATGCATTATATAAAAAGATTATATCACCTCTCATTAGCTGTATCATTGATATCAAATGGATGCCTAAATATTTTTTATCAATATCGTGTCATACAATCCATACTCATCTTAAGAATTAGGCATAAATTCAATGCATTATATTCTTCTAAATGATAACCTTTATTAAAAAAACGAATGCAGATACCACTCTAACAGGGTGGTATAACATAAATGGACATATAAATGACAAAGTCATATGGGTATGCAAGCGTTGGACTTGGCTGAATGTCAAATAAATGAACTCCAGAATTAATGCTTGCTCTTATAATGGCATATAGTTATGAACCAACAAAAATCAAATGACCTAGAAAAATTCCTCTATTGAGCTCCCTCTATTTTTTTTTATCAAAGTGATAAAGTATGATGGAATACTGCTTCATACATTCCAACATAAATATACTTCAGTATTGCATATAATGATTCCAAGCTTTCACAAAATTCCATGCAGATACCACTCTAAGATTTCCCCCTATAAAAGAAAACAAAATTCTACAAACTGGTCATCTGAAAAATAAAATATATAAAACATGTCCTGAGAAATTCATCAATTCAGAGATGAAATTCAAGACAAAGTCAAGAAAGAAAAAATAAATGTCCAGGTAAAATATTTAAAAGGGTTAGTTTACATGACAATGTTCCTATCTATCAGAATGCGAGTTAAACAAAGACACAATGTTTCTATCTATCAGAATGTGAGTTAAACAAAGAGACAATGTTCCTATCTATTAGAATGCGAGTTAAACAATGAGCATCAGAAAAAAATAGAAACAAATTTTATTTTCAATTCATCAAATCAAAGTACTGTTTAATATATAGTTTTCTTTCCTTACTAATACAAGATTAAAGAGCCCGGTGATGTATGTCTTCTTATGTTATTGGGAAATAGAATATAAACATAGTAGTTAAATAAAAGACAAGGTTTTCAAAAAGAATCAGTAATAAATTAAAATGTTCAACTACATAAAGCATGAAAAAACAGTTTAAGAAATATTTTAAATGCATTCAAATCCTAATTATCAATTAACATAAATAGAAATGTACTATCAAACCACTTTATAATGAGAAATGCATGACAAATCCACATAGCTAAAAATATACAAATGAAAACGATGCTGATATTTGGGATAAGAATGTATTTTCAAGAATTGGGAATGACACATAGGATAATAAAAGATCCACATACCATGGAATGCCACCAATGAAGAAACCAATTATAAACCTAAAAAATTATCACTCAGAAATACTCAATTGAATTTAAGAGTTCTGATGTTTAGCAAGAGGACGAATCATTCACTTGATAATGCTTTGTAATTTTTCCAACTTCAAAAGCAAACACTTAAAATTTTGCATGAGACCAGAACAAAAAAATTTAACGCACACAAGTAACTCAGGCACAAGATCAAACAATTCAGAAAAATAGTAATATAAACTCATGAATACCTGAGCTAAAAAGATATTTAGTACGCCTCTAATTACACAGGTTAAATCACCTAGTCATGAACAAAAAAGTGTACAAGAGTAGTTATAACTATGCTTTCCATGTTTTCTTAATTTAAATTATGCAAAGTTGTTTGTTCATGGAATATTATTTCTCTTAATCACTCATATACTCCATTGGCTAGTTAAATCTTCATCCAACCAAAAATGAATATTCAAATAACTCATAGTTGCAATACGAAAAAATGATGTAAGCAAACATTATTTTAATCAAGGTACTTACCACAAGATGCACACCTGTCTTACGTCCAACCACAGTAGAGAAACGAAGAAGAATCTGTTAAGGGAAAAACAATATATTTTGTATTAGATTTCTTATTTTCACTTTTGTGCTACAACTAAGAATGAAAGACAGGATGCAAGAATAAGAAGAAAAATTGCAAACATTGATTAAGAAGGGTAAAAAAAATTTCATAACATGATAATCTTCCCACAGACGAATGTAAATGAAAACTTAATACTATAGCACAACATTGGAATGTTGTTGTAAATCATCAAGGTTAACGGTTTTGGATATATTGATATTTAATTCCTGGTTAAGAACATCTCTCACTATGATGTGTCTTGTTTCACTTTAGCAACAACAGAGAAAGAAATAATGAAGTGAATGATGAAGTGAAATAAAAAAAATATTATTAAATATATGAACCTATAACAAAAAAAAACATAGCAGAACATTATTAAAAAAAAATACAGAGTTGAAGAACACAATTTTTTTCCTCATACATAACAATGTGAGAAGCCCATAAAAATACATACAAAAAAATAAATATGACGGAGAATGAAGAAGTAAAGTCTAATTGTACCTATGACAAACAATTATACATATACATAATATAAAAATAGAGAAGATATGTAAGGATTTACTCACATCTAACAAGCGCACTTGTGACATAATACCGGTCTAATCCGATCAAGAATCGTCTGAAATAAAATAATAATTCTAATAAATAAATAAAAAAAATTAAACAACTAATCCAAATGAACTATTCATTTACTCAAAACACATCTATTCCAATAAATTATACTGAACAATGGGCATTTGAGACAATCCACTGGATCATGGGCCAGTCGGGTTGGGCCAGGCCCACTGTCCAGAAATTCTAGATCCAAAACCCCAAAAGAAAAGCCAACTTCTTCTTCTTCTTCTTCTTACCTCTTCTACCCACAACCAACAAAACTCTAAGGTCATCACTACCACATTCCCCCACCCTCTAGGCCAGGACCCACCGCCGGGCCCTCCGGCGGCCGGAGTCTCGCCGGCCGGAAACTCGCCGACCAAACAAAACCCAAATCTCATATATCATCATTATAAAGAAACTCTTTTTACCTTTCTCCATTTTTTTTATAATCGTCTTTCCTCTAACTATCCAAATCCCATTAAATAAAAAATAATTCAAGATCATCCCAAACATATAAGAAATTTTTTTTCATATTCACCTGAAACAATAAAATCTAAAACCCCAAGATTACTAAAACTAAAAAGAATGAGGAACATACCAAGATTGAGATTGACAATAGCCTCAAGATCCCTAAATTCAGATTTGAGGATAATAGGGATTGTGTTAGGGTTACATGGGCTGATTTGCTGTTACATTCCCTTCCAATTCCGTCGGTTACATAATAACATCGTGTACAGCACAATTACAGATAGTCCAGACAAATATTCTATTTTCAAATAGGTCCCTCTCTGGACAATTTCATACTTGTAATATTTGCAACTGGGTCCCCAGATCCCTATTAACAACTCCTATCAAAGTCTACCAAAATGCCTCACTAATCCTTATTATCATAAATCATTATTTAATTAAAATTACATATTAATTTATCTATGTATATAATATAATATATATGTAGATATATTATATAATTATACATAGTGCGACTTTTCAACAATGTACATATCATTATATACTCATTTTCAAAAAAATATATGCTAGTGTATATAAAAAGTTAATAATTTTTATATAATTTTATTAATGAAATTTAATATATATAGGTTAATATGGTAGCATGTGCATGTAATATAATATATATTAGGATTTTGTAATAATTTAGATACATTGATTTAAACATAAACTTCATGGTACAATTTATAATTTGATAGATTGTCATTATTAATTAAATCTCTAAAAAATATATAAGAATAAAAATGTGCATGTAATATAACATATATTATGGTTTTTTTATAATTTAGATTGGAATAATTTGAAAGGGTAAATATGTCTGATTAAAAATAATTTTCGATAGGAACAGATTTTCATGAATTGTTAAGGGTTAAAAAAATGTGCATATAAATAAGAATAATTTGAAAGGGTAAATATGTATGATGAAATATCATTCGGGATAGGAATGGATTATCATGAATTGATAAGGATAAACATGTCCAATGAAAGTTTTTCAAGGATTGGTACTTTTATAGGTAGTATAGATAAGCAGGATGTTAGTGGTGAAATCCTACATAGCAATCGAACTTTGGCTGTGCAAACGCCAATATGGGCAACAACAATCGGGCACAGCGCGACCTGGAGACGGCACCTTTACAATTTTGGCCTCCCACGGCCCATATTCTTTGAAAATTAAGAACACGGGAGACGGATTATATATCCGTCTCCAGTATATTATCTCTCCGGGGCTAGTTTTTGCTAATATTCAGAGGGTGGGGTTATTTTTGCAAATATTTATTTTTCTGGGGTTAAAAGTTCTAATTACCCTAATAATAAACTACTCCAAAAGATTAGTCATGAATGTGACATTTTCATTTATTTATTTTATAATAATAAAAAATGACTCCAAACTATTGGTCATAAATGCATGTGACAGATTTGTTTAGGAAAATGATATGTTCCTGCATTCAAAATTGCAGTTTACACCAGAATTTTTTTAAAAAAATTCATGCTCTTTATTTAAAATGCATATGAAATAAAATATATGCTACTGAGATATATTTATGTAGTTTTAGTTTTTCTTCATGTTGAAAAAATAAAAAAAAATATTTATGTCATACAGTATAATAAAACCTCATATACTATGTTATCATAATGTATGAGACTATAAAACGAACGTTTATTTATTTTATGTTAATGGATGGGAAGGAGTGAGAGATAAAAATTTGGGGGAATTGTCCAGATGCCCCTTGATCAGGGGTTTAATTTTTTTTTTGCCCCTCGACTTTTTTTTTATTTTTTATTTACCTCTGAAATCTGGTCATTTTTTTTTGCTCCTGACGAGTGCCACGATTCTCATCCGTATATTAATATTATATTTTTTAATTTATTGTTAAATATATGTAATTGGTTATTACATTTCTGTAATCTGTAATTATCTATAAATAGTAGATTATGTCGTTGGGTATTACATTTGTAGTTTTTGTTGTAGTTGTTATATAAATGTTAGTTTCTATAATTGTTTAGTACATGGATCAAGAAGTAATTCTACTAAAATATTATAATTGTTCATAAATTTATTTAGGTGTTTGACTGTTTGTTGTATTTTTTATGTTGCTTGGAAAGCTTGTTTTTCGTTATCAAATACATTGAATTTCTAGTTCAATGATATTTCAGTGGGTTTTATTTCATCCAAAAGGAAATGAAGAAGATTAAGGGAGAGACTACAACTGATCATTAAGATATGAAGAAAACATCATAATTCAAACAATTGATGTATCTATTTTAATGAAACTTTAGGATTGTATCTATAACAATTTTGCGTACATTGAATGCACTTACAGATGATATTGTAATGACTTTGAAAATGTATATATGACCATTTTGTGTTTAAACATATTTGCGTATTTTAATATTTTTTGTAGACAACTATTAAATATCTGTAATAATTTATATAATTTATGCATGTATCACATTATATTTCTGTATTTATGTAACTGTATTTATCACATATAAATTACAGAAATATAATAACCAATTACATATATTTAACAATCAATTACAGAAATGTAATATTTATGTAACTCGTCAGGAAAAAAAAGGACCAGATTTCAGGAGTAAATAAAAAATAAAAAAAATTCCAGGGGCAAAAAAAAAATTAAACCCCTGATCAAGGGACATCTGGACAATTCTCCCTAAAAATTATTATAATAATCATAGAAAGTGGGCCATTCGACTCACAAGGAACTCAGTGTTATTTCGGAGACAACAGTTTTACTCCAAAATCCTATGGCATATGATATGACGGCTGCCGGTGGGTTACATTCAAGATTGGGGGCAATGCTTAGCGGGCGTTATTCATATCGAATTTCATAGTGATCAACTAAGGATCATGGCATGATGGGTGGGCGCATTTTGAACTCTTTTCTACTGTGTGTTCTTGGTGGCATTTAGCGTTATGTATTCTATTTTTTCTCTTGTTTTTCTTCTCTTTTGTTTGTATATTTCAAACTTTTGAAACTTTTATTAATATATGATCGGAATAGAAATTGTTTATCATATCTAAAAGAAACAAAAATAATCTTAAAAAGTGGAAGGTAATAATAGTTTTTTTTTTATCATATGCCTGGCTAATACCCAAAAAAAAAATCATAGAAAAGAACGAGTTGAAAACATTACTCATGAGAAGGTCATTAATTTAAAAATAATAATCTAATCACTATCATATGTTTAGGAATGTGTCACCCTCTGAGGGTTTTAAATGGAAAAAAAAAACCAAAAGGGGTTAAAAGATCCGTAGCTAGAGCTTTGATCCTTTTCAAATAACTAATACCAACCCTATTAGTTTTCAAAACAAGGGTTTGTATCATATCAAGGTTTGGTTCTAGTGTTATCCCTACAATCAAGGAATGCCAAAATTAAAGTAAGAAAAAGAGCCGGTCGACACATTTTTATAGAATATGAAATATATACTTCAATAAATTATATGGGCTAATTTATAGAATATATAAAAAAAATCAGAGGTATATGTATCTTATTAATGTGAGTACAATCACATGTATATGGGGTTAAAAAGGGATTATATGTAGCAATGCCCTTTTAAATAATTTATGGACAACTTAAGTGCTTAACACACCAGTATATATCTTCCACATACAACGACTATTTTTTTTAGAGAATGTAGGCACTTGCTACCCTGATTTCATTAATAAATCAAAATTACAAAATTTGAATTGGAGATGAGAGGAAAAAAATATTAATCTAATAAAGCAAAACAAAGCAGGAAATTTAAACAAGCAAATAAAGGGAGGAGATAGCCTAGGAAGCTATCCTCTCCATACAAAAACTTCAATAAATTATATGGACTAATTTATAGAATATATAAAAAAAAAATCAGAGGTGTATATCTTATTAATGTGAGTACAAGTACAGGTATATGGGGTTAAAAAAGGACTATATGTAGTAATGCCCTTTTAAATAATTTATTGACAACTTAAGTGCTTAACACACCAGTATATATCTTCCACATACAACGACTATTTTTTTTTAGAGAAGGTATGCACTTGCTACCATGATTTCATTAATAAATCAAAGTTGCAAGGTCTGAATTGGAGATGAGAAAAAAATATTAATCTAACAAAGCAAAATAAACGGGACACTTAAAGAAGCAAATAAATGGAGGAGAGCCTAGGAAGCTATCCTCTCCATACAAAAACTGTGTGTTAAGTTTCAATGCACAAAAAAACTGAGACGCGCAAATTGGCTTCCCAATATCGTCCAGATGGAGAAGAGGCTTGAAGGATGGAGCGGTAGATCTCTCAGCTTCAGGGGTAAATTGACGCTTCTGCAGGTTGTACTATCTGGTCTCCCCGTGTTTTATCTATCCATTTTCAAGCTGTCGAAAGGGTTCTCCATAGATTGAACGTGCTTCGCAGACGTTTCCTGTGAAACGAGGCTGACAGGGAGATGTGAAGGCCTCACTTGATGCGGTGGGACTTGGCTTGTCTTCCCCATGACAAGGGGGGTCTAGGCATTCGAAGATTGGAAGAAATGAACAGGTCTTTATTAGCCAAATGGTTTTGGCAGTGGATGACCGCCCTGGAGATATTGTGGGATCAGATCCCTTCAGCTTGCATTAAAGTATCTCTAATCGATAGGTTAACTAACATGTTAGTGTCAAAATGTTACATGACATGTAAAAATATTGTTCCAATAAAGATGTTAAAAGGGAGCTAAATGTAGACCTCAAATGTCAGATACTATCTTTCAAGCTAACTGTGATTAGTGTTTTAACTAACCAAATATGAACCCCACCCAATTGTTTTCATTAAAAAATTTTAAAAAAGAAACACATTTGGGAGGTTGAGTGGATTAAGAGTCAGAGTCTACTATTATTTTGGTTAGTTGAGATATAAAGTGTTGAGATGACACTATAACATATTAATTAGCTAACTTATTCATTAGATATACTCTTAGGGTGCGTTTGGTTGCGCGATTGCACTGCGATTGCGATTACAGGAAGCTGCGTTTGCAATCGCGCAACCAAACAGTTTTGTAATCGCAGTTTTAAACCCAGCGATTGCAGGCAAATAGTGCCCAAAAGCTGCGATTTCAAAAAGCTAAGAAAGTGAGCTTCCTGCAGAATCAGGTTTGCAATCGCAGATTCCTACAGAATCAATTTTGCAATCGCGCAACCAAACGCACCCTTAGTAAGACATGTCACCCATACATTAAACATGTGAGTTCTTGACTTTTGTCACATCAGTCAGTCCCACATTGGAACTAACTCCCGCCTCCAGTCCCCACCCTTCATCGAAGGGGGAAAAATTACTAAAAACTACCAAAAAAACAAAACAAAACCACGTTTGCTACAAACTCCATTGGCAATTATAACCTGCAACACAAGTGAGGTTGAAATGTAATTTAAAAGTCAGCATATGAGATTGGAGCTTTTGAAGAGCTTCTAAAACTCAGTGACACTCAAACAAAGCAAACAAAAAGGGGAGAGGCAATCTGTCATACACTCTTAAAAAGAACTAAATTCTAAACACAGTATAAATATGGTCTAGAGACTTGCAAACAAGGCCCTACAACCCTGCAAGTTTTTAACAAAAAATGGAAGGTGCCAAAAAGGATCTATCCTAGACAACAAACTCGAGATAATTTGGTAATCACTGGCCGGATCTAATGAACCATTGGAATTAAACAAATAAGTTAGGCCTTGAAGCTTTGTATGTGGTCTTCAGCTTCCTGGTAGGTGGCCTAACCTTCTTGAACACCAAAGGGAACTTGATTTTGGAATCATGGAACTGCTTGGTGCTCTCTCTCTTGCAAAGTTTAGCGGGGATAGTGGCTGTTTTAATGATCTGAATGCACGGAGACCTCACCCTGTGGCGAGAGGCCATCTCATTGTACATCTGCTCGACAGACCCGTTGAGAGTAGTGTCGCGATATTCTTTGTACATGTTGTGGTAACCTGTCCTGCTTTGGTATCGCAACCATATTCCATAGTTCTTGATCTTGGTTGGATTTTTCTCAAAGATCTGCAATACCGTTGCCGAGGCAATTGTAGTAGCAGATGTGTAACAAAGAAAATACAACAGATATATATTATCAAGAAACCAGACATAAGGTTCACAGCTTCAAATAAAGAACTGGAAAAGAGGTTTAAGGGATTATCCTAGCTATATAGTTTCTATAATCTCTAAACAAAAAAAGTCAAAGAAAACAGAGTTGTTTTAATGGTTAGTTGGGCATTCTAAAAATTTAAGGTTGCACAGTCAATGTAGGGTAATTTGTAGCATGGCAGCCATCTTCACTCATAAGCCACAAGTCACAGAAAACAGAGTTGTTTTAATGGTTAGTTGGGCATTCTAAAAATTTAAGGTAGCACAGTCAATGTAGGGTAATTTGTAGCATAGCAGCCATCTTCACTCATAAGTATCTTACCAAGGTCATGGGTATATTATTGTTGGCCAGGCTTAACATCCAAAATTTTGTATGAGCTTTGAGTACTACTTGAGACACCACATATCTGGGTTGGAGAGATTGCATCAAATGATACATGTTCATTTGCCATGCCCAAAACCCTGGATGTCCTAAAAAATTACTCAAGTTTATGTTGATAGTTAAAAAACCTCAACTTGGTCTAAGCATTAGTCATTTGAGACACGCATAAAATGAATACATTGATGACAAAACTACCCCCTTCCCTCCCAGAGACCCAGACAGAATACACACACGACCATCATCTACTTTAACTTTCCCACCTATTTCCTGACTACATCTCCCTACCCTCCTCACATACGTCCTCATGAAGCCTACACCTGTCCCACAATCGGTAACAGAATTGATTTATCACTTACAGCTATTGTTAAATGAGAAATTCTACGAATCTATATAAATATTAAACAGCTTCAAGCATAAAGGATGATAAAGTTACTCGATAGAATGTTACACAATACAAAGGGTTTAACTGCACAAACGAGGCAAGCATCAGAAATACAGAAGATTAGATAAATCATGGTGGAAAGAGAGTAGAGTTTACAAAACCCAAATGAAAGAATGCAAGAAAACACAAAAGGATAAACAGAAAGAATTATCATAGTAAACCTAATCCAAAATTGTTATAATTGCTCCCTTTCTTCTCTAACCTAAGGTAATCAAATGTCAAAATGCTATCTACATTTTCATCCAAAAATAAAAAGTATAAATCTAAGTGAATCCAGGTCAACAAGTATTGTGGGCAACCTTTTTTGGGTGGAAGCCCATAGTTCAAATAAAAGTCTTTGAAATAATCATAATATATTTTTTATTAAGAAAAATATAAAACCACATATACTCCTGCATACCACATATACTCTATGCGATACCCCAACCGCATACAAACCACACACCACATTTTTAAACACTGCTGTAAGTGAAAGCATCAAACAATAAAAAAACCTCTCTTTCTCGAGACAATCATACAATCCAAAACAGCATTCTTTCTAATAGATTGAACTTTAACCCACGGATCAATCAATAAATCGACTTATTAATCCCAGACATTTCTAAAGCATTTCACAATGACCTTAAGTCACTCTCTCAAAAAGAAGAAGAAGAAGAACTCCATCAAGTGAGTCCTTCATAGAAATCCTTTTATTGCGATGTTCAAAATTACCTAAACAAATTCCACTTGACATTGGTGAATTACACAAGTAGCTTCACATTATTATGCAGGCATGATACACATAAAAAATTGACATTTGGGCTGCACAAAAAACTTCAATGTGAAATGACAATCTGTGATGCTTAACTGAAACTTAATCTCAGGGAGAGAGATGGCACAAAGCCACAAACAAAGATGGACATTATGAGTTCTATAGCTCAAATAATATGTATTCAGCATTGCTGACACTCCAGAACACAGAAACATGAGTACATTACTAATCCAGACAAAAAGCATTCAGATGTTATTCAAAATCACTCTGGGAATAAGGATCTCCATGACCAATGGGCATGTGTCTTCAGCTCATAATCCAGGAAAGGGTATTAAAATGAAATGTTGTTGTTTCCATGTAAAAGGCACTAATTCACCAAGTTACTTTTTGTAGTAGCCACTCTCTTCAAAAGCTAACTGAATTCGGCTCATCTATTAGTCATATTCAAGTCATAAATAATCATGAAATATTACCAGTGTACCACATTGTATGAGATGATAACCACGTAATAAACTAATAACAATTCCAAAAATATTATTTCTTTTAAACAATAATGATTTATTGAACAGAAACCATTAAAGAATTGGTGAAAACAAACCCCTCTCTCCTTATTCAGCAACACCTGTCATCCATTTGAGATAATTGCACTCTAATAAAAAAAAACATTACTTAGATGAGACAAAAAGTATAAAAATACCCCAGGTCACGCTTCAGAATTTTTTTTTTGATAAACAGGTAGGAATCCTATTAAAAGTTGGGGTACAAATCAAAACGGAGAGAAAGGAAAGGAAAACAAAAACAGAATTTTCAATGCTTCGCCATAGAAGTTCAATGAGTCGATCTGTATTGCATTAAACTATTTGGACCAATTATAAAGAGACCACACAAGTATTGCAATAAAACCATCTAGCAGCAGCAAGAATTAATGAACTCGCAATGAACAAAAAAAAAAGTCTCATGACCTGAAACCAAACTTAACATACTCCAGACCAACATCCATTTTCAGTAGCACCAATATCAAGTACAACAAAGCAAGCATACACCCAAAACATCAATTTCTCACCCACCATTATCTAGAAATCCAAAGCACACAAAAAAAAATCAACATTGGCCCATCGAAAAACACACTAACAACGCATTCTCCTAAAAAAAGTGCTGATTCAACATCCAACAACTAATACAAGTATTCAATCCCAAAATAAAAAATATTCCAAAGAACAAATCTTTAATGAAACGAGAAAGCGCGAGACCGACCTCATTGATCGCCAGGACTTGGCCGTTGCTTTTCTTCACCTTCTTCAGCTTCCTCAAAAAGTACCTAACCAGATTCAAAAAAAATACAAATGCTTCCACATTGAGATCTCAAATCAAAGAAGCCACAAAAACAGAAACATATGAAGAGATCTAACAGTGGCTTCGGTTACCAGAACTTGGACTTGGCCCGGACCTCGTTCGTCGCCCAGAGCTTCATGCGATAGATCTTCGGGTGCTCATCGGACTGGGTTGGGAGGGCCCTCCCGACCACCTGGTACTGAAGGAACTGCAGAGAAAAACGAATGGAAACCCTAATCAGCATTTCGTTTTAGAGGAAGTCAAAAGAGATCAGAATGGAAGGGAAGAGATGATGATACCCTGAAAGCCACCATTTTTACGGGTGGGTGATTCGGAGAAACCCTAATTCGGGATCTTCGGTTGAAGACGATCGGCTTGGGGAGAGAAACAACGGAGAGTTGGGGTTTTATAGGTGGAGCCCATTGACGATCGGGCCGAAAATGGGCTGGGCTCTTCATCGAGTAAATAAAACCGATTGTTATGTTTCGGGTCCATTGGGCCGCGAGTTCGATTTTCATGATAAATCTATCAGCACTGATACACGCAGTCTGTTTTATAACTTATTTTGCAGCCTCTCACACGCTGTGATAATGTAATATATATAGTGGATGAGCTACTTGCAGAATTAGTTTTAAACCTGGAGCACAACTAAACGCATGTATCATTGCTCTTTCTCGTGATGAGATTTATGAGATCACATGAAACTTCTTTCTTTTGTGCAAAAGGAAAAATATGCAGTTCATTGTAGTAACTAACTCCTTGTTAATATAAATAAAAGTACAAATTTCAATAACTGAAATATGACACTTGTAGAAAAAAAAAGAGACCGTTGAAAATATTAAGAAAAATGTTGATGTAGTCCTTTTTAAAAAGTTCAAATTAAAACGCATACTATGCGTGTTTTTATTTTTTTAAAATTAAATAAATATCATCTAATGAAATATATACTTTGATGAAAAGTATATATATATATATATATATATATATATATATATATTGTATTTATTTCTAAACACATTTTTAATAAAGGTAAATAAAAATTTCATGAGATATATATATCTTTGAACAATGCATATGTTTTATTGAATTTCTAACTGACTACATTTTGAACCGTAAAAGAGGCGGAAGAGTAGCAACCCCCCAAATATTAATGATGGTTGTCCCAAACAATGCCTTGCCTTTCATGATCCACACAGTTTCTTATGCATATGGATACTCAGTTGGGGGCGGTTATTTTAACCCCATTTTTTTCCAAGCCCACCCCATTAGATGACCCATCCCGTCCAAAATTTTGTAAACCGCAAACCCACCCCTAAATATGTATTACACAGTACATCTTGAAACCCACGTCCCCACCCACCCAGATTTTTCATCCTCTCCTTTCTTCCCCCTCTCCCTCCGCCAGTCCAGCCCTATCCCCCTCTGGTGGTCTCCTCTCCCCTTATTCCAGCACAAAATTTTGGTTGTCATGCAGTCAGCTTTTCATCTATGTTTTGTTATTTCAAACTTCATGCAATTTCTCAAACATGAATATTGAAGAAGGCGGTGATATAAATGAACTAGCGGAATAAATGGATGGATAAAAATTCAATGTTTATTTAAAGGGGAATAAACATTCAAGCATATGTAAATTAAAAATATTAAGTTGTGTGTGTTTTTTTTAAGACAACAATCTGATCAGCATGTATATGAGGTTCACCGAGTATAATTTATGTTCATATGTTGTTTGACGGAATGCGTGACCAGGACGTTGTTTCTTGGACAGTGATGAACGCGGTATTCGGTGAACGGTTCAACGCATGAGGCCGGATTTCGATCTTGACAATTCCACTCGTGCGTCGTTGTCATTGACTCCCCTCCCGAGCAAGCTCTTCATAGTTCTTCATGAACTCCGAGATCTCCATGTTGGATCCCATCATCCACCATTGTGTTCATGCTCTGCGTGAACGTGCCACAGAAGTGCGGAAGCCGCTTCGTTGCCTCCGCCTCTTCAATCGTGGTGAGATTGCCGTTGTTAGAGAAACAGAACTCGATGAGGTCCCGGCATTGGTTAACAGGGTGGGTTTTGTATTGCTTCAAAAAAACATAAAACCTGTTTTTTTTAATTTTTAAACGGGTGGGATTCTAATTTGATGGGGTTGCTATATTGCTTCCCCACTCTATCAACAGTCATTCGATCACAACGAGCTTTGAATTTCTTTGAAATATATATATAATGAAGTATATATATTCTCATAAAAAAAATGTTTATACTGATTTTTTTTTTCTATTAATACCCAGCTCCTATTTGGATGGGAGAACAGGGAAGGAAAGAGAGGAATAGAGAAGAATAAAACTAAAAACTTGTTTGTTTGGAAAGAATAGGATAATATAGCTATGTTAGAATAAGTGAAAATAAGCTGGTATTGATATTCCTCCCTTTGTGAAATTATGTTATTCTACTCAATGTATTCTACTTATAATATAAAAGGGGTCCACAAGGCACATGTCATCGTCTCTATTAAATAAAAGAATGCACATATCAAATCAATATTTTAACTTTTATAAATTCTTATTCATTATCAACCAACCATACAATTTTATTATTATATTTTTATACGAAAATAACTAAAAGCACAATCAAACAAAAAATAATTTATTACATGACTATACTAGAATAATTATCAACCCCATAATAATTTATATCACTGTCCAAACAGGGATATAGATTTACTCGTATGCACCACTCAATCTATTTTTGAAGGCTTATCTGCAAGAACCATGTCACCAAGACAGTATATAATCACTAAAGACAGTATATAATCACTAAATGCAATATATACTCCACAATATCAATATATAAACTCCATTACAAAAAAATGTACTAACTGAGTGTATACAATTTTGTTTTTCCAAATGTGTAAAGACTGCAAATTAACTGCAGAAGGTGACAAAAGATATATGCATTCATTTGAAAAATACATAGAACCATGTACTTCCTAAATAAATGCATTTGCATGGTGGGCTGAGTATTTGATCTAGAATTTTTTAGTCTAAATTTAGACACACTAAATTGCTTTTACAACAAATTTAATTTAATCTCTATTTACACCACTCACACCTCAAAACACAAAAATATCCAATGAAAACATATAAACCACTAATAAAATAAATATGCAATCTGATTCAACAACAGATGATAAATTTGTCCAACACATTAATACACATACTTTTATTGTGGTCGAGATTTACACAGCAGCTTCCATTCAAGGAAAAGTCACCAAGAATTTACATATGTACTGAATAAATTCCATTCAATTGCTTTCCAGAACCTGGGAGTTTCACAATATATATCAGTCTAATTCATCCCTTCTGACCAGCCCGAAAGATCACCAGTCATGGGTCGCCCCAAAGATAACAGCAATTGTAGTCAGAACAGCCTGCACATGACAGCACCAAGTAAATTTTTGAAATCAAAATCAAGTTGTGAGCATCTGATAGAAATGTAAGATGTGAAGTCACAAGTTCATCCAATGCAAGAAAATGAACATCTGCATCGATGAGTTCGTTTTATTCAAGGTTTGGAAATTATGAATCCAACTACACCATAATTCCCTGTCAAAATTCACACAACCACAACAATCATGCAGATATGCCATATCATTTTCATTTTAGTGAAATGTGGGTTAATTCATCGACAGACAAACCATGAGAGAGATTATGTTTAAAACTTCCCATGAGGGTTGTCAAAGATGGTAACCTTCCGATCAAAGATCGATGTCTTTGTCCATATACAAACCGAACACAGGTGCTATCCAAAATGATCAACTGTCAAAAAAACATTCTAGGATTTCTCTGGATTAATTCCAGCAGAAGAAAACTTGCTATCATTCTTTCATACATACATATGAAAAAATGTTAAATGATGAAATATGAGTGGAGAAATTGGGCATAAAGTACAGTTAACTAAAGAAGGAAGAGGGAGGGCCTTCCTTGAATTATCTATGTTTCTATAAACATTGTCTATCAAAATGTATCAAGAGTTTTTAGTTGATATAAACAGAGAAAGGTTAATATGAACAGAAAATAAATCAATACATGTGCCAAAATTGACAAAAAATGATGTCATTATATAAAAAGATTATATCACCTCTCATTAGCTGTATCATTGATATCAAATGGATGCCTAAATATTTGTGATCAATATAGTGCAATACAATCCATACTCATCTTAGGAATTAGGCATAAATTCAATGCATCATATTCCTCTAAAGGACAACCTTTATTAAAAAACGAAAGCAGATACCACACTAACGCAGTGGTATAACATAAATGGACACATAAATGACAAAGACATATGGGTATGCCAGTGTTGGACTTGGATGAGTGTCAAACAATAAACTCCAGAATCGATGCTCTTATAATTACATGTAGTTATCAACCAAAAAAAATCAAATGCCCTGAAAAAAACCTCTCTTGAGCTCCCACCATTTTTCATCGATGTGATAAAGTATGATGGAATACTGCTTCATACATTCCAATATAAATATACTTCAATATTGCATATAATGATTCCAAGCTTCCACGAAATTTCACTGAACCCTATTAAATTTTACTAAAGCCATCTTATATATAACTACAACTCTGTGTGTACAAATAGAGTGATGCTTATCCATTCCGAACACATCCATCAAAGTCTCTCGCATGGGGCAACTAAGATTTGCCCCCCTATTAAAAAAAAATTCTGCAATCCTCTCAAAAATAAAATATATAAAACATGTCATGTGAAATTCATCTAATCAGAAATGAAATTCAGGACAAAGTCAAGAAAGAAAAAAAATCTCCTGGCAAAACATTTAAAAGTGGTAGTTTACATGACAATGTTCCTATCTATCAGAATGTGAGTTAAACAAAGAGCACCACTAAAAAATACAAGTAGATTAGCTTTTTTTCCATTCATCGAAACAAAGTAGTGTCTAATATATAGTTTTGTATCCTTACTAATTACAAAGATTAAAGAGCCTAGTGATGTATGTCTTCTTATGTTATTGGGATATAGAAAATAAACATGACAGTTAAATAAAAGGCAAGGTTTCCAAAAAGAATCAGTAATAAATTAAAATGTCCTGCTTCATAAAGCATGAAACAACAGTTTAATAAATATTTTGAATGCATTCATCTCCTAATTATCAATAACTACAAATAGAAATCTACCATCAAACTACTTTATAATGAGAAATGCATGACAAATTCACACGGCTAAAAATATACAAATGAAAAAGATGTTGAAACTTACAGCAATACTGCACGCAATAAACCCTGGTTTCTCTCTGTAATCTACTCTGGCACACAGGATAATAAAAGCTCCGACATACCATGGAATGCCACCAAGGAAGAAACCAATTATAA
Source organism: Acorus calamus (assembly GCA_030737845.1). Lineage (NCBI taxonomy): Eukaryota > Viridiplantae > Streptophyta > Magnoliopsida > Acorales > Acoraceae > Acorus > Acorus calamus. The sequence continues at coordinate 7,635,514 of CM060869.1, read as the reverse complement.
ACCTAAAAAATTATTTTGACCAGTCATCAATGATCGTCATGAAAAGACTAGTTCAGTTGAGATCAAACAGACAAATTTGCTAAAGCAAACTTCAGGGTTTCAAAATTGTGATTCACCTAACTTTATGTGCAAGAGATAGAGAAAATATACATGAGAGAGAGAGAGGGTGGGGTTGGTATTATAAAATATACAAGGAAAAGGGATTCAATGGTCAATTTCAATTCCTTTACCAAACCATCTTTCTTAAGACACTTCAAAACACAATATACTTAGGCAGCGTATGTTGCACGATTGGGTAGCTTTTGCGTTTGCAAGAAGCTGCTTCCGCAACTAAACAATTTCAAGCGTGCTATGATTTCTAAGCTGGGGGGGGGGGGGGGGGGAGAGCTTCTTGGAGAATCAGTTTTAAAACCCCGATTCCTGCAGAATCAGTTTTACAATCTCGCAACCAAACGCACCCTTAACTAATAATAATTTGATAGTGCTATGTCATATTGGAGAAGGGCTGCAAGATAAAAACATTTTCTTTTCCAAGTGAAATCCCCTAGTATAACTGTATAAGAAAAAATGAGCAAGTGCTTTTATTGTTATAGGATACAAAGGCTATCCTAGACAAGCATGCTATTTTGTGGGCATGAATCAATTGTATTAGCTAATAGCATGAGAACACTGAGTTAACAACGTGAACTCACAGAAGCCAGCCAAGACCGATACCACAACAGGGAAGACGATGCTCCCTCACGGGTCTTCCCTCAGCAACTGCGACGTAACCTTGAGAAAAATCAGGACAACATAAGCTCATATAAAAAAAAATTCAGTTGGGATTTATTACTCATGCTTTGATTTTTTTTTCCAGGTGTATCCGAGATGAGAATGCATATCTATGTGTTTATGATAATTTACAAAGAAATACATGGTCATCAATTCATAAACATATCATGCTTGGTTAAGTAATAATCTAACATAATAATATAATTATAAATATAACAACTAAATTTAACTGAGAATTATTCACCAAACACGAAGAAGAGATAACTCATTGCAGTAACAATAGAAACATAGTTCCAAAACAACCAATCAACAAGCAAAACAACAACGCAGAAAATATCCAAACTTACGAACCAAGAAAGCAAATAAAGAAAAACTAAAATGTCTTGCTACCAATTAAAGCATGTACTGATGTACTTTATCAATAATTATCCAAACAATTAGATTAGTTATTTAGATTTATGTCATTTTGAATTAGTCACAACTATTTATTTGCTTCAATCTCAATCGTTCATAATAAATGGGTCAAGTCCATTAATCGTCGACCGTCCCATTTATTCTACCTAAGCGGGCAAGGTGATGCCTAAGCAAGTCGAGCAATTCTTAGACATACAAGTTCAAACACCCATCTAATGAACAACCCAATTAGGCGGACAACTGGCTAGACCCATGTGGACATCTAGCCACCTAGATGATGCCTCTGCGTTGTCCAGACAGTTATGCAACTAATGCAGTTGGACATACCAGAGAATGGGTCACATGCAGTTTTTCTTTAACCTACAAGGAAAAACATCTGACAAAGACATCAACTCAGCAATTGTAGAGAAGTAAAATCTTTAGAGAGGTTTAATTTTAATTTGGGAGGGGACGGGTTAAGAGAGGTTTTTTCTGTATTTTGCTGGCCGTGTTGTTTCTGATTTGTCTTTTTAGTTTTTTGCATGAGTGTGGAGGATAGACAATACATCTTATCACACATTCTTTCCAGATGTTTACCGGTGTAATATTACTTGGTGGGAATCACACCTTTTTTTCTCAAAATAAGTGACTCAATTCATTCTTTGATTTTATTTAAGTTATTCTCAATTGTGATTCTACATTCCTAGATCTCGCCATTTTCTGTATTTCTTCAATCTGGAGTGAATAAAGGTGAGAGTGAAGAGCGAATGGGTGTTTTTGTGGAACAAGGCAGCATATAGCATGGGATGGCCTTGAGCTGATTTTGTATGTTCTGTTGTATTACATGTGTAGGGGCCAGATATACTCTCTCTTTTGTTTTTCTGTCTCCATTTTTTCTCGGGAGCCCTATTTAGAGGTTAGGCCTTCATGCATACTCCCTTCTCCCCTTGAGTTTCTAACCGTTATTAATAGATTGCAGTCGGTGGCCTTCTAACTTTTAACCCAGAAAAAGCATTCCTTCTAGATTCCAATTTTTAGGGTGACACATCACACAAATACAACTTGATTTAACCGATTCAAGAACGAAATTTTCTGGGATGATTTTGTGTCTAGGTCCACGACTCTAAAACCAGAACAGTTATGTAACCAGACCATGATAGGTTTATCAAATCTGTAAAATAATGAACATCAAACCAAACATCATGAGAAGTCAATAACTTTAATTTGCAGGTACACACTACCAAAAAAATGTCAACAAATGGATCAAGCCGAAGTTCTATGAATAACATCCATAAAAAAATCCAGCTTGATCTGGCATGAGACAATTGTAACATTGTTGTTCCACTAAGACATCACCATACATCAGAAACCAGAAAAATAAATGATGAATCATACACCATCATTTATTCCAACTGATAGATTCTTTGTTAGAAACCATCATCATATACAATCTAATCTCAATATGACCAGAAGTTGAGAAAAACTAAAAATGACAACATTTTGTGTTATACTACATCTTAAAACTTCAATTTTTTTCAAATTTCCCAAGATTTGAACCTGATCTCAATCCCAAGATTTCATTTTTTCTACCAAAACAGCTCAAATTTATCAGATCACAAACACCCACTTAAATCAACCCACAAAAGTCAAAACCAAATCATCAACCAAATTCATCCAAAATTTATCTTACCAGGGACGGCGGCCTGGTATCCATGGGAGTAGTAACTGGGGCCGGGCGGGGAGGAGAGCCCCGGAGGCGGCACCGGCTGGGGGAACCCGATCGCCGGCTGAGTGGGTGGGACCCCCTGGAACGTCCCGTACTGCGGCGGTTGCTGCTGCTGGTGGAGGTGATCGCCGATTCCACGGCCCTTCTCTTCCCCGTCGCTCATCTTGGGAGGGTTTTCTTCGAAGATCTAGGGTTAGGGTTAGGGTTTCGGGGTTTTTTTTTGTTGCCCAGAGCGATTGTAGTCCGATCGCGTCGGTGATTTTTGAATGGAAGTCGTCTGGAGGTTGGACTCTTGGTTCTCCTGATCAAGAGGGAACTTATATTGTCACCTCCCTTTCTTTTGTATCACTCCAACAGTATAAATATCAAAGACATCCCTCGTGGAACTTTTTTTCTCACGGAACGCCCCTCAACTTTTATTCGAGGCATTTTTTTTTATCTCTTATCTATTCTACTTGTACAAGAAACTTACTTATCAAATCATATGTCATCATATTTTATAAATAAAATTAATATGTCAAGTCATTTTCACTGTTTATAAATTGTTATTTATATTTTATACATTGTTCATATACAACTAACTTATGGTCAATCAAAAATACAAAATTTATTATTACGTTAAAAATAATAATTTAAAACACAATTAAATAAAAATTGATTTAATTTTTATATATATTAGAATAGTTATCTATCCCAAAATAATTTATGCTATTACCTAAACATGAGTTAAATGTATAACACAATAAATAAAAAATTGATTACATTACTTTTCTGAAAATACAAGGTGAAGAGGTCTCATGTCATGGCCCCTTCTTCGCTCTCTATTTGTACTGGCTGTCTCTTTTCTCCCGATTTGTCTATTTCATCCATTTATTGATGAAATAGATATGTCCATGAATTTTTTTCATAGAAAAAAAAAAAGCCTTTTTATGTAAATGATGAAACAAGATGAAACAAACAGGAGTTCTGCGGCTCCAAATCCAAAGCACGTTAGTTGAACAGTTGGGCGTGAATCACTGGACCACTGGGTGACAATATCAATCAACTGTTTCGAACCAAATCAACGCCCCATACAAACAGATCTTAGCCACCGAATCCGTGGACCATTTAACACCATAAAAAATATCAGCTTCATCACAAAAAGGGATGGACGGCGGAGATGGATCGGAAGAACCAGGATATTCGCGTTGCTGAGCTGTCCGGGTCCCATTTGGCACTTCTTACCCCTCCCGAACAAGCCAATAAGAAGATAACACGTGTTGATAGATAGATAAGTTATATTAAAATGGGGTAGAGTTTGTCCCTCTCATTATCCAGGAACAAGTGGGGGCCACCGAATAGTGATGGTTGGATTGAAGTAGCCAATGGGTGGACGTGGTTGATTAACTACTAAACCAACCATGTTAAGTGTGGTTGTAAAACGGGTCAAGCATCTTAGAGCATCTCCAACCATGCTCTATCAATAACTCATTCATTTGGTGGAGTATGACACGTTTATTTAGATAAGGAGCATTGATCACAATGTCCACTCCAACTATACTCTTTGAATAACTCCTACAATAAATTTTTTTTAATTGTATGTGTGATCCACCAAAATTCAAATAAAAAAAATATTATTTTTAATTTTTCTTTATTTGTGGGGCCATGTCTGGGAGCTCCTCGTTGCCTCCCTTGTTTGTTGAGTGTTCAGACTCGTCCACACGAATTGTTGAGTGAGGAGGAGTCGGTTGGAGTCGAAAATCGGTGCATGCTCGTCGAAATGACCGAAGGAGTCGAATAAATCGGCCCCTTGGAGATGCTCTTAAGTAGGTATGGTCCTGGGTCAGTTCAACGCAGGAGTTATAACTCAGGTGGGTTATGTCAGATTGAAACTCAATCTAAGCTCTCGTTGGGATAGCGTTGAGAGATAGCGGGAAACAAAGGTGGGTTGGAGAAGTGATGTTTTAAAGCGTTTCAAATGCAAGGAAAAATACATTTTCTATGTTATCACCAAGCTTCAATCGCGAACGCTATTTTTTTTTAATTTTGGAGGTGGCATTCCACTGTGTTTGCCGGTGCAAACTCACCCTCAACGCAATCCTAAATCTAATTTAAAGTTGAAGGAAGCAAACTCAACTCAAATCAACCCATTCTCAAACCCAATAAGCTTAACCCAATCCAATCTATTAGGTTTGGTTTGGTTTTGGGTTTGAGTTGGGTTCGATTTGACTTATAAAATGTATATTTTAAACAATTAAAACTTTGTAAAAGTTAATGCTTTTCACGAGAAAAAAAGTAAGATGAAATTAAGGAATAATTTTATTTAAAAATATAGAGTTGAAATAATTCAAATTTTATCTCATAATAAATTAAAAAAAGTTAAACATGACTTAGAATATTTAAATTGATTACTTCCAATTTCAAATTCGAGTCCCTAACATTCACAAACCCAACCCGAATTAGGTTCATATAGCTCAGGTTCGAGTTCGGGTTGAATTTGTGCTAAAACTCTAATTCAAACCCTCCCAAATGTCTGGTTGGATCTGATTCAACCCACCCAAGTTGCACCCCTAATTCCACAACATATTGGTAATTAAGACACGATAATACATTGCACGACAAGACCTGATAGACACCATATATATTATATAGATTAAGTGTATTATTTTATTGTGTGAATACATAACATGTATATATAATGAGTTTATGTGTATAGTTATATATTTGTATTAGTGTATATATGTATATGTAATGTGTGTGTGTGTATAATGTGTATTAAGAGATTAAAATATTACGTTAGGATGTATATAAATAAGAGATATTATGAATATTATAATTTATATATAGTCAATATTAACTATATTAAGATATACAATGTGTGTTTGTGAATATATATGGATACTAGTCTACCCTCATGTACGATGTGCGTGTAAATAAAAAAATATTTTACAAAAGTTGCCCACAACTAATACCTTCAATTTTTTTCAATCCATTTATTTGTCATATAATATATCATTTTATATATACACAGATGATATAATGAAAATTCTAATAATGATTAAATAAATTATTTGTAAATTTAAAATAAAATATAAAAGAGATATGTTACAACTAAAAATGAGTGTTTTTTTTTCATATATGCTCCTCCATTGACCTATATTTAAAAAAAAACCCATTTCAATTTTAAAACCAACCATATCGCTCGAATGGATACAAAAAATCATGTACAATTTAAATCCTTTCAAATTAGGGGCACAACTTGGACATGTTAAACATGACTCCAAAATTTGGTAGGTTTGGGTTGGAGTTTTAGAGTTCGGGGTCAATCTAAGCCCAAACTCGAGCAATCTGAACATAATTTGGGTTGAGTTTGGGTTGAGGGTTTGGGTTATTTGAACCAACTGAAACGGAAGTTTTCATATCTAAGTAAAATATTCTAAGTAAACTTATAATTTTTTAATGTGTATGATAAAAGTTGAAATGTACAATCTATTTTTATGCATAATTTTTCACTTGTATAGTTTCCATATATTTATTCTCTAAATAAAAATGTTCATGATTTTCATTTTTCTTATTTTTTTATGCAGAGAATTGACACTTGTAACATTTTAATTGTTTAAAATAATATTTTTTTAAAGTCAAACATGAAACTAACCCAAGCCCAACCCAACTTAACCCGGATAAAACCTGAACCTAAATAAAACACGACGGATTGGGTTTGGGTTGAGCTCCAACCTGACCCAACCCGCCCACATTGCACCCTTAGGTATTACTGGAAATAACAAATCAGTACAGATATTTTAAAAAAATGTGATTTTTAAATGTATTTATACAAAAAAGACATTATTTTTTGGTGGATATAAATGATATTATCCAATTTATGTATAGATAAAAAAATCAAGAATTAAATTATTTTTAAAATTATTTAAAAATTCATAACTTTTAAATTATAACTCAGATTAGGGTGATCAATAGATAGTTAGAAAGAGATTTTTTATATATATTTATTGTGAAAAATCAAATTTGCACACAATAGGGAATAAAGTTATACGCGGATATCGGAGGTAGATAGGAATAGTCTGTAAGATGAGCCTGCCCATCTGACCAATGAGTGAGCCCATGACAGGGTCATGGCTATCTCGCCCAATGAGCCCAAAAGGAAGGATGATGTCGTCTGCCATAAGAAGCCCACGTAAGGCTGGTCGGATATTAGGTAAGGTGATCCGCCCGACCAGACCAAGGGGGACCCACCTTTCAACTAACCAGAGTAGGATGACCAGACATAGTGATTGCAATTGTCCCGACGTAGCCTGACCACAGAGTCTGGCCTGGCTGAAGAGGTATGCATATACATCCACTTCATGAAGATAATGGAAACTGCAGAGAATATCCTTTGATATCGCAGTGGTGGACGGCTGTCAATAGATGGTTACGTTCCAAGATCGTACGTGGCAGTTGATCCCGATGCCATCTAGACGATTCCGTTCGTACTCATGATAACCTCACTCCCAGGAGCGAGGTTGACACGCCCTCTTTGAGTATAAAAGGGGAAACATCATCGTCTCCAAGAGATATGCAAGAACACACACTCTCACTCCTCTTGTAAAAACTTCCTAGACTCAAGGAGGCTTTCACTAATTGTGATCACTAACTTGAGCGTTAGAGGGACGTTAGCCAACACCACACTGGTGTGAATTCCAAGTGACCGGAGTAGGAGACAAAATCAGGAGGCTCGCCGATGAACCTTGACGGCCTTGAAGGGAAGTTGCATCCATTCCTTCTTGGATCCCACAACCAAAGCCCAGATCACATCCAGGATTCGGCCCAGTGGAGGAAGACCAAAAATCACCCCTCACATTATAATTGTGAAATAGATTTTCCCTGAAAATGATTTGACTATGAAAAGTGAGATAAATGTTGAAACTTATCTTTAACCTGAAATTACCTCTTTATTATCTATATTCAATTATTATCGCAATCTAAATCTTATAAAAAATGATAGCAACAAAAATATGATGATGTGACACAATCACCACCATTCATTCAATATCTATACAACTATAATAAATACGAGTTGAAGGGGAAATATTTTAGTCGATTTCACCCCTTAAATTGATTAAAAATACAATTATATCCATAAGAAAATGAAACATGAAAAATGAATAGAGAGATGGATCTTAAGAAAATGAAAATTTTATTAATGATTTTGAAATTTAAAATATTTAGATTTTAATATTCAAAATGCATAAATATAATCATTCTTGTTTGTTTATATTTAAATTTAAAATTTGAAAAAAAATATCATAAGAAACAAAAAATGGTTATTTCTATACCAAAATAATAATAATCATTTAATGATTTAAACAATTTTTTATTTTTAGAATAAAAATCTATCTTCGAAATATATTTTGAATCTATAAATGATTTAATATAATTGGAATTTCCCATGTATGATTTAATGTATTTTTTGAATCATTAAATCTACAAAATCATAAATGGAATATATTTTGAATCATTAAATCTATAATAAATAAATAAATAAAAATCATACAAGTTATGATTTTTCAATATTATAAGGATTAAAATCGATTTAGTTAACTTTCCATTGAGTTATATCGATTTTTTCCTAAAATATAACATTTGCCAACACTAATAGTGCCCTTCCAATCACAAAAAAAAAAAACTAGTGGCAGTCAAATTCCATCCCATTATCATAAGAGCTTTGATACACCCATTTTTGCTCCCAGGATCATATACTTATTTGAAGTTCATAAAATAAAGAAGAAATTCTCATATAGATTGAACGTGACATCAAATCAAAGTATCATATAAAAGTTGGGCTAGAAACGAGATTGGATGTAAAAATTTTGAGTGTTGATACATGTAGTCTATTTTGCAGCTTGTTTTACAGCCACATACACTATGATAACGTAGTATATACTGCACTATCATAGTGTATTGAGTTTTATCATAGTATATGATCCACATATTTTTTTATTTTTTTATCATAGTAATTAATGTATCTCAGTATATACTTCATTAATAACAGCATATACTTCACAGGGTGAGTCACCCTGTGAATTTTTTTATAGGCACTTCATTATTTTAGATATAACAGCATACACGCATATGCACTTAAAACAAAGGGTTTTGAAAGTGCAAAAGTTTGCCGACCAATCTCACCGATAAAATCCATTGAATAATGGTTTTTTTGGATGGGAGCCATAGGCACTAGACAAATTCGATTTTGAAAAGCGGCTGTTGATTCTTCCCACACATTAGATGTTAATCCTCATAAAATTTTGATATTCTATTAATCAATATCTGATACATGTTTTAGGATCTCAACTGCACTAAATTATCCTAACAATGTAAAATTACATTCTAAATAAATCAAATTCACGATATAAATATATAAAATCATACGCATAAAATCCTAACAAATCAAAACTGCCACTTTTCAATTTATAAGACGATCTCAAAACGCTCATATGCACTTCTGTTATCGATGCGAAAACAAAAGTGAATCTACGGTTAAAAGTTATGACCGTTTGAAGTTACGGTAAATCGATTGTCTTAATCTGATCCGTCCATTGATGTCCATGGCGGGTAGATGGGGGACTGAGTAATTTAGGGAAATGAGATTTCAATTTTGGTATGAGAATATCTGTCAGGTGATTGAATGGTTTCAGCTACGATCCCGGGATTTTTAGCCTTCAAAACTAGTAACTACCATCTCACCGTACACTTCATTTATTAACTTCAATGCATTGAATGCAAGCATAGGGGGCTGGTTCTCAGGGCCCTTGTTGGGGATGGGTTTGACCAACTAGTTACAACGTTGCTTTGGTGTAGCAAAATAAAATGACAACTAGCGATTAGATCATGTCATATGCTCATTTTCTGCTATGTATTGTTTCGATCAATGACCCCAGATAACCTGCCCCGTCTAATTGCCCCAGGGCTGGAGAGTGCTCCACTGCGTGGCGTACTGAATAAGATGATTCTAGCATACAACAGAAAGAGAATGAAAGCTCTGACCTTCATTGCCATTTCTGACCCGTGGAAATACCAGATGATTGAAAATTTTCTGTAGATGTTAATCCTCATAAACTTTATAACAATCCCAATACAACAGTAGAGAAGATAAACAAATTATAATAAAAGAATCAATAATCTGAATAATTAATTGGTTTACATGTCTGTCTATTTATAGAAGAGAATATTAGGATCTCAACTGATTATCTCCTTAAATACCTATTTAGCCATTTTTATAGCTTCAATTCAATGGGTTCATGCAATACATTATGAAGATATATATTTTTCATAAAAACATAAACCTCATTAAATGAGGTTTATTATTCTAAAAAATTAAAATATGTGTGGTCTGTATGTGGTAATGTCTCGTGGACTCTGTTCCTAACATTTTTCCTCTTTATATTTATAAGAAAGTACATCATCATTTCATTTTTTTAGCTCTTCATTTGATTTGTGGATAGTTTATTAAGGTATGAAATAGTTATACATAAAAAATAATTAAAATCTTATTTGATTGGTATTCTTTATCTATTTAGTTAATTTTCATCCTTTGCCCCTGTTTGGATAAAGAATTAAGTTATTATGAGGTTTATCACTATTTTAGAATAAATAAGAATAAAATAACTTTTTGTTTAGTTGTGTTTTATATTATTTTCGTTCGGTACCATAATAATAAATTTTTGTTATTTAGATAGAATGTGAATAAAGTGTGAATAAGAATTTATAAAAAATAAAAAAATGATGATAATTGATTTGACAATTGATTTTAAGAGGTCAGGACTTGATTTGACAGTGGACCTACATATTCTTTTGGGTTGAATAACCTGCTCCAGGGGTTGACTATATCACTTATACTAGTTAATTTTTGCATACAGATTCTCATTTGTTCCAACCTTTCAAACACCCATTTGAGGCTATTCTAACTCATTTACACTTATTTGGGCCCTATTGTGGAATCAAACTGGGTTATGATTGTTATATAAAAATTTCTCTCTCTCTCTTCAATTTTATTAGAATTGCAAATAAATCTGACACATTATTTTTTTTCATTTTTTAATAGCTTTAAAAGATACAAATAAAATGTTTTTTTATTATGTTTTTGTTTATTTGTATTTTTTAAAAAATCTTTTATGTTTATTGAAAAATAATTATTTACTTAATGAAAAATTCATGAGCATTGTTATACTCAGAGCCTATTTGGAAACGACTTTGGATTGCAAATAAATTTTTATGAAAAAGTGTCAAAATCCTGAGTTTTTTAGAAGCTATGGAGATGCAGCTTTATGTAATATCAGTTTTAAACCCAACTTTTACTTCAAATCAGTTTTACAATCGTGCAAGTTGACACTTTTTCATGACTGCATTCACTTTAACATGATATATACCTACATGAACTGAACTTTGATTAAGTCAGACAACATCAAATCCAGGGGCACCAATCTAAAAAAAACATGATATACATGCATATTTCATTAGAATAGTTATAAATTTTTTAAAAAAATGAAAAGGAAAAATCGATATAACCCCTTGAAATTGTCAGAAATTCATATAATCCTCTGACTTTTCTTGAAATCCATATAACCTCCTTAAAACACGGCTAGTTTGGCAATATGGTAAGTGTTGAGATAAATGGTTAGTATGGGGATAAGTGAGTAGAATGACAACTTATCTCCGTTTGGTATAAAAACTAATTGGGATAAGCTGCGGACAGTTGTCTTGATTTTGAAATGAAAATAGATATATTTTATTTCACCTAAAGGCTGTGATATCAATTATCCTCAATTTTTATCCCAATTTTGATAAATGTAAATATGAACAAAATTAATGAACTTTTTATTCTCTAAAATTAGAACAATTTATCTTTAAAATCTTATTTCTTTGGTAAACTAGCCCTTATGTAAATCAAAATAACCCCTAAGTTAAATTTTCATTAATAGATGAGGAATATTCTGTTTGATTAACCATGGCGAAATCCCTCTTATATGTTTTAAAAATGTAAAAAATATTTTATAAATGATGATTTTACTCATTCGAATAAGATTTCTATTCGGATGGATAAAATTATAATTTATAGATGAATTTTCATATTTTTAATTTATTATAAATATTTTTTGATATACTGTATTTTCAATATTCAGGATATTCGTCATCTATGATAGAAGTTTAATTCGGTTCAAAACAAGTCAAGGGTGTTATGAATATATGCATTTGAAGATGCATGCATATATTTGTGGATGACCACACAATAAATAGATTCATCTCGGTATAATGTGCTATATTCACATTGTAATTCATGCATTTGTATATGCATTTATTTTGGTGTGTATTTTAGGTTTTCCATCATTGTGGTTGTGACCCTATAAATAGAGGGTTTGTGTAACATGAGGAACATTAAGGAAGAGAATGAAAGAGAAGAAATAAGAATGAAAATAGAAGAGAAGTTTTTGAAAAACTTCATTTCCCTACATCTTTCTCTTGTGTTTCTATATATATTTTCATGTGTTTTCTTTTTATTTTATAACACGTTATCAGCACAAATTGCTCTATTGTTTAAGGTAAAATATTTTAAACAAGATTATATAGTCTTGTTTACTATTCTTTTGTCCTCTCAATTTTTTTTATTTATTTACATGAGAGTGTTATCCCTGAAGAGATACACTCCTATAGATTTCGATACTCCAGAAGAGATATATGTAATGTAATCCCTGAAAAGATACACTTATATGTATATTTCAATACTCCTGAAGAGTTTTTATATAGTTTATTTGTTATCCCCTAAAGGGCTAGACTAGAAGTCTAAAATGATATGACCTGAAGTCAAATATTTAAATATGCATTTTAATGTCATCCCCGGAAGGGCTTGACTATAAGTATAAAATAGTGTGACCTGAAGTCATAAAAGACTTGACTTGAATTGTTGACCTGAAGTCATGAAAAAGCTCTCATCATTTTCAAGCACACAAGATGTGAGAGACCATTTGATAGACTAATCGGTTTGCATTTTTCTGATGGGTGTTAGTATTAGTTCTTCATGAACTTTTTTTTTTATACAAAGGTGTCCCTCTTCATGAACATTTATAGGTGTCACTCATGAATTTCCATCTTTATCTTACTCCACCAATGTTTCATTTTATGATCTTTATCTTTATGAAATTTTAAGGAATGAATTTTCACTGATTATAAATCTTGCAAACCAAATAGTTAGATCTTATTTCCGCTTGATACATGTTAATTTTCTTTATATGTGTGTGATGTTTTGCTTGTATCTCTTGAAGAGAAATTAAAATAAAAATTATAGTAGTATGTGAAAGAATCTTTGAAATCATCGAAATGAAATAAGTTGTATATATAAATTATGCAATGCAAAATTTCTATTCTTTCACATGCTTTGCTCTAGTGAGTAGTTTAAATCAATTCCATATAACATTATCCTTCCATATATGCTCTTATGATCAGTATATGAAACATGCAATTGTACCTAGCATTAAAATTATTAATGCAAACACACATTCATCCATTGAATGTTTTATACACATTTGAAATTTTGACTGACGTTAATTATATGGCAAGTATCATTGAAATTCATGATCCTCTATTACTACCTTGATACTAGTCCGATGTAATTAAATTAAGATTAGTGGTTGACTATTAAGGTACATCAGCAATTACATATGATTCTTTGTATATCATATTGCATATTTCATTTGAATGGGTATTTGCTATATGTATAGCTCCCCACAATGATAGGCATTGTTCAATTGAAATCAATGAACCATTTCCATTTGATTATATAATCAATTTTGTTTTCCTTGCTTCAGTCATAGATTCAAATTTGTATTGTTATTGGTAAGGTAACAATACATATGTTAAAATCATTTCTATTTAATTATTTATCATATCAAATTTAATACACTTGTTTGTAAAATTATTTTTATGAATATTTGATATGAAATTCAATTTGATATTATAAGTTATGTGTCTTTGTAGGGCTATACAAAAATTATTATTATATGGATTCCTAAAAGACCATATTAAAGATATGATTATGTATCCCAGTAGGACTATGCAAAGAAAAATTTTCACATATATTTTCTGATCCTTGAAGGATTATACAAAAATAATTGCTACTCGTGTCCCTGTAGGACCAAACAAAAATTATGATATTTTATTTGTATCCTTGAAGGATCATAAAAATAAATAGCTATATTTTGTCCCAGCAGAAATATATAAAATTATGGTTATCTTTCACCACCATATTCAATACGTTTCAAAAGTGAATATTATATGCCTTGAAAATACTCCAGTAGTAGTAATATTGACAGAATAATATGAAAATCATTAAACATTGGTTTCATGCATTTTAGTTACAACATAATGAGATTTTGAAAAAAAATGTAACCCGATCATTGGCTTAGCATCATTGCCTGAAGCAAATGCATTTTATTTATTTATCTATTTTAACCATGGAAATGGTCGTGGTTATGAGTAAGATCATGATTTATAAAATTGAAACTACAACAATCACAGATTGTGAAACAATCTCAACCCACCAGAAGTGGATTGCAATTGAACAAAAACAATATAAAGAAAAAAGGTTTGCATAACAAACCCCTAAATTACAAAATAAAATGATTGTTGTCGACATGGTGCTAAAAAGGCATGGTCATGTACCTGATGTACGATCAAACCTGTGTTGATTATGTATTTACATCTTTATAGTATATTTATTTTTATTATATGAAATGCTTTATTTTGTTTCTATATTTGTATTATTCTTTGACATTAGTTCATCTAAATTTTAGTACTATTTATGGTACTATAAACTTGATTAATGGCTCCAGCAGAGCAAATATCATGTCATTGGGTATCGCAAAATTTTATATTAATAATGCTAAAAAGGTGATATTCGAATTGTAAATATTCCACCTTGATTCATGGCTCCGGCAGAGAAAATATTCGAATTTTATTTAAATTTGATTAAAGGCTCCAGTAGAGCAAATATTCTAATTTTATATAAACTTGATTAAAGGCTCCAGCAGAGCAAATATCATGTCATATATTTTTATTATAAATACTCCATCTTGGATTGATATTTCAATTGAAAAATCTATCAGTATCACGAGTAATGAATCCACAAAGTCATGCATGAAGTGTGAAATACCTATAATATAAGTTCAAAAGATTTTATTCCCTGAAATAGAAAATTAATGTTCCAGAAGAGCCTGAAACACTTGTAAGATCCACATTAATAATTTCTGTGGAAGATTAAGCCCCTGAAGAGACACAAGTCCCTATAGTGACACATCCTGAAAGGATAAATATATGAAAATGAAGAAATTTATATAAATTATGCGTATATATAAATATTGTGGGATCGCAGACAAGTGATACACGATTGCATATTTTCATTTAAAGTGGCTATTGAAATCATTAAAGATGATTTAAAACCACATTTAGTGGATGAATGTGGATGGAACATAATTGATCACAATGTAAATATGCTATTCAAGCATAATTGTAATTACTTAAAAAACATCAAGTAATTGGACCAGTAGTCCTAACCCTGAAGGTGTTAAGCCCGTAAGTTGTGTAACAGATAATTTAATAACTGGTGTTGCATGCTGGGATAAAAACTCCAGAAGAGTAAATAATGAACCAGAAGTTATACGATTCAAATAATTTTATGGTTGGATATCACCATCTCATATATCCATGGTACATAATGACACGTCTATCTATTATTATTAATTTATAGAACCAGAAGATTCTTTCATCCACTGATATAATATGATAATTTTCCCGTCGTTAGGGGAGAAATCCGTCCCAGAAGAATGACGAGAAATATTATGAAAAACTTTATCTCTGCCTAATCTTAATCCTCATACAAGTTAATATGAATTAAAAGTTCAGAAGATAATTCATTTGAGAAATATTGCAAATTATCTGCCAAGGCGCATTCACTGATACAAAAAGAGTTGATGTCCCAATAGGACAATCTATTATAGTGAATGAATATATGGCATGCCAGAAGCATTGTGGTGCAAAAGACAAGATTCACAGAAAGAGAAAGGCACAAGAAAAGGTAAATTAAATTGGTGTTCCTGTAGAGACCTCAAAACAAGCAACATAAATAATGATGAATCCCATTTTTCTAATGAATTAACCGCAGAAGAGGTAGCCCATGAGGTGACACATATAAACAATGAGATCTCATTAAATCATGAATAAAAGAGATATGATAGAAACAAAATCTTTGTCAACAATGCATTTTCATATGTTGTTGTGAAATATAATGAGGGTCCTGAACCGCAAAGTGTTGATGAATGTTGACGTAGAAATGATTAGCCAAATTGAAAAGAAGCAATACAGGCAGAAATAAACTCGCTAGCGAAACATGAAGTATTTGGACCTGTAGTTCAAATACCTGAAGATGTAAAGCCTATAAGATACAAATGGATATTTGTAAGAAAGCATAATGACAATATTACATTGTCTTGTGGCATAAAGTTTCCCGCGGAGACCTAGTAATTTAGAGACATATTTTCATGTAATTAATACGATCACATTTTAACTATTTTGTAGTTTCAAAAAGACTGAATATGCGTCTAATAACATACTTTTTATTTCTCGCTTATGAAACTCTTGTGATAATTTTTAATATTCTGTACTTAACTATTTTATGTATCATTATGTCATTTTTCTTTTGTGATATACTGATGATATATACATGAAACTCCCTGAAGATTTTAAATGCCTGAAGCAAATAACTCATCCAGAAGCATGTATTCTATAAATTACAGATATCTTCAGATGGATTAAAACAATCTGGGGCATGCAGTACAATCGCCTCAATGAATATTTATTGAAAGAAAAATACGAGAACAATTCGTGATGCTTTTGTATTTTCATCAAGAAATCAGAATCTAGATTTACTATTATAGAAGTATATGTTGATTATTTGAATATGATAGAGACTCCAGAAGAGCTTACAAAAACTTCTTTATATGTAAAGAAAGAATTTGAGATGAATGATCTTAGAAAAATAAAAATTTTCTACAGATTGAACATTTCTCAAATGGAATCTTCATCTATCAATATAAATAAATAGAAAAAGTCCTGTTCTTCATGGTTGCACTTTTATATGGATAGTGCAAGTACTCTAATTTCATCCATTTATTGCGAGAAGTTCTCCGATGGTTAACCGGTTCATGAGATCACCACATTTGATATAAAGAATTGCAGATCATTCCTAAAGTTTTTAGGAAGATAAAATTCTTAAAAAGGCACCTTCCAGACATAAGTACCTTATCATAGTGCAAGTACACCACTCTAATTTACCTTCGGGCGTTAAGTCTGTTACAGCTCGCACGCCTATATGTAACATTTATTGCAAGTTTTCATATTGTTCTACGCCAACTAGAAGACATTTGAATGTTGAGGCTTCATCAAAGGCGATTGAACCAAACTCATCTCGCCGAAATTCTCACACATGAGCTCTAGAAGAACGGCAATATTGATATTAAGTAAGTTCGTTCATCAGATAATTTAGAAGATTTATTCATCAAAGCATTGTATACCAACTACGATGTTCAAGAAGGTGATGCAAAATATTGGTATGCGTCAACTCAAAGATCTTCATGTTGAACAGGGGGGTCTTCATGCTGATTAAGGGGAGTAATTTAATTCAAAATATTTGTGTACAGTACTCTTTTTCCTTCGACCAGATTTTTTCCATTGGGTTTTTGTGGCAAGGTATTAATGAAGCAATACAGAAATATACACAAAAATATTATACTCTTTTTCCTTCACTAAGTTTTTATCCCACAGGGTTTTCTTAGTAAGATTTTAACGAGGCATATTCTATGTGTAATGGTCATCGATGGGGGAGTGTTATGAATATATGCATTTGAAGATGCATGCATATATTTGTGGATGACCATACAATAAATAGATTCATCTTGGTATAATGTGCTATATTAACATTGTAATTCATGCATTTGTATATGCATTTATTTTGATGTGTATTTTGAGTTTTCCATCATTGTGGTTGTGACTCTCTAAATAGAAGGCTTGTGTAACATGAAAACATAAAGGAAGAGAATGAAAGAGAAGAAATAAGAATGAGAATAGAAGAAGTTCCTGAAGAACTTCATTTCCTTACATCTTTCTTTTGTGTTTCCATATATATTTTCATGTGTTTCATTTTTATTTTATAACAAAGGGTTCATATTTATCTCGGTGGATTATTTGAATTTTTTCCAAAATGAAAATAACGATGAGTCAATATTTTTCCATTATTTACGGCTTCTCCACTGCTCCTCCAATCTCCATCCAGATCTCCGAAGTCAGAGTTTAGTTTTCAATGACTTGAAAACCAACACCGGTGGGAGAAATTAATGAGAGCCGAAATTACAAGACCTGTTATAAAACACACGGCATATCATCATCTCCACATATTTTATTCTAAATCATGTATATAAAATGAACTTGATTTTAATCAACTTAATTAGTACTCTTTTCCCCTTCTCCACTTCTGTTCATCTTCTGGGCAGACCCACTTCTCCAAAACTGAATTCTTGGATTTCTTCATCTGAGTTTTTCAATTCAATCCAAATAAAGAAAACCCAGATAAAAAAAAAACAAAGTTTGATTGAGTAGGAGCTCCAATTCTCGGTGAAAAACCCATAAAAAACCAATCTTTGGCAATGATCGTCTTCTCCAATCGAGCTCTTCTCGTCTTCTTCTTCCTCCTCCTCCTCTTCTTCCTCGCATCATCGGCCGTCCAAAACACGACTGACGGCGGGATCCCCCTCCGTGGGATCGAGCTTCCCCAGCATCCGAGCTTCAATTCAATGACTCCATCGAACCCCGACTGCGGTCTCTCTTCAACACCCACATCTCCGCCTCCGCCATTGAAGCTCCAACTCAATCACATAACGACCCACCAAACACCCAACAAGGATTCCCTCACCCACTCCACCCACCGAGACCTCCTCCGCATCCACAATCACCACCACCGCCGCCGCCGCCGCCGACGACTCGCCGCCGCAGATCCACCCTCGCAACCCCCAGAACTGGTGGCGACGCTGGAGTCCGGGCTCTCCCTCGGCTCCGGAGAGTACTTCATGGACGTCTATGTGGGCACCCCCCCAAAGCACTTCTCTCTCATCCTCGACACCGGCAGCGACCTCAACTGGCTCCAGTGCCTCCCCTGCCACGACTGCTTCGCCCAGTCCGGCCCCCTCTACAACCCCCTCAACTCCTCCTCCTTTCGCAACCTCACCTGCCGAGACCCACGGTGCGCGCTCGTCTCTCCCCCCGACGCGGCCGAGCCCTGCTCGTCCGACGACCAGCCCTGCCCGTACTTCTACTGGTACGGCGACCGCTCCAACACCACCGGCGACTTCGCGACCGAGACGCTCACCGTGAACCTGACCGGCCCGGGTGGTGGCGACGGACCCGCAGCGCGGGTCGTAGAGGGGTTCATGTTCGGGTGCGGGCACTGGAACCGCGGCCTCTTCCGCGGGGCCGCGGGTCTGCTCGGCCTGGGCCGCGGCCCGCTCTCGTTCGCGTCGCAGATGCGCGCCCTCCACGGCCACGGCGCCGCCTTCTCGTACTGCCTCGTCGACCGCTTCGCGGGGCCCGGCGTGTCGAGCCGGCTCGTCTTCGGCGAGGACCCGGACCTGCTCGCGCACCCGAACCTGAACTACACCGCGCTCGTCAAGCACCCGGTCGATGACGACACGTTCTACTACGTTGACGTGAAGGCGATCGTTGTTGGTGGGGAGGCGCTCGACGTGCCAGCGGACGGGTTCGCGGCGGGGGGCACGATCGTCGACTCGGGGACGACGCTTTCGTACTTTGCGGAGCCCGCGTACGGGGCGATCAGGGCAGCGTTCGTGAAGGGGGTGCGGAATTACGAGGCGGTGGACGGGTTCTTGATGGGCGCGCCGTGCTTCAACGTGTCGTCGGGCGCGGCGGGTTTGGGGGGATTGGGGTTGCCGGGGTTCGAGATCGTGTTCGGGGACGGGGCGGTGTGGGCCTTCCCGGTGGAGAATTACTTCATACGGATGGAGCCGCAGAACGACGTCGTGTGCCTCGCGATGCTCGGGATGCCGAAGGACTCGATGTCGATTATAGGGAACTATCAGCAGCAGAACTTCCATGTCATGTATGATGTGAAGAGGTCTCGGCTTGGGTACGCCCCCATGAATTGCGCGGATGTGTAAAACATGAAAATTGGGTTCTTTTTTATTTTTTATATAGTATTGGAAGCATTAACAGATTTTGATTTATGTCTAATTGAATGATACAAATAAGAGCTAAGTGATCTCTGTTTCATGAACTGTTCTGCATTTTCCAATAAAAAAAAAACTGTTCTGCATTTTTGAGTCATGATTTGATTCAGACTTGTGTCCCACCAGACTCCCATCAAATGCAGATCTTTATCTGTTAACACAGATTTGTAAGACCGTTCTATCATAATTGACAATATTTAGCCTTCCAATTTGGATGCTGTTGGGCATAGTACTCCTTTCCAGTCTTTTTATGAGGGCTGTTACGTATTTTTTTTCTGTTTACAATTTTGCGTGTAGTCTCACATCTGTCGCAAGTAAAGCATAATAATTTTCACTTCTCCACATAATTTAGTGGACCTACCTAATTTTATAAAATTGGTGTATACACTTCATTGTATGAAAATATATATTCATTAAATAAAATATACACATTTAAGAAAAAATCAAAAGAACATGAGTGAGGACTTCATGTGGGGACTATAACCGGGGATGTATGTAAAATTAACCATATTTCAGTAAATGAAATATATAATTTCTTATATTTTTGTGGGTTAGGATTAATCATTTTTTTATCTTGCTGAATCTGAATATCATTGCTAACTAATTAAGCATGTTTGGAATGTTAAATGTGAATTTCATTGGGCATATGGGACTCATTTTTATTCATCAGTGTCCTGTATTAATATTGTCACAAACTTATGGTGACCGAAAAAAAATGTCATGGAGGAAGACCAATTTTTTTTTACTGTTGAACAATAAATTTTAATTCTGATTTGTTTCTCTTGATCCCAATATTATTCACATTTTACATGCATTAAAACATTAGATCAAGAGATGTGCTTCTCGCATTGGCATGTTCATGTCTTAACAGTCTTTCAAATATTCAAAGAATGGTTATAAATGCCTCATTTTATAATGGGGAAAAAAAATTCAAACATTCCATGCATTCATTGATTTTCCAGGCAAGCCACAAGGAACATGAACATAATAGAATGTTCTCATTTTTTCATTGTTTCACTTTATAATTTACAAATAAATGCTGCTTTTTTTTATGGAAAAAGATTCAACTCACTGAAGAAGATGCAAGGTTTCAAGAGAAAAAAAAGGTTGGCTTTTGGAGGACCATAGTGTTTGAACCATCTGTTAAGATTGGAATGCTGAATGGAATTGCAATTCTGGAGCCATATCTGGTTATCGAAGATCATTTCTAGTGGAAATCCCTACTTCAACAATTATATATGTCACATGTCACATATATTTCATATTATTTTTAAGCCTCAGTGGATGAATAGGGGACTGTTATGGAAGACCGCCAATCAAGACCCATTCCCATTAACATGCAGTTATGCCATTCTTTTACAATTGTATTGACAATTGATTTTTTATGGATAGGATATTTATATATTCCAAAAAAACCATGGCATTGTTTTCTTGTCTATCAAGTTCTGTTGAACAAAAACAGATAAATAAAAAAAGAAGTATAAAGTATTGACTCATTTAGGTTCCAAATTGCTTTGAAAGTGAAACTTTGTAATTTTTTTTGTCTATAAATGATCGAACCCCTCATATTCAAATATTCAACGAAGAATTTTTTTTTCCACCGACTACACCGACATACATATTGACCGCTGTGCACCAGGTATAACCCCCTTACTTTTTCTGATGTTCATATAACCTTCTGAAAACATCTATGTAAATTTAAATAGCCTCTGAGTTAAATTTTCGTTGAGAGATGAAGAATATTTTATGAATATTTTATTTGATCAACCCTGTCTGAAAACACAGTATATATAAAAAAACATACAATGTGTTAAAAATGCGAAAAAACTTTTTATAAATGACGATTTTTCCCTCTGGATAGGGTTTATAATATCAATGGAGGGGTAAAATCATCATTTATTGAGGGATTTTTTGCATTTTTAATGAATTGTAGGGGTATTTTTGTATATTTTATTTTCGATGAGAGTTAACCAGATAGAATATTCATAAAATATTTTTCTTCTGTCAAACGAAAGTTTTAACTTAGGGTTTCAAGAAAAGTGAGAGAGTTATGGATTTTGGACGGTGTACATGGAGTTATTTGGATTTTTCCCTATTGCTTAAAATAGTAGTCGGGTATGAAATGAAGTGAAATGAAATGTAATCATCATATAAAAACTAACATTTTTATGATCTCGGTGCAATTGGAATTGAAATAGGGAGTTAGTTAAATAAGAATGATAATCGATGAATAACTATTTCAAGGGTTTTTTTATTTTTAAGTTCCCATAAATTATATGATTTAGTTATCGATCTCTCACTTTTCATATTTCGGTTTAAGTCCTCATATTTAAAGGATATGTTCCTTTTAGTCCCTCTGAGGGTCTAAAAATAAAACCAAATAATTTAGTAATAGATCATTACTAAATCATATATTTTATCAGGAATTAAAAAACCCCTATTTCAAATGGAGGCCAAAGAACAAGCACATTTCATTGTTCCATGGAGCATAGGATTATAAAAAGAAGGGTTAAAGACATATCTATATACCTACAAACATGGTAATCCCATATAAGTTTTTGTAAAAGTTGGGGCAAACACCTGAGTATCTGAAAACTCACAAAAACCTAATTATTATCATCGGGTTAAATTTTCATTCAAATTTGATAGAATATTTTATCACCATGTAATTGTGTAAACATTATACTCTACATAATAATCATAAAAACAAATTAGTTCATGCAAAAATCAAATTATCCTTGTAAGATTTTTTACATTGTGGATGAGAGGGGTTTGCGGATTGTGGGGTGAATGGGTGGTGTGGTGCGTCGTCTCACCGGTTAGATAGCTCTTCTAACCTGAGGTGGTGGTGTACCCTCTTTAGGCCTTTTTTTTCCTGATATGTCTTTACTTTCCTTGTTGTTCTATCTATTTTTCATCCTTTTAGAATTTGTAATTCGAGTTCAGCAATGAAATCGGGTAGTAAACATCTATCTTTTTCAAAGAAAAATATTTTTTTATGTTTGTTCATTGTCATTGAGGTATTGTTTGAAAATGGTTAAAAATTTATGGATAATTTAATCATTTCATGGTTAAAGGTTAAAATTGAGTAGGGTAGGTTGGGCTATAATTAATTTTTATTGAAACCAAAGATGTATATAGGTTTTTATGAGTTTTTAAAGAATTGTATGTCTGTCTCAACAATGATAAGGATTTATATGAGATTAACCATGTTTGTGAGTACTTAAATATCTATAACCCTAAAAAAACCTAAAGGTAATTAAGGACAGCAGGACTGCTTAAAATTAGATTGAATAACAATTCCATTTCATCATCAGGGGGGCTTTATCTTGTCTGTATCCCGGGGTTGGTACATAAGCGGAACAAAAAAAAAACCATTGTTTTTGTAGAATATTTATTCACACTATAATTTCAAATCAAGTAGTAATTTAGGTTTTGCGAACAACAATAAATATCTAATCTATTCCCATTCAAGTCTTCATCCTGAGAACAAAGGGGGGACATTGTGCTACATGATTATCAGGATAATAACAGGACCGGTTAGCCAAGTCGAAGTCCATGGGACAAGTCCAGAGGGCTTGTTTTTTCTACGGTTTTTTTTTCGGCAACCAAGTCGGGTCCCATCCCAAAGAGTACTTAAACATCCGTCAAAGGTTAGGTATTTCATGAGAGGTAAAAAATCCTAAATCATAAATATTAACAAATTTTTTCAAACATGTTTTTCAAATAATCATAAGGCAACCTAACGCAACCTAAGATTGGGTCAGGTTAAAGAATCCTGATGATTTTCAAACATGTTTTAACAAATTTTTTTTATACTTTTTCTTATTTGAGAAAACTAAATATTACTTTCAATTATAATGTTATTTAATATATGCTTAGGTATTTCATGAGAGGTAAAAAAAGGAAAAAAAATACAATGGAGCTAATTTTATGTACAATATAGTTTTATTTATGTAACATAATTTTAGTTTTGAATGATATAAAAAAAAAAATACAAATAGGGCAAGACTGGTTTTGTCCTTAAAATGCAAGCATGTCCCACATCCTCATCAAGTTCAGATCCAAAATTTAGGGGATCACCCCATCCCAATAGGGTTGGAGCGAGTTTTAAATTTTAATCATTCCATTATTGCCCCTAAAATAACCTGTTTTTTTTTTTTTTTTTTTTTTTTGGGTGACATAGGCCCGAACTGGGCGACTTTTTAGACTGGGCAGAGCCCACACACACAGCCCATAGGGCTGGATTTCCAACAAACACAGCCCTAAAATAACCTGTTGGTGTCATGGAATGACCTTTTGCCCATCCACTCCTCATTTACCAATATATATATTTTTTTGAAAATAGTTTTCACCTGAACACATATTTAGTTATAAATTTCGGAGTACGGAATTGAATTGACCACTTAATAAATGCAGTTTATAGATTATGCATATGAAATGATAGGCATGGATAAGCAAACTGAACCTTCCAACAATCAACCATTTGCTTGAATTTCAAACAGGTCAGAGAAATGAGTGGGGCAGAAAAAAAAAAAAAAAGAGTAATTAGCACTTTTAATCTCAGGAAAATGAATATTTACAAAAATAGTCTCACCCTTCGAATATTAACAAAAATTAGGCCCGGTGAGAAATTATACTGGAAACGGATTATATATAATTCGTCTCCAGTGTTAATTTTTTCTTAACATATGATACATGCGGAGGGGAAAAATACATGGGAGACGGTATGTATATGTCATCTTGTGGAGACTGCATGTATATATACCGTCTCGAGGAAATGGCATGTATACATGCCGTCTATATGAAATTTGCCTTAGTTTTTTTTTTTTGTCCAAACATAATCCTGCCTTAAATATGGTATATAATCCTGCTTAAACATATAAAAATGTATGAAAATTATGCTTGAATGAAATAAAACAACTTAAATGAAATAAAAGACAAGTTCTACAATCATTTCATTACTGTTTGTGCATGGAAATTCATATATATAAACATATCCTAAGTCCCATATATATAGTCATCCAAAAAATTTCATGAAGCCTTTCTTTTTGGTTTTCCTTGGAGTAGGAGGCGCTGATGAAGAGGGTACGTCTGTAGAAGAAGGTGCAGCTGATTGAGCCGGAGTGACATAGAAGAAGTGCACCAAATCCTACGTGGTCCACGAATATATGTCTAGAGTGTCATCTGTTGAGCTTGATCTGAAACTGGAGTTGGTTGTGGTGGCTGCTACTCATCATTTGGAGTAAATCGACATAAGAGATCCTCTTATTTATGATGGTGGTTTTTCTAGTACCATCTTCATAAAATGAAGTATCCTCACGTTGAACAATCATCCCGTTAAAAGAGTACATCAACGGGACATCGGATTTTTTTACCATCTAAACAATAAACTATTCAACTTGGTAAATATATTTCTAAATTGATAAAAAAAATCATCCAACCCCTACATATTAAACACCATAACATTTATGCAACACATACAAAATATATTTCCTAAATGACCTTCGAATTTTTTAAAATGTTTTATAAGAGGCCATCACATTTTTTTCTAAGGCTTATGAATTTTTTATAAATTTTTTTATATGACAAACAAATTTTTCAAATTTTTTTAAGATTTAAAATTTTATTTTAACAAATAGAAAATTTTAAATAAATAAAAAACAAGAAAAAAAATTAACATTTAACATAACAAAACATCATACATTACCCATGTAGTAAATAAATTCAACATTACACATTTAGGGTTTTGATAAAAAAATAAAAAATTAATCAATAAAATGAAAACAATTGATAAATAAATAAATAAATTCAAGAACATTTAGACTTTTGATTTTTTCCTTTGGATTAAAAGTTGTTTATGTTGTTGGAGGGTGTTTTTTGGGGCTTAGCAGTGAGTGGATAGATGAAAGAGAGAGCAAAATGGGTAAAATGAAGGCTTGCAGCGGGGACGGCTTATATAGAATCCGTGCCCTAGAGACGGCATGTATGAGACGGCATATATATATGCCGTCTCTTGTGCAATTTTCCACTCGACAATCCTTTTTTTTTTGAAAAAAGTTAACACTGGAAACGAATTATATATAGTCCGTCTCCAATATAATCTCTCTCCAGGGCTAGTTTTTGTTAATATTCGAGAGCTGGGGCTATTTTTGTAAATATTCATTTTTTGGGGTTAAAAGTGCTAATTACCCAAAAAACAAAAGTCAGTCAATGGATTACCACAAACCATTAGTTTGCAAAACTAATTGTATTTATATTTAAATGATAATCCTGATAGGGACCCAGCCAGTCAATTTTTGGTTAGAAAAAGTTGCTGTTCAGGGCTAAATAGATAATATCTGTGTCAACTTGATATTGGTATGATATGTGACCTGTGAAGGGCAGTGATTATGGTGAATTGAACTAGCCAAGATCCTAAGTGAAATGAGATCTCATACTATGGTTATTACCCAGCCGGAGATGATAGTATGTGTTTATACAATAACACAATTTTAACACAGTAATGTCTCGATACGGTGTATTACATCGGATGACCATGATGAAACCATATTAGGTTGGACACATAATGAGTAGAATATTATTTAAGATTTGATCTTAATTAATATTTAAAGTGAATCTCCTAAAATAGGAAACAATATTTGTTTGTTAATTAGGAGAGTGAATATCTCCTAATTAATGGGAACAATATTTGTTTGTTAATTAGGAGATTACTTGGGGAGGAAGTTATTTATCTCTATAAATATCTTCTAGGATTTCATGGCAAAACTAGGCAAGACATGCAATGTAGAGATCCTAAGGGAAAGTTGAGAGGTTCTAAGAGAGAGTAACTCCATGGGAGAATTTGTGAGTCTCTTAATGTATATCAACTATCAAAGTAGATTCTCTGTTTTTTGCCCCGTGGATGTAGGCCTAGGCCGAACCATGTACATTTTGTGTTCTTCGTGTGATGTGGTGTTTCGTTCTTGCATTTGATCTCGTATTTGTTGTTGGCTTCCGCGATGACCTTTCCAACAGTGGTATCAGAGCTCTAGAAGGATGAGATTTAGACTCCGAACTAGAAGGAAACTCCAACAATGAGATCGGCAACGGGCCGGGCCGGGCCGGCCCGTTGAGCCCGGCCCTGGGCCCAGGCCCGCGGTCCTGCTTGGAACGATGGCAAAAAAACAGGGCCCATGCCCACGGGCCCGGGCCAATGGGCCGGGCCTGGGTTAGCGCCCAAATTCAAAACATTTTATTTTTTTATTTTACGGGTCAAAATTTAAAGTATAATGTTGAAAAAAATATTTATATCTATGAATCTATACCATCTATATAAATGTTAATAATTTGGTCAATCACAATTCAAATAAAAATTACGGATGTATTGTCGGGCCCGCGGGCGGGCCTGGAAACGGGCCGGGCTCGGGCGGGCCTACGGGCCGGGCCCGGGCCCCAGAACCAGGCCCAAGCCCGGCCCTCCCAACGGTGTCGAACGGGCCCGGGCCGGGTCGGGCCACGGGCATACATGGTTTCATGTGAAGAAGAAGAAGAAAAAATCCTGCAAGGTTGCATGGAGCTCTCGGTGGTGGAAGCGGCACATCTAATTAGGTGTGCAATAACGATACCAATTTATTGCAGCCGAGAAGCAGACGTGTAGAGACGCTCGGGGTGCAAGCTTCATAGTGACACGTGGAGGCACGTGGACGAATCACGTGAAGTGTGGGTGTGGAGTTCGTACAGAAGAAGATGGAACAGTGCAACACGGTCTAAGGCGTTCTGAACCAGGTATGGGAGGAGCTACACCCCATGTGGTTCGGTTAAAAGAGCGAATCTAGCCATCTCGTGAGTGCATGTGTGGCATGTTCAAGGTGGAGGTAAGATCCATATCTTCTTTGGAGATCTATGAGGAGTGTGTAATAGATGCACGTGAAATCAAGTCACGGCATTGACTTGGGGATGCGCAATTACTGAGTTCGACTCAGGGGTTGATCCATGATAAGGCGAGCGCAGACTTATGGATCTAACAAAATTGGGCAGCATAGACGTCCGAAAGAAGAAGTTCCTAAAATCCATTCAAAGTGGATTTCTGCAGAGCGGGTCTAATGCACAAAAAGACTCATGATAGCTTGAAGGCTGGTGAAGCTCAAGGAAGTCGAAGACCACTTGATTAAAGGTGGAGGTGCATGGTTGTTCGCGTGATCGTGCTTCAATGACGGCATGGAGCAAGGTGGAGACATCAACGGAAATCTTCTAAGGGGTTCGAGGAAGTCCGAGCTTACCAGATACAAGTCAAGGTGGAGATTTGTTGGGATTATGTCTCGATCCGGTGTATCACATCGGATGGCCATGATGAAACCATATTAGGTTGGACACCTAATGAATAGAATATTATTTAAGATTTGATCTTAATTAATATTTAAAGTGAATCTCCTAAAATAGGAAACAATATTTGTTTGTTAATTAGGAGAGTAAATATCTCCTAATTAATGTGAACAATATTTGTTTGTTAATTGGAAGATTACTTGGGGAGGAAGTTATTTATCTCTATAAATATCTTTTAGGGTTTCATGGCAAAACTAGGCAAAGCATGCAATGTAGAGATCTTAAGGAAAAATTGAGAGATTCTAAAAGAGGATAACTCCATGAGAGAGTTTGTGAGTCTTTTAATGTATCTCAACTATCAAAGTGGATTATCTGTTTTTTGCCTCATGGATGTAAGCCTAGGCCGAACCACGTACATCTTGTGTTCTTCGTGTGATGTGGTATTTCGTTCTTGTGTTTGATCTCGTGTTTGTTGTTGGCTTCTGCAATGGCCTTTCCAACACAAGGCACATTTCAAACTGATGAATAACAAAACAAACAATATCCTTGTTTACAAGTCTTAAATTATTCTTCTTCTCTATTATAAGCCATCAGAGTAGATTGAAGGAAGAAAAAAAAGAGATCATCAAGGAACATAGAACCACACAGAGTTTCACAAATCATGCTCTGGACAATTTCTATTGACCAAAGCTTACATATCCAGAGAACTGTCCAGCTAATCAGTTTTATAAACTCTAAACAGCTGAATCATATTATTGTACACATATATATAGGGAATTCATTATCGACGAGCTTTAATGTAGCTGATAATTATTAATTAGACAAGGTCCTGCAGTCCACAAACCAAGTTTGCTGGTACGGCTATGTCCATCTTCTTTGGATACGGTAGGTTCAAATCTGTGATGAACAAAGTCCATGTAAATAAAAATGTGAGTAGATACTTGTTGATTCCATGATTACATTCAAAAGACTATATTGAACTGAGATACTGTAATGTCAAAATACACTTACTTTCCATGATCCCTTGAAATGTTGGCTGCAACAGAAAACGCGAGATGGAGTTTATCAGGAGCAGCACAATTCCGATAAATTCAAGTGTTACATCAGAGAAAAGATGGCAGTAAGGAGATGGGCTGCACATGAATGCAGGGAAAAATATAAGGATATCGTTTCATACATCATGCATGGCAATTATTTTTTCATATGAACTCCAAGCATAGCTACCAGTGAATATTGGGTGTGTTGAATTAGATAACGATGATCTGATTCTAGGTCGTGTTTCTGGAAGGATCCGATGCAGTTCTATACAGATATTACTAGGAGATAAGAGTAAAAATCGAAGTCACTCATTATGATTCAACCAGAAGAAGCATAATTTATAGAATTCAAATATTTGAATGGCTGATTATTGAAAAACTCACTCACGAGTTTCTTGTCAGCACTATATTAATAACAATAGTATGTTATTATGATATGATATTTGCTGATTTCAATGCGCTATAAAGGTGTTCTTCACAATCAACAGGTGCCTATAAGTTTCCCTATCTATTTCAATATGGGAAAAGTATGCATAGTTGCTTATGCACATATAAAGGTCCCTCTTCGTGGGGACACTATAATGGGGAGTTGTAATCTAAATAGAACAAAAATAAAACATTCTGATTTTCTTCAGTGATTTACATGCACATCCTAATTTCCTAAAGGCAAAAAAAAAAAATCAAGTTATGCTTGTTTAAGAAGGACATAGCATGAAATTTGTATCGAAGAAAAAGAAAAAAATATCGACTTAAAACAGGCGGTGAGATTTACCTCATCCTTTGTAAGACGAGGGTTAAATTGTATCTCTTCTCCAACTGTACTAACCTGAAATGAACAATATGCAATTATAAGAGAATGAAAATACATCCGGGAAAGATAAAACAGTTAGATGATGCTTACAGTGAACCCTTTGTAGTCATGTGCTGGGTAAATAAAGGTATCCTTTGGCAATGTGAATATCTGAGTGCACAAAAAGATAAGACTGACGAATTTTAGATAAAAGGTTGAATATGAGCCAGAAGCGAAAGAGAGAAATGCATTGGCTGGAGTGTGGCCTTGCCTGTGAATGTACTGATTGGTAAAGCTGTTGTGAACTTCCTCCCTGTGTGACGAACATATTGACAGATTTAATGTTAGTTTGGTGGAAGAATTTGATAAATATACTGTAAAAGGCTGGCATATGGATTAACCAAATACATGCGTATCGTGAAAATTTTGCTGTAAAAAATATAAAAATACTCCAGTTTGCAAGTTGATACCTAAAATTCAATACTACGGTTTTATTTGTTCCATTGAAGAAAACTAAGCAATTAGTATTGGATGCTTCATCAATATGCAGAAGATCTAATACAACTAAACGTATTTTGGTTTTTTTATTGTTGTGTTTTTAATAAAATGTGATGCTATCAACAAATCGCCAGTTAGGAGAACATCATTTTGAAACGTCTGTATTCTATGGTTTGGGGACATTGGTAACAGTTTTATAAGTACCTATCTCTATAGATTACTTTTAGCTAGTGACCTACATTATGAGAATTGCTTCAGGTTAAACATTAAACTTGTTGTATTCTAGCATTTACTAAATACATACGATATTCGGTGCCATTAGAGAAACATAACAATGGATGAAGTTTTCGCATGGTTCTGAAATCAGCCAATTCTTATGCTTGTCGGTTCCAATGTTTCCAAACCATCCACATCATAACAACTAATTATACCGCCTGCTTTTTTCTCAAATGATAGGATGCTAACATGAGTTGGCTGACAAATATAATATAAACCTCCAACAATACAAAGACTCACTTGATTCATCAAAATGTAATGCACTTAGTTTCTGATATATTAATTATCCTATAAACAGGTGACTTGTCGGTATATTAATTTTCCCAAGGTGATTCCCCTACACAGTGGCACTCTCCTAAATTTCCAAGACGCAAGTAAATTTAGAAGAAACCACTCGGGCCTTGAAATCAGTAACTACTCTTTGCTAAATTCAATAAACTTCTTCCAAGTGACAAATAATTAGTGTTGCAATTGTAATCGATTGATAACTTCAGGCCACTGTCCCCTTTATCCAATGAATCATGAATTGTTTAACAATATGTAGGACATGGTGAAACATTTTTATTTCAATACCTGAAAATCTGTCCTTCCACATCCACGTATCAGCAATGTATCCCCAGTGAAAGCCATTCTAGGTTGAGGTTGATCAGGACCATCTCCTGTAACATACGTAACACAGCCAAAAGTATGGCCAGGAGTTGCGCGGACCTGCATAATATTAAAATTTGTATTCTGAACGAGTTATTCAAATATAAAGAGTACATTACATACACTATCCTTGATTTTGTAAGATTCATTTATATGTGCACACTTGTAAATTCTACATTAAATCACACATAAAGCTTGAATGAGAAAGATATCCCACTTGCCTCAAGGAAAAGATTTCCAAAAAATATTTTGTCACCAGCTTCAACATGAAGATCTGCTTTTGCAGTGCTTGCTTTAGAGATGACAGATTTAACACCCGGCACCTTACCCTGCCATAGAAGTTACCATGAGATATGAAACTGAACTTATTAAACATGATTGATCAACATATTTAGGAACTGCATGCGTCTCATTAATATAATGCTAGAAAAATAATGATGTCACTAACCTTTATAAGGCCTGTTCCAGTAACATGATCAGCATGGCAATGAGTATTTAAAGCATAGGTGAGTTTCAGCCCCAGTTCCTTAACAAGTTTAAGATCTCTTTCTACTGTGCTGTCTACAGGGTCAACCAACTGTAAAAGAAAGTGAAATCATTCATGGACAATGCCAGGCTAAGCAGATAGTAAAATCTGTTATAATTCAAAAAAATAATCTTCCAGACAGAATTTTACATCTTTTAAAAGACAGAAATAGAGGGAAGTTCCATAAAGCATTAAAATATGCTTTCATTCCTAAATGGGGTTAAAGTTATCTAAATTCTAAACATAATGCTTCTCATCTTATTTACAGCTCCACTAGTACCTTAGTAAATATTGTATAACAATCTGGTGGTTCTGTGTTTTATAAAGCATGATTTGTGATAGATAACTAAGAATATTGACAGGATAAGATTAAACAAGAAAATAAAACAAAACACTTATCCACAAAAAGGGGTGGCTGTTGTTACACAGTCTCATGTATAATCGTGTGTGCAATTCTGTACCCACGAGTATCATTGTTAAACAGAGCATGTAATTTTTCACTTTTTCATATAATTGGTTCCATATAATTCTTTGGAGTATGCTATAGTGCTATACCATAAAATAAAAAATCAAAGTGTATCACAACCATGAGGGGCTATGTCTAACATTTCCAAAAAAAAAAAAAAAAAAAATCTCTTGCCATGTTCATAAAAAACCAACTAGGTTCGGATACATTAATATCCCTATCCTATTCTAAATAATTTGGATATGCATATTAATTTTTAGATTCAGAACTCCTCAAATACAGATCAGATACAAATATATTTTTCGTATTATTGGTATGTCTAAGGCTCCGTTTGGAAACATAGATTGAAAAGTAGATTTTGGAATAAAGCTGATTTTTAAGATGATTTTAGACCTTGATTTTTTTGGGATGTTTTTTTTTTAATTCAGGAATCAATATTTGGAAGGAGTTTAATGTTTCGTAGAAAAAGTTGCTTTTCAATTCAAAAAATCAATTCCGACCAAAAATCGCTCTTTTTGAGATTTTAAAAACACGGATTTCGAGAGAGAAATTAAAAGGAATCCAGCTTTTGATTCTGCCGGAATCCGACCCGTTTGGAGATTTTCAGCTTTTTAAAAAGCGGAATCCACCCAAACGCGCAACCAAACGGACCTTAAATATGCACACTAATTTGGATGATCAAGTGATATATTAGAGAGACATGAGAATTAAAATCTACACAGTAATTATTTTAAATTATTATGATTGTAATTAATCATACATGATAATAAATATGAACGATATGTAATACAAACATATATAATTTTATTACACATATTTCATATTTAGGTATTTTTTAGATTGAATACATGATAGATATCCCGTATCTGCACATCATAAAATTTCTGATTTTTTCATATACA
This sequence comes from Acorus calamus, assembly GCA_030737845.1. Lineage (NCBI taxonomy): Eukaryota > Viridiplantae > Streptophyta > Magnoliopsida > Acorales > Acoraceae > Acorus > Acorus calamus. The sequence continues at coordinate 7,601,862 of CM060869.1, read as the reverse complement.
AATTCATAGAAGATAGAGATATTTTTCTGATAATTGACAAGCTTAACTCTCAAAAACTCCCAAACAAAAAAAACAACAAAAGAAAAAAAAAAAACAAAATGAATTGAAACACAATCAACCAACACAAAACCCAGAACCAATTGGGTCCGGATCCATTCATGCCTGGCTTTGATAAATACCACCAGTATCTAACTACACAGCTTATGAATCGAGCTATAACTTTTTGTTAGATACACGTGTCACTCTCCAATTAGATTCAGGTTTGGTGAATACCACCAGTATTTAATAAGAGAGTGACACATGTATCCAACAATTGACTGTGCAATTCAATTAATACGCTATGCAGCTTAATATTGATGGTACTGACCAAACCCAGCCTCCAACCAATTTGCATTGCCCAAACCAATCAATGCATCTCTCACAAAACAAAACAAAAAAATCTCACTGACTCACTCACCAGTGCGGGCTTATCGGGATGGCCGACGTCCGCGAGGAGGTAAGTGTAGGTCGACGACTCCTTCTCGAACAGCTGCCGGAAGAGCAGCTTCGGCGATGCCGCCGGCAACTTCGCCTCGGAAAGACTGGCCATTGAAAATTGAAGAGTGGGAGGCTTCGGTGAGAGTGGGACGGAACAGTAGTGGGGAGACAGAGTGGTTAGGATGCCGAGGAAGCTATGGAGGCGGCGGAGACAGAGCATTCTGTAAGTGCACGTGGTGTGTATGTGTGTGTATATATAGATATACGCATTTGTTATGTAATGCTTTTTTTATTTCTCTCTTTTCGAATTGGATTTGTTTGTTATTGTTGTTGATGGGCGCCCCTGGTTTTGCCTTGGGGGATGTTGTTGGCGGTTTGGACTACCCTTTGCATTTATCCTCCAAATTGATATTTTTGTGTCCCTGTTGCATTTGGATCACCTTTTGGATGAGCTATTATTATCATGACTCACTCATGAAATGTTCTGTAAATTAGCATGAAAGAACTTTTCGTGAAACGTACACAAAGTGGCTGCTCAGAATTTTCGTTTTTAGAGTGATATTTATCTAATTTATTTAGTTTCTTTTTTTGTTATGATTAAGCGAGAGACTTTATGTGAGAGACGACAATTCTTCATCTTTGAGAGAAAATATCAGTGCTGAGGAGAGAGGGGTTAAGAGTGTTGTACTCTGATTATTTAATATAATAAATCATTTTATGTTTTTCTCCATAGATATAGACATATTTTGTCTAACTATGTAAATTTTGAATTTTTTTGTGTGATATTTTATTTTTTTGATAGTTTTACATGTATTGAGATTTAATCTTACAGGTGTCATTGTATCAACAATTACACGTAATCTTTACTTGCAATTTTGTATGTGTTTACGCATCTTTAGTGAAACATACATTTAGAACATGTCACTTTATATTTTCTTTTATAATTGTAACCTGTAACTGTATTTATATAATCTATGACATGTATATTTAGTTAATTTTAGGATTTTTTAAAAACAAATGATAAAAGTTCTTATATACGTAATGGTTTTGACTTCACTTTTTCATATGATAAATAAGTGGTTTTACAAGGTGGATTTATATATATCTATAACATAAATTAATGCACTGACCACCACTTGTGTTCATATCAATCTGCTTTTTCTTTATCCTTATCATAGAGGATTAACATGTATAGTACACATAAATTGACACCGAAAACCAAAAAAAACATGTATAGTACATAAATTAGTACACATCATGCTATGTGTAGGGTGACAAGTTGCCGATTTTAAAAGAGGTGAAATCTATGGGCAATGGTGTTGATGAGTCAGATCAATGCACTTGATTCAGAATTTGGGGGCTATTTGAGACAATGATTCATTAAATTTTTCCTCAATTAGAATCCATATGACCCCCCCCCCCCTCTGTTTTTAGCTTGATTTGGACTTTAATTTTAAACATTTCGAGGTGGACAAGTGTGGCACGGGTTTTATATAAAATTCTATTGTGTTTTGTTATAAATTAAAAGATTCTTTTCACACTAGTATCAAATACAGTATAGTGAATGGTTGGATAGTAGGGACAGTCCAAATGTTGTTACGAGAACTATTTTTACAATTGCTCAAAAAATCTATCTTTACACTTTCAACGTTGATAGATACATGAGCATATGATTTATCTAACTAGTAAAGACATGCATGTAATTCATTGGATAAATATATATCTTAAAATTTTTTAAAATATATATTGAAATTTCAAAAGTAGTAGTGGAAATGACTTGACTCTCACATTTTTATGTCGATGTTATGTGAAATGATTTGGTAATTAGTTTTCTATTTTCAAATTAGCACGACTGTTATCGGTGTATTTCTTATAAACACTCCTTGTTGTCCAACTACTCTTGTTACCCAATTTTGCAAAAATGTGCACGGGTTTAATTATAAAATATGAATAATTAGTTAGAGTTCAGTTCATTTTAGTTTAATTTAACTTTTTAGAACGTGAAATTAAATCCAAATCAAATTACATCGGTTTATTAATTTCTCAAATCATAGTCGAACCAAACTAAATATATATTAATCTGAATCCAAAAAAAATGGTTTGAATTGGTTTATATTTGATTTTGTTTACCCAAATTTCACCCCTTGAGGACGGATGTGATGTCCTTATTTTCTATTTTGGTGAATATAGCAATTTATTAATTCTCTAAACAAAGCACTAACTTTTTCTTTTTTTTTGAGAAATTGATAATCCATTATGTATCAAAGCATCAACGGGTACAAAATGGTCCAAATCAAAATACATGAAAGAAAAGCCAAAAAGTAAAGGACCAAGAGAAAACGGAGGAGAGCACACCCCTAGCGGGAAAAGAAGTTTGGGCTAAGCTAGTACAAGAGTGCCACCACTCCTAGGACAACCCTCCCCCCCCCCACCCCCCCCCCCTTCCCCCTCCCCCTCGTCGTCCCACATGCTTCATGCAATAAAACATTTACTTTCATAAAAATAAATATATATTTTAATAAATTGTATCAATCAACTTATAAAAAACAAAAAAAATACATGCTTCATTTTACAAAGTATGAATCTCGTTGTAAATATTACTAACTCCACGGGGGACTACAAATAAGGGTGTAACAACAAGGCACCCTTCTTGCAAACAAGAGCTTCAATGTTACAAAGAAACCATTCAAACTCAAAATTGAAAAACTTATATGCAAACCTGTCTGATACGCATTAACAACCGATCCAAAACGGCATTCATTAAAAAAGATTAATGTGAGCACATCAATATTCAAAAGTTTGGTCCATCTTTGCATCTATGAATGATGGACTCAGCATTAGTAAGCATGAAATGGAAGCACCTCCTCTCCCTTCACAGCCAATGATTCATGATTCTTTTCTTTGTTCCTTTAAATGAAAAGACCAGTTGGTTCTGCATTCATAACCAAATCGATGTTAGCCAAACCTTCCCCTTTTTTTTTATGAAAACAGCCAAACTTTCCCTTATTTATGGTTTTTAACAGCCACCTTTTTATGATCAATTTTTTTGGGAGAGATTGGAAGTCTTGTTGCTGCACATGATGCCCTGCAAAGAAGCCAGAAAACATGTTATGCTTTATGCCTAACCTTCACATGCATGCATAAGACTGCTGATGCATGTGTTTATCTGAAATTTCACTTTTTAAAATCCTATCAATGTCAAAAAATCAGCTTAAAATAATTCATATGTTCTGCCTATAATATTTATATAATTATGTGACTTTTATGAATTTCACTAGTGTACTCTTTTTATATGAATGCATGACCTTGGGTGTAAAATATTCAAGGATTGGAAAGCAACTTATTAATTTAGGAAACAAGTTGCACTAGTGAGATTTCAATTATAATATGGCATTCAAAATATAGATTGGGGGCTCAATTATCATAGTTGTTACCACTACAGCAAGCCCTTAGACACCCAAAAGGCGAACATAATGTGGAAAAATATCTTGCCACGAATTGAAGTATTGAAAAATGAAAAGAAATACAGTCACAAAAAAAGAAGAAGAGATTTACATGATTCAGCAAAGATTGCTTGAAATTCATCTAGAGTTCCAATTGAAACAACCACCGAATTAAAAATTATCTGCAATGTGTTTTTCATGATCAATTCATAGAAATCAACCAACATAAAAACAAAGAAAGAAAGAGAGAAACAACTCATAGAAAGCAAGAAATCATGATTGGATGGATCCAAACCCAAATATATTAAGGCCATCTCATCAACAACAAAAAAAGAATGCAATGCTAAAACACATTGAAGAAGTTCCATAAAATGGTCTAATCTTTGAAAAGAAGCATATAATCACTACTCCATTAAGGCTTTTATATAATTTAAACAGAGAAAAACGAATAACAAATGCAACACTTTTTTTTTAACAAAACAAGTAGATACATAAATCCATTCATGAAGCATCATAGAATTGAATGTTCAGGACTTCAGAAAACCATTCCTTGATATAGTAAATTAAATAGCTTGTTTATCATAGTATCTCAAGTCTTTTTAGATCATAATGCAAAAACAAACCAGCTAAAGATTGAATTAGCACTGAATCAATCTTAACAGGTTGGCAGAGTTGCCCTCTCTTCACCAAGTGATTCTGGGGTGGAGTTTTAGTCCAAGAGATTTAACCAGGGAAAAAAACAATATTACCTATAAAAATAAATAAAAAGAATTCGTCATAATCCTTGAATTGCTTGCTTCACATCTTTGCTCCCAGAAGCCTAAACAGATGGAGATGTATTGTGAATCTGTCCTAAAATCACAGGCAAATCACAGTTACTCAAAAGTTGGTATGGAAATCTTTCTCTAAATTTCACTCCCCTTGAGCTGCCAGAAAATAAGGATAAGTTTTAGCAACTCCTACTGGAAAAAAAAATACAAATAAATAATGTAGATCTTGCTGATACCAGTGAAGTATTAAAAAAAAAGATAAACAGAATATAAATAAATAAAACAAATATATAAACCTGCACAAGAACAAAAAATAAGTACCTGAAATATATGAAAAAAAATGTGTAAAAGAACATATATCACAAGCAGATTTTCTCTGAAGTACTGAACCAAAAAAAAAAGTTCATAATAAAAGTACTCATACAACTGGAAGCAGTAAAGCACACATCAACCAAAGACTACCACCCAACTTTCAGTAACTGAAGCTTCAAAGCCACCTCTCTCTTTCTATAAATGCAAATATGTGTTCATATTCATGGTGGTGGTATTTGAATCAAAATCTTGCCCTTGACCACGCAGCCTAGAACATGACCAGCGCATCGGGGTCCAAGCCTACCTTCGTATATATGGAATCCAAAATATATCTTTGTTGGTCTTCTCACCATGCTTCATCAACTATGTTGGTGGGCCAGTACTCCGATGCGGTGTTTATGAAAGGGTTGCGCGGTCTTGAGCAAGATTTTGTGGGTTGCACCATCATCATGAACAACAAGGGATAACCCGAAAAAGAGAAATATTTTTGTATATGGTAGTAGAGATTGATCATAACAAGTGGAGGTGGAACAAAGTATAAATCAAGTGCAAAGACAAGAAGATCTCTATTATTCATGAAGAAGAAGAGAACAAGAGATCAACTCTATCATAAGAAGAAAAAGCTTCTTTGTACATCATAGTTTATGTTGCATTTATAGAGTTATAAAAAGAAACCATAGTGTAGTGAGAAGAACTACAGAAATACTTCTTTTTTTGTACCTAGTGATCCTCACCTAATCATGGTTCATGTTGATATTAATTAGCAATTACACAAAAAATTGAATTCACAAATGGTTTCTATAAATATTTGTTAATCAAACTCGCTCTCTTTATCGTATTATAATGAATTAATATAAATTAATTTTCCATAAAATACATTGGAGGGGAACCCTATATCACTTTTGTCCAATAAATAAGAAAGGAAGAAAGAAGAAAAATCTAATTAAGAACAGTCATTCCCTGTTATTATTTTTATTTTCTTGTAATACATGAAAAAGTTTGAGGTGGGTTTGTTTGAGAGGCCATGACAAAAGGGGGATGGTGTTTGGGTCGTTATGAAGCATTTAAGTTGTTATCACTGCTTCATTTGTCTGAAACCTGAACTCCTTTATTCACAGCCTTAAATTGCTGTACCTCTAATGGTATGCCATAAATCAACATGTATTTGTGTCAAACTGCTAGATACGTTTTCTTTATTATTAAATGATGTATACTACTATTTAAAAAAATATCCGAACAAATATAGACCGAAAAAAAGACTTGGGTGTTACTTTTTTTTTTTTTTTTTTTAATTTTTGAGGAAGCATTATTTTTTTCTTGAAATATGGTTGATAATGCTTTTCCAAGTGTACATGTGTTTCCAAATGTCTCAAATGGTCATAATTATTTAAAGACAAAAACCTAAACAAAGTTATAGTTATATGAAGATTTAAAAAAAAAACTTTCTCAATATCTAACACGTGTTCTTGGGGACAGTGTACAGTCCGGGTGCATTAGGGGTACTTGAGCTGCGGGTGATGAACCGGACACTTCTCTCAAAGTGGATGTGGCGCTGGTATAATAGAGGCAACTCCCTTTGGTGTGCGATCGTAAGGGACCGCTATGGGGGATGTGGCATTGGTGAGGGGAGGTGGCCCGTCATGAACGCGCGCGCATCACAGATCTGCAAGGGTATATTTGCTGACCGTGACGATATGGACCGTGCGATACTATGGAAGTTGGAAAACGGCGCCTCGGTTCACTTTTGACAGGACTGGTGGAGTGGGGATGATACCTTGCGCGAGTTGGCCCCCGATATCTATCAGCTAGCGATTAGGAAGAGCGGGACGGTTGAGGAATTCTACCTGACTGCGGATGACTCATGGGCACTTGAGCTGTCACGGGGAAGGCTCACAGCGGATGCAATACACCAGTTTACGTAGTTGCTGACGCGGCACGGGACGTGCAGACCTCAAGGTTCCGTGGTGGATCACTATCGTTGGAGGCACTCGTCTTCAGGGGCGAACTCAGGCAAAAGCGCAACATCAGGTGGCGCCGGGACCAAATGTGGAGTCCGAAAGTACCGTTAAAGATTAAAGTGTTTGTGTGGTTTCTATTCCGCGGACGATTACCAACGAAGGCATACCGAGCAAGATGGGCTTTAGAAGACTCAACTGAATGCGTTCTATGTGCGAGGGCCGTGGAGACGGTTGACCACCTATTCTACATGTGCGAGGTGGCTCAGGAGTTTTGGGCAATGGTGGGGAGACACACAGGCATGCTGACCACGTTCCAAACAGTGGAGGAGTTGTGAGAGGCGGGTAAAGAGATGAAGAGATCCGACGACAACAGTAGCCTTGTCCTAGCAGAGGCATAATGAAGCCATCTTCAACGGGTTTAGGGTGTCTCAAGAGAACATGTGGAACATGTTCCGTGGGCTCATCACAGATTGGGGGCGACACGTAGCGAGAGCGGGGGAGATCCAATTCCGAGATGGATACATGAAAATTACGGGTTGAACGGGCAGGCGTGGGGCTTGGTCGGTTAGAACTCTCTTCTAACCTGAGGCCTTGAGTTTCCCCTACCCGTTTATGTTTTTTTGGCTTACTTGTTTTGATATTATGTTTTTATTTCTATTCTCCCACATTTCAGATTTTGTAATTCGAGTTCAGTTATGAAATCGGGTAGCAAATATCTACCTTTCTTCAAAATAAAAAATCTAAAAAACAATTTTAAATAAAAAAATGAGTTTAAAAATGTTGCCAACTTGAGAGGGGGAACCTGCATTGTGTTGAAAAGATGGTCATCAATGGAACAGAGTTTCCCTGTAAATGTTCCAACTTTTTCTTTTTTTCTTTTACGAGGGTTCACATCCACTTTTATGGCCCTGCAGGTTGAAAGAAGAGGATGGCCTTGCCAGGCCCCCTACAAAGGAAGATTGCCTGATAAAAGGAGCTTTGGGAACTGCATCAGTGGGCAAAAGTGATCCTATTTTATTGATATAATGAATAAAATTTATGGGAAAAATCCATATAACCATTGGTAAACTGTTGGGAATCCAAATAACCCTTGAAATTTTTCTGAAGTCATATAACCTCTTAAAAACACACATGTAAATTCAAATAGTTCATTGAGTTAAGTTTTTGTTGACAAATGATGAATATGATGTTTAGGTAACCCTGACTGAAAATATAATATATCAAACACTCTCTACAATATGTTAAAAATGTGAAAAATATTTTATAAATGACAATTTTACTCCTCCGGATATGGTTTTATAATCTATTTGAATGAAGGAAATTATAATTTACAATGGGTTTATCCATTTTTAACACATTGTAGGGGACTTTTGTGTTGTGCATAGCGGAAGCGAAAATAACAAATATCGAGATCGAAGAAAACACAAATAACAAGAAGAACACAGATTTACGTGGTTCGGCCTAAGCCTACATTCACGGGGCTGCAAAATAACAGAGCATCCACTAATAGAGTTGAGAATTACAGATACATTCAGACTTACATGCAAACCTCCAGTCTCTTCCTAACTATCCCACTCAACCTTTTCATTAGGGCCTCTAAATACAAATGTGCAAATCAAGCCTAATTTCAAAGTTTTTCTTCATGAGATTTTATACAACCAAAATATAACAAACAAATCCCCAAAATCTCTCAATAATTGTCATCACAAAAATAGACTTTTTTCAAATTAATGATTTAGTCAATTAGGTGTTCACCCTAAATGACTTAATCAAGGCCATTCAAATTTGGTACACCGGATTTGAGACATTTTTCCAACAATCTCCACCTTGACTCATATCCGGTGAATCCGGAATTCCTCAAACCAGAAGATTTTTCCTTGATGTCTCCACCTCGCTCCGCATATCCATGAAGCAAGATCATGCAAATAGTGTACCATGCAAATGCAAATGCCAATGCAAATTAAAATGCAAACTCCACTTTAAACCAAGTGGTCTTTACCAACACGAGTCTTCACATGCAAATGACCCGCTTTACAGATTCCGAATTGCAAATATTTTAGGAACTACTTCCTCTGGACCTCTGCCACCGCCAAATGCAAATGTCAATTCCATAAGCCTGCGCCGCCTTTCCATGGATAGACTGCTTAATTAAATATGACGCAGAACCAAATCCATGCCTTGAATCAATAATCACATCTGTGAAAATCTGACTAGACCTCCACCAAAAAAATAGAACACCCGTAAAACCGATGTCTGTGCTCCATGCGCCTCGCACATATGCCTGTGTGTCTCCGCGAGCCTCTATGCATCTATGCCTCATATACACGTCACTAATGTGTATCATAAACTTACACGTCTGCCTTGAACAAACTCGGTTGAAGAACCTTTAAAACAAATCAAATCCCAAGAAAAGGACAAAAACCGTGCACATATCTCCAAGTTGCAATCTGAACCATCTCCATGCATGCAATATTCATATGCTATTCAAAAATTTTAAAATTCAAATTCCATGCAAATTCATATAAATCCGATGCAATCAGGAATGCTTATCCCACAGCCACAATCTTCAATTTTTTATTTTTATTTTTAGAAACCTTCATCGTCCATTCAATGCCTTCATGCAAATCCCATGTGATCAGGAATTCATTCAAATATTTTCAATGCCTTCATGCAAATCCCATGTAATCAAGGATTACATATCCCCATTCCCACCGTCACAAGTTTCAAATTAAAATCTTTTTTTATGATCTCCACCTAGAGCGCCATAAACAAATCATATGCATAATGGTCTGTAAATAAATTTCATGCAACAAGTCCATGCAAAACAAACAAAATATCCTCCATGCACTGCCGAACATATGTGTAAACAAATCCAATGCTAAAAATCCATGCAAACAAAATATATATTTTTTTTCATACCCCACATGCCCTGCTTTCCTTCTTCTTCTCCTTTTTTTTTTTTTTTTTTCTTCTTGCAAATCCGATGCGATGCCACTAATGTTATTGTTCACAATTCTTCATATCATAATTCTTCGGATCTCGTTCCCCTAGGTCGAATCTGGTGCTCTGATACCACTTGTTGTGCATAGCGGAAGCGAAAATAACAAATATCGAGATCGAAGAAAACACAAATAACAAGAACACAGATTTACGTGGTTCGGCCTAAGCCTACATTCACGGGGCTGCAAAATAACAGAGCATCCACTAATAGAGTTGAGAATTACAGATACATTCAGACTTACATGCAAACCTCCAGTCTCTTCCTAACTATCCCACTCAACCTTTTCATTAGGGCCTCTAAATACAAATGTGCAAATCAAGCCTAATTTCAAAGTCTTTCTTCATGAGATTTTATACAACCAAAATATAACAAACAAATCCCCAAAATCTCTCAATAATTGTCATCACAAAAATAGACTTTTTTCAAATTAATGATTTAGTCAATTAGGTGCTCACCCTAAATGACTTAATCAAGGCCATTCAAATTTGGTACACCGGATTTGAGACATTTTTCCAACATTTTGGTATACTGTGTTTTCAGTTAGGTTAACTAAGCAAAATATTAATAGAATATTCATCATCTGTCAATGAAAGTTTAACTCATGGGCTATTTGGATTTACATAGATATTTTCAAGGGGTTATATGGCTTTCACAGATAGCTAAGGGTTACATGGATTTCGGGTAGTTTACAAGGGGTTATTTGATTCTCTTCCCATAATTTATATAATGCATGTTTTAATCATCAGCTATGCTTATTCTTTATTTTACTTGAATTAAATTTATGGGGGGTTAGCAATGACAATAATAACAATCCCTAACCCCCATTTGTGATGCAGAATAACCCATAAGAAAAGGGAATATGGATAAAATGCTTGTTCTGCAAGATAAATTCTGATAGATATGTTTGAATAACTTAACATAAGCCATAACAACTATTCCAGGAGGGTTGGAATAGATGGAAAATATTATTTCGTGTCTCTTTTAAATAATTCTCACTTAACATTGTCAACACACATTTGAAAAATGTCACATTCATCATGCTACATAAATATCTCTCGTACATATTCTTAAATACAAACAATTTATTCAAAAATAGAGTTGAAGAGCATCTACTACACTTATCATTCCCACCCAACCCGTCAAATGGCATTGAAGTAATGACTAAGTGATTGTTGATTTGACCACTTTCTTCTTGATAATTGATGGAGTTGACATTTTCAAGTCTTATTATCCTCACCACCAAATGGTAAAATCCCGGGAGCAAAGCCTTAAAAAAACCTCACTGTTTGACATCAACTGTTCATGGTCTCTTCTCTGTTCACCTTCAAATTCACCTTCAAATCGAAAGAAAAAAAAAATCACTGGCATTCTTGGCATTCATGGATAAAATGTTGAGGGGGGTTGTATGTGCCCCTCTTTATTGCTGTGTGAGTACTGTTTTGATTCATGCTTTGATTGTGGTGAATCCATCATGCATGTTTGGTTTGGGGTGATAAATGTTTGCCATATGGGGTTGGTTGATGATTGAGTCCACTTTGAATGCTGATTGAGTCCACTTTGAATGCTGCATTCAATCACTAGTGCACTCCTCTGCAGCCTCTAATTATCATTTTGAAGGATGCTGATGGCCTTTTTGGTATAAATGAGACATCAAAGTGGTGATGGTGAAGTTTTGCTCGAGGGTGAATATGGAAAATGTTAAACTCAGTCAACCCATACCCTTTTTAAACGATATATTCTAGGGGCGTATCTTCTTTGGCTCCATGAAATCTACTTAAAATCACAAAAAAATCTATGTACAATTAGAAAATCGTCTTGTGTATATGGTTAACGAACGTAGTCACCAGGTCAAATATATATCAAAATAAGTCTCTAGAAATTTACTAAAATCGGATTTAATCTCTACAAATTTTATAAAATCAAATTTATTCCCTTTATAACAGGAAAACACTCCGTCATTTTTCAACATCTCTATTGAAATGGCATTTTCAACTGTAAAAAAATAGTCGTTGAACCTCATTTGATCTACAAAATCGAGTCATTTTCAACATTTTCACCCTCTCAATCTCATCACAGAGACTAAGCAAAAAAATTACAGCCTCATCAACTCAATAACAAAATCAGATAAAACAATTAAGAAATCAAATTAAAATTCCATAATACATTTTTAACTCAAAATTATTAGCAACAAAAAGTATAAGACCTTGATTATAAACTATAATTTGTTTAATAAAATTTAAATAAATGGATATATACTTTTAGATAATCACAAGGATTTTTTGTGATTGTAATAACATTTTAGGGAATTAAGACGATTATTAAATTTTATGGAGATTTTTTCGATTTTCAAAAGTTTTCAACGACTTATATTAATTTTTTGGGTAATTAGCACTTTTAACCCCGAAAAAATGAATATTCGCAAAAATATCCCCACCCCTCGAATATTAGCAAAAACTAGCCCCGGAGAGAGATTATACTGGAGGCGGAATATATATAATCCGTCTCCCGTGTTAATTTTTTTCAAAAAAAAAAGAGAACCGGAGTGTAAAATTACACATAAGACGTCTGCTCTTGAGGTCCACCATGTGCACCACCTCCACATGGGCTGTGACACATGGGCTCTTGAGGTCCACCATGTGCACCACCTCCACATGGGTTCCTCTCTCCCTCTCTGGTACTACTTGCATTGCCCATTTAATAAAAAATTTCAAAATGAGAACCAAGATCAAATTTTCATTTTTTTTAATAACACCCGGTGTTAAAATGGTCTCTAGGAGACGGCATGTATATATGCCGTCTCCTTTAGACGGCATGTATACATGCCGTCTGTAATTTTACACCCCTAGCCTTTTTTTAAAAAAAAAGTTAACACTGGAGACGGATTATATATAATCCGTCTCCAGTATAATCTCTTTCCGGGGCTAGTTTTTGCTAATATTCAAAGGGTGGGGTTATTTTTGCGAATATTCAATTTTTCGGGGTTAAAAGTGTTAATTACCCCAATTTTTTTAAGAAAGAAAGCAATTTTTTAAATGGTACAACAGTAATTTATCACACACAGTTAGGGTTAATCACACATCTGATTAGTTTCAATTTTGACAGGGACTAAAATAAATATTGTTTAATAAGATAAGAACATGATGAGATTTATCAATTTTTTCATTAGTTTTGAGGAGCTACATCAATTTTTCCTATATTTTAATAATGAAATCACATTTTTTTCCAAAAAAAAGAGCACACATGTATTAAATTTATATATTTTTGTGTTCTTTGTAACATAGAATAATTTAACAATACGGAGTATAAACTGTATTAAACAATTTCATATATTCTATATTACGTTATTCATGTGACAATTCCAAATCTGCGCCGGTGACTAATGGTAAAAGGATTCAAATTCAAGCTACTAATCCTTTCTGATGCATATGTTGTATTAGAAGCAATGCAAAACTTATTCACTGACACTGTATAATTCACTACTACAAGACTTCATATCCAAGCACAAGCACTTGATCATCACCCTCCAAGTCCCCCACCGGGGCACGAACCCGTCGCGCACCATCCGCCGCAACACAACCTCCGCATCCCCCACCCTCCCCTCCCCACAAAGCCCCGCAACCACCAACTCATACGCCTTAAAACTCGGCCGCCGCCCGCGCTCGCGCCCCATCTCCTCCACCACAAACACCTTCGCCTCGCCGAACCTCCGCGCCCCGATCAACCCACACAACACCGCCTGATAAGAATCCGAATTCGGGCGGCACCCCCACCGCATCATCCCCCTCAGCATCCCCATCGCCTCGTCGACCCTCCCGCGCTTACAAACCCCCGAAATCAACACGTTGAACACGACCGTGTCGGGCTCGCACCGCTCCCTCTCCATCCTCTGCAGAAGCGCGAACGACTCCGCCACCTCGCCTCGCGCGCACAGGAAGTGCATCAGCGTCGCGTACGTCACGCGGTTCGGCTTGGGCATCTCGTCGAGCAGCGCGAGCGCGTCGTCGCGCCTGTCGGACGCGCAGAGGCCCTTGATGAGGATATTGAACGAGCAGGTGTCGGGCGTGACGCCCAACCGCGGCGCGAGAGCGCAGAGGAGAGCGCGCACGGAGTCGTAGCGGCGCGCGGAGACGAGCGCGGCGAGGACGAGGTTGAAGGTCTTGACGGAGGGGAAGCAGTGGAAGTCGGAGGGCATGCGCGAGAGGGTGTGGAGGGCGCGGTCGGGGGATTGGGTCTTGATGAGTTTGTGGAAGAAGGGGTCGGAGAGGGGGAGGCGTTCGCGGCGCGCGCGGAGGAGGAGGGAGTCGATGGAGGGGTGGTCGCGGAGGCGGGAGAGGATGGCGGTGTAGAGGGGTTCGGAGGGGCGGTAGTCGTTGCGGAGGGAGAGCTTGGAGAGGAAGGGAGGGATGGATTTGGGGTCGGTGAGGTTGGAGAAGAGGGTGAGGGTTTCTGTTGGGGAGAGCCAGTCGTGGTGGTCTAGACGGCGGAGGAGGTGGTGGTCGGTGGTGGTGGAGAGAGGGTGGTGGTGGGGTTTGAGGAGGTGGTGGGGTGGCATTTTTTTTTTATTGTGTGTGCATGGTGGTGGGTTTGGGTTTTGTTGGGGTGTTTGGATGCATTTCAAAAGGAATATGGAATGAAAGATCATAATATTAGATTTCGAGTGCGTTTGGAAACACAGTTTGAAAAACAACTTTAAACTTTGTACATGTTTTTTTAGGATATAATGATGAGTGCTGTTTTTTAATTGATCAAGGAATCACGTTTGTTGCTAATAACAATAGTTGTTTTTGTTAGAATAAACACAATTTTCGAAACACTTTTTTTATGTAATGACGAGGGCAAATTTTCAATTAATAAGTGTGCTTGTTTCGTAATCTATTTGGGGATTTTAGCTTTTAAAGAAGCCAAAAGCAACCCCAATCAAGTTGCCAAACGCACCCTTCATAATGAAGTATATCTATGAGCGCTAATACATTTCGTCTGTTTTGCAATCCTATTTGAAGTCTCATATATTATGATAGCGTAATATATATTGCATTTTCATAATGTATGACACGTATTATATCTCAATATGTATTTCAATAGGAGAGTGTATGATTAAAAAATATTGGTGTGAACTGCGAATGAGGTTACAATTGAGGCTGGACATATTATTTTATGTATATATATTATGATTGGATAATTTCATACACCGCACTAGTGACGTGAGGGTTGTAAATAAGGTTACAAAAAGGATTGAGTATGTCAACGCCTAAATGTTATACTTAGTTATCCTACAATAAGAATGATATATTCATCTGATTGTCTACCCACTGGCTGGACAGATTTGGAGATTGTTGAAGGGGCGACGGGCCTTGATGAGAATTTCTTGTCAGTACAGGAGATGTGGGTTGCGGTCAGATGATAACAGGTAAGAGGGGATCGGAGTGCGAAGACAAAGATTACCTAGTCGTTTGTCCTTGCAGTTGTGTGGGTCCTTAGGAACCATTCTATTTTTTTACAACTCTAGTGTGTATATTGAGAAGATATGAGATTTGGTTATTAACCTTATCAAGGATTGGGAGCGTATATCGGGGTTAAAGTATAATTTAGCTTTTGGCTGATAGACCCTTCTTTTACCGGTCTTCTCTTATCTTTCAATTTGAGCATGTCTTGCTTAATTTATAAAATTATGACACATGCATATCATTTCCGAAAAAAAATACTTCATTTGCGGTCTTATTTATAATCCGCACATGTATTGATTTTTTTTCTAGACATATAATACTATAAAAAAAAATTGTCCTATCCATGCAATTGTTCATTTTGAAGTTAGACTTCTCAATATGCTTCATACCTGATGGACTATATAAATTTTAGCAGTAAAGAAGGAAGGTCACACATGAAAGTGTTGAAGACTGAAATGATGTCTCACAAAGTTTGCTTTCATTTTAATACAGGTTCTTTTTTCGATAATCCTCCAGTGATATCAGCCATGTTTCATTATCCAGAATTAGTTTTCAATTTCAAGTTATAGTGTTGCATATCTTCTATGGCTTCCCAAGCTGTGGAAAAAATAAAACAGCTTTCTTTATATTTCAAGTTATTCTTCTCACTTGCTTAACTTATCCTGAACATTCTTAGAAACGTTGAGCACTTTGCGACTGTACTTAATTCCCATAATTTCACAGTCTTAGCAAAACCAAAGAGTATATACATGCTTCAATGAATGTGTGGAACCTCATGATCATGAGCCATATATATAAACCTTCCACTCATCTTTCACTCATGTATGCAATCCTTACAGGACTGTCAGACACTATTAGAATCTGGCTTAAGCCTGTCCACAACCACCTCACAACGAACACCCACACTAACCATCTGAAACTCATCTCCGCCGCCGTGGCACATGACACCCAATGTCGATGCTATACCCCCCCAATGTAGGCGACGTGAGGTTGAGTTCATGAATGGAGAGGAAGTGGACGGTGTAGATAGGCGGAGTCCATGAGTACTCGTAGAGGTGGCAGAAGAAGATGAGGGTGGTAAGGCTGAAGCAGATGCAGAAGAAGCAGGAGATCGCGAAGATGGTGCGCAATGGGGTTGGATGACATTGTATGCTTAGAATCTTATGTTACTCTGTCTCACAGATGATAGTGTGTATTTGTGTGTATTTTTTGAGGGAGTATTTGTAGTGGATCAATTTGGGCTGCAAAGTATGTATTAATGTGGATGCTGAATTTACAATTGGTTTGTGAGGGGTGAAGAAATGATTCATGGAGACAACTAACAAGAATCATGAGGAGACCATGATGATCATGGCCTCGCTCATAATAATCATGAGCACCTCTTAAAACAAAAGAGCTACTAGTGAATTAGTGATTGCAAGCATTCCTACCTGCAGTGATCTTTCATATGTTTCTTTTGTTGACTAAGTTATGTTATGCTGACTTATTGATGTTGAACAATGTAAGAAAGGGACAGAAATATTTCTTGTCATACAGATGGTGTAAACAGCAACAGAAACAGTAGCAAAGTTCATCAAATAAAATATTTTCTGAGGATTAACAATATGTATGCCATTATAGCCTTATGGGTTTTTGTTATTTATTCCAATAAACAAGCCTAAACCCTATTGAAGGACTGCATAATTTATGCATAGTAAGAGTGCAAGGGAAGTCACTATATGTATATTATCATAGCCTACTTAGTTATAGCAAAGAATGTCTTAATAGATATTTGTGAGAGGACAAATATAATTTTTGGTTACTGGATGGATGACTGGCATAATTATAACTACTGAAAACAGTCAATATAGTGAATAAAAAAAGCACGACAGATCAAATATCAGACAGGATGATCCCATATTTACATAAGATTGACATTTACTGAAGGATGAGGAATATTGCAAAAACCATGATAAGGACATCAAAAATATGATATTAACATACTATTGATGAAATGAATATAGAATATGCCATCTATTTATTTCATTAGTTTAATAACCTAGGATATATACACATTCTTTCTATGAGAATGTCTTGATAATTACATATATATAAAAAATCACAAACTACCTCCGCTTATTGCGTCCTGCAAGAATTGGTTGAATTTGCAACTGCCTGTTAAATGCTTGATTGAAAAGAACGCGAGTTTGAATGGATGATATAACAGGCATCCATGCTAATGCAGCTATTGGCACAAATAGCAGGAAACCCATACCATAGTCATAAGCTTGAGCAAGGGCTTGGACGAAGTCCCATATTCTATAGTCTTCTATCTTGGCTCGTATTGCTAGGGATATCTGAAGAAGTGAGAATTATCAAGTCAGGGAAACTGTAATTCAAGGAAGTTGTAAGATTAAAGTTATAAAGACATTACTTAGTTCCTTTTTGAGTACTTACCAAGAGTATACCCCATCCGGTAGGAACAAAGGCAAGAAAACATAGAATCAGGTCCATGATTGAGAGTTTGCAGATGATGAACAGAACAAATACGGTGGATAACATGCCAAGAAAAAGAAATGCTTTGAAAAGCCTGAACCATAGGTGATGCCTTACACTAAGCCGCTGATGTCCCACATTCACTGCCTGCAATCATGTTTTACAGTAAAAAAAAAAGGAGTCTAAACAACTGTTAATGTATATTTTTGCACAAGGAAATGAATTATCTACGGTTTTGGCCCAGAATTATGGTATAGCCTCTACACCAACTTTTGTCTATGTGGCTATCCACCTCTCCACTCCAATAAACATTGGTCTCATTCATTTAATAAGCCATAAACCAATAGAAAAATGAAAAAGGAAGGGGGTGGGGCAAGCAAATAACTCACCGTTCTATTGATTGATCAATGTCATTCATAGTGCTAAGGGAAAAAAATGGGTAGAGTCCTTACCTTGACCAACAGGAAGATGGCAAAAATCACAATCCAAGAAAGAACATAGACCACGATATTCTTGTCTTCTGATGATATTTTGAGGTGATACACAAGCCCATATTGGTAGATGAAGAACCGGAGAGAGAGAAGTATTTCAACTATCCTAGAGCACAGGCTTGTATGTTTGAGATGCATCTGCTCATCATTCCACCATGACTCCCAGCTCTTATCCTGTTGAGCACCTATCCCCCCTTCTTTCTTCATCCACTTTTTCCAATCTATCCAATCCTCCACTATGTTCCGCCAGGCAAATCCAGAAGGATTAAAGAGGAATGGCGCAAACAGCCAACTCCCTGTCATGAACCAAATAGAATACATGACCAAGGCATGTGTCACATCTGTTTCATTAGCTGGCTTGTATGTGTTGTATATGATCAAGAGCAATAGTAGTTCAAATCCTTTCAGAAAGTGGCTGCGTGAGTATAATCGATAGTTCTCGGTGAAACTTGCATGAAACACCACAAACTTGCGCCCTGTGGGTCTGTACTTGGCACCCCCATGAAGAATGGTGCGACCATAATAGTGGGACTTTGTTCCAAGGGAGAATGTGAAGAAGACGGATGCCAGTTGCAGCTGCATGAGGATGAAGTCACTCATTGCTATACGGAAACCTTTCTCCAGAGCAACCTCCATAACCATTGGTAATCCTGTTAAAAGCCCAAGTTGTATGAACGACTGAGAGGCCAGAGCTGTTTCCAATGATTTTATATTTTCTGTTCCAGCCTTATCTAGGAGTGCTGTCTCAAACCCACTAAGAACCAGGTATAGCTTCCCATATAGGAAAACATAAACTCCGAATACCGTTATCTGCAGAGATTTGACAATATATGAATCAGAATGGTAATAAATCATACTATTTACAAGGATTTTTAAACTTCAACAAAAAATCATACTGTTTACTTCTTTCTTTCTTTTTTGAAAAGCTTCCTAATAACAGGAACAGTAGTCCTGATATGGATTATAAAGTCTACCTAAAAAAAAAATTTAGATACATGGTTTACATTTTGGACCTATGAAATTCACATATCATCATAATCTTGAATTGATTCTAATGCACACCAAATGAAACCTCCTTTTCAAGTAAAATGACACTAGTTTCAGAATCATGGATCATCATGGATGGTTTTAATTTCAATTTTAATGGTCCATTTTGGAAATTAAAAGCTATTGTCTGCAAGTCAGTTAACAGTGATGTGAACTGTTGGCATTATGTTTTGCACCAACTTAACGAGATGCAAATACAGCTAAATCAAGACTAAATCGTGTGATTCAAAAAGATGGATCTCAAACAGCTAGGGGGAAGCAAAAAGTCACACATTATTAGCTTCAATTCAAAGTTAAGAGGGTTATCTTTGGTTCCCTTTCTCATCCGTTGTCATATATCACAACCATTGTTAAAAAGCGATTTGAGTGTCGAGCAAGTACCAGATTGTTGAAGTAAAACCCAATTGTCGTAAAGTAACATGAAAGCATCCGAAAAAAATCAAAACATTGACCAAGGCGATATATGTCACGGCTGAGTGTTTGCTCAGCATTTCCATTGGCTACTTTTGCTTCGAACTTTGAGATCTGGTTTAGACCTACATCACGACCCTTTCCAACTTGCATGTACTCGTGATAAGTTACAAATCCTTGTCGAAGTGTGGAGTTAAATCCTGCAGGAGAAGACATAACATCATCAAACCACTAATATTCTCTTCATATCAAAAGTGAAGCAAGCTTGTTTCTACCAGCAAATACATCCTCGCTCAAGTTGATAGTTCTTGATGCTTTGCTTATCCCACCTCTTGTCAAGTGAAATACCCTGTCAAATATATCTGGATGGCCATAGTGAAATCGCACCCTGGAAGTAGAAAGCATAAAAAAATATCATGTAGAAAATGAATATTGAGATACAAGAGAAGAAGTACCTCAGATGGAAATGAAAATAGAATGAAGATGGAGGATGAGAACCATGTAATAACTTTGTACGTCATATATATGTTTTAACTTTTAACCCATAATATCTTGCTTAATGACTTATCAAAATATAAGGTATGGTTATAAAAGCCAAACCATATGGTAATCAATAAGGTTGGACTTTTCTCCTCCAATAAACTTTGTTTATTGTGCTTTTTGTATATGTTACCAGGATCCTTCATTCAAGGATTTCGTACCCGTACTCAATCCTTCCCATATCAATAAACATTTCTAAAGTATCCTTCATTTTAATTCAATTTTTCAATGAATTTGAAGGATACCCATATCCTGATCCAAGTAAAATAGCTTTTTGTTTAGCACATTTTTTTAGTATGTGCAATAAACAGTCTACACAACTCGTACCTTAGAGGATTCGCTAAAAGCCTTTGCCCGATGGTAACAAAACTAGTCTCCTGATAGGACATAAATCCAGCCAGAGATGAAACACTGCAATAATTAAAAAAAAACAATTGTTAAAGTTACAGGACTCAGTTATAATGAACACTTTGTGTCTTCTATGTTACGGGTGCATGAAATATTTACAAATTTTTATTCCCAAAAATATTAACCTTCCTGTGAATATATGTTCTCTAAGACCAAGTATGGTTGGACGATTTTGTCCTGGAAGTCTAAGAAATTCCTGCAGCACATTTCTCATTTTGAGGGCTTCTTCCATGTAATTGTCCTGCGAAAAAGATGTGAATAAGAAAATGAGGAAGGTAGAGGACCTAAACCAATGAGTAGGATGCATACTTGGTTCATATCAATTGTTTGAAGGGCATCACCGCGTGTGAAAATTATTGCATGGTTTTGATTCTCTGGTTTCCCTTCGCCAATATTAGGTGGGCCAGGAAGCTTGATGCGATATATTTCCTGTAGATTTCAACATTAGCAGACGACAATAAATCACTGAATATTCAAGATGAAGACACAGTGTTACCAGTTGATGGGTATAACTGTCAATTTATACCATTACAACCTTGATAATATGTGATTCATTGCCCATATTTCTGTTGCAAATTATATGAAATGTCAATTTGTTTTTCATATTTGAATTATACAAAAGACCAAATCTGTTGCATCTTGAAGAATCCTATGAATACCTACAGAATTTTATCCGCAAGTCAACTCTGCCTGGAACTTTGATAACATCAGCATCAACTTTATCGTTAGCTGTAAAACTGAATAATTTTGGCAGGACTTTTGCAATGACTACCCCATAAAAAATCATGCATGGTATGAACGTCTGGAAATATACTGTTTTAATTCTTAATTTATAACTGTGGTAGTCCAGTTGCATATGTTTTAATCATCTTCATATATCTGGCTGTGAGGTTAAATTCCGATTTATCGTGGAAGATACTTTGCTGCCATATCATACCGCATCCATCTGATCCTCATTAAATTTTTTATTATAGCTACATGCTGTTCATTTAAACTGAAACTCCAGTAATTCTATTTCACTGCTTTGGATTTATTAGAAAATCATATGTTATCATTTGTCTAATAACCAAAGAATAAAATATAAACAATTTTCATCTGTCTGACAATGATGCTAAAATGCTGATTCATCTTGAAAGAAACCTTAATCTATATCATACTGCATCCATCAAATGTCATTAGAATATCACTATTAGCTCCATGCCACTTATTTCAGACTGAATTCTCAATAAAAATAAAATAAAATGATACTGAGATCTAAATACAGCTTTCTGCATTCTCATAGATAATCAGAAAGATCATATAATACCAATATATTCAGATGCAATGCAAATTTTAAATTTTGATAGTTAATTTTTTATTATTATATATGTTGAACGGAAATTTACTGGGTGATTCTTAATAGGCTGCTTTCTCAATATAATATATTAGTTGAATAAAAGGCCTCACACTGAGAGAACGAGCTACTATAAACAACTATAATATGTTTCTAAGCAACGAGCTACTATAAACAACTATAATATGTTTCTAAGCAACATTGTAATACAAGAAATCCATCTGTAAGAGTTCTGAAAAATAGCTAGCATTGAGTAAGTCATTGATGGAGTCATCACTATGCTAGTAGAATTTCTACTGAAAATCAGAGACATCAACTTTTACATGCCAATCAAAGTTACAACCAAAGAGAAAAAACAAGCATGAAGGGGACATTACCTGGACAAAATTGTTGACTGCTTTAGCTAATACCGAATAATAAACTTTACGAGGAATGTCAGATTTTATTTCTTCCGTCTCCTCAATGTAAGCAACACGCAGAGATGGATACCTGCAAATAGTACAGTCAAAATTATTGGATACATGAGAACATGAGATAAAAATAATTTATAGTGTTGCAAAAGTATTACTCTCTCATCAGGTCCAGAATATCTTGTGCATGAGGATCACCAGAAGAGTTGTGTGCTCTAAACATCTGGCAAGAGATGATGTATGTGAACTTTATATCCGCAAGTGCATCTAGATGTGCAGATAGCGAGAGAGAACTGCTTCTCTCTTGTTTTCCTTCAAAAGCCTCATATCCTTCAAGAATATCTGATTAAGATGCCAAATTAATCAATACATTAAGTAGATGCTGTCATTTCATGGTAATAAACACTTCTAAATCTAGATTCATATTCTCATAAATTCTCTTCATGGAAATAACACGGAACGTCCAAGATGTTTCATTTTGGTGCTTCCCAATAACTTGATTAAAATACATAAAAATTAACAAACACACCTTTATCATCAGCTATGTCTAGAAATGCTTGTAGTTTGAGAGCCTTTCTGTAATACATCATTCCTCTAACTGCATAGTGGAAATATTGAGTTACAGGATATGCAGAAGATTCCATTACTACCACTGAGGTCAACATTAAGTCCACATGTCTATTATGTTATTCCTTCACCTGTCCGGCTTAATGTTTGTCCACGAAATGATGCCCACTTCCGAACCTCTTCATTCACGGTTTCATCGGCATGATAGTGGTCCCAATCGCTACATTTCATGCGTTCTAAGAAATTTTTCCACTCATCTGAAGAAATTAAAAGGGAAAGAAAAGATCAATAACATGAAAGTAAATCTACGGGAACATCTAAAACAAAGCCTTATTCAACAGTAACCTGGATATATCTTTTGCATATAAAAGATGATTGAAGAAGTTCCATCTTGAGTAGAAAGAAGCTCGTCTTCTGAAAAATTTACCTCTTCCATGAAATAAGGGGTCAAAACACTGGATGAAAGATGAACTTAGTTAGAAAAGCAAAGACTCATAGGCAGTTTCTTTGTACATAACTTGAAGATATTAACTGTTGCAGAAAAATGTTTGATAAGAAATTTTGTCAGAACATTTATATTCTGATAAGTCAAAAAAGAATGCACAGTGAGATAATTTACAAACTCATATTTTGTAAAATTAAAATGTGTAACATTTGAGAACATTCTCCAACTATTGGACAAATTTTCCCATGATGAAAGAAAAAGAATTGTTTTTTAGAGATAACCCATAACATAACAAAATTATTCATGATAATCTTAAGATCATTAAAAATAGGAAGACGAGAGAAATCTACAAGTACATAATCGTATGAATCGTCATTCAATAAATTTCCACACAATTATTGGAAGTTGACAATTTGTGCCTTGATTTTGAAGTTCGATTAAACCCTGTATCATATTAATGTTGTATCTCAGTGGAATTGCTCATTCTAGAAGACAAGTCTCATTGGCTGGATAATTTAAATAAAAAAATTCAAGGGGTCTTATTATTTTCTCAGGGTATGCATACTTCACATGTCTAAACAGTAATGAGCATTTCTGTAGTTCCTCAACTAATAAAATCATTTATTATCATTGCATTGAGAGAGAAAAATATTTCATCTATTATGTGAGCACAACACCCTATACATGCTCACAAGGATTACGGCATACCACCCTCAATAGAAAGACAAAAATAATCAATACTATTTTTTTTTAATACCCTCCCTCAAGCCCAAAGGATGCTACCTATAGAATTTGTATAAAAATACATAAAATATACCCTCAAACCCAACAATAAACAACTTAAATACAAAAGAGACTGCAAGTTATAATACTGACAGTAAAATCTCGATGCTATGTCAAAGAGGAGAAAAGAAGATAGCAAGTCAAGAAGAAACTAAAAAATGCTATAGGAGATCACACATATAACAAGCATCTAATAAAAAAATGAACAATGATGGTGATAAAGTGTTAAGTGAAAGGGATATTTAAGTTATATTAAACACTAGGTAGGAGATACCAAGACTAAATAAAAGAAAGATGAAATAAAATTATGACAAAGTCATTGAAATAAACCGTATTAGTGCAGAAAACAAAATTTAAGGTGCCAAATAGAACTCAAAGGAATTGGAAAAAATCATTCAAATTATGAAGAATTGAAAAGTTTTAAAGACATCTCAAATGGGTAATATTAAGAAGCATGAGAAAGAACATGACATCAATGGAGTATCAGATAAACCTAAATTTCCTATGGATGCACTGGTAAAAATGATGTAACATGCACTAAATGTGGTTTCCAACAATGTCAAGAATGAGACATCAAAATCATGTTACACATAGTCCTTATATATAGTCTTAATTAGTCTAGTTTTTCTAATGAGATTTATACTTCTTAGATGAAATATGTGATTTTTAATTCATTGGAGTATTTACTTCTTTTTCTTTTTTCTTGTAAGGGTACATATTATGTACCTTAAAAAAAAAAGGACTCCAAAAGAAAGTGCTACTAAGACTACATGTAACATTATTCATTAATATTTATATCATTTTTTGAGTGAAAGTTTGGTTACATGTAACATTATTCATTAATATTTATATCATTTTTTGAGTGAAAGTTTGGTTACATGTAACATTATTCATTAATATTTATATCATTTTTTGAGTGAAAGTTTGGTGAATCCTATTTTATTTATAGAGAAACTCCATAGATACAAGTAGAAAAGGTTTCTCCCAATACAAAAAATTAAAATAGAAGGAGATCAAAGGAGGCCAAGGCCTCCAAGCAAACAATGATTACAAAACTTACATTATTACATTTTTTCTCTGAGAAAAGTTTTATACATCTATTTATATTTTTCTCTTTTTTTCATTTTTTATATTAATAAAGGTGGGAAGATTTTCTGAATGACACACAACTTAAATATTTGGATAAAAATCACAATTTAGATTATGTCAAAATTAAATTAGTCCAACCTGAAGGATAACATATTGCGAACTTTTGGAGGTGCAGGCATATCCATAAAAAGAGAATTTGCAAAGAAGGAAATACGCCGTCGAGCTTCCAAGTTTCTAGGGATTTCCATTGCTGATTCTTTGGCAGTAAGCAAAAATAACAAACGATTCACCTGATATCCAAAAATTTAAATCATTATGACAAATCTATAGTTAAAAAGAAATTTTGAGATTAAAAAGTCACCTGTTGCTTCAGAGGGCGATTATCTGGCAGTGGGTAAACAATAGCGGGGGAGGCAAACAACAGCTGTTCATGCTGCCTGAAAAAAGAATTTTCATCTTCTTCCAGATGTTGTGTGAAATTTAACAAATCAAAAACCCTGCAAAAATAAGATGACCACTTTAGTGAAGAAGCCAAGTTTATCTGTCTAGCTAATATATGACTCGACTGCATCTCACCTCGAACCATGCACCATCATGTCCACGGTTACAATCTCAAAGATATCTTGAAGTAATAGGACAACTTTATCCTGATGAGAACATTTATTCTCAACCTTGAAGAAGAAATGCCAAACATGGAGGAGAAAATGTTTTTTTAACAGTAGCAGGATGTACATGAAATGCAAAGATAATAAAGTAAAAATAATAATTACCAAAATTTCCATTAGCTGAATACATTTGTTGTGGAGAGCCGGAAGTTCACCCATCTTGAAGCCAGTGAGAAGGCTGGATTTGCTAATATTTGTTTCAATTTCATCAATGATTGTAGATAAAATTCTGGAAGAATAACAACAGTGAGAAGAGCAACAATGTCCAGAGATCTATACAAGTGACTAAGAAACAGTCAGATCTAGAAATAAGCTCAACACGATTAGCAAATTAATGAAAAATTGTGTCTTACCTTTTCTCCAGATTGCCCACAATCAGACAAAACAGAATGTTCTTCAGTGAGCTGTAACACTCCATAACAGCACAATACATGTAGTAGTCCTTTCTTATTTTTTGGTAAAGCTTCACATCCTTACCTACAAACTCTCTTGCCATATCCAACGCTGTTGATAACTGATATACGTGGAATGAAAATTAAAAGAAGGGCAACAGAATATTTTGTTGTATAATATAATAAAAAGAAGTGTAGGACAACCTTGTTACCGAGGAGAAACACAGGCCAACTGACCGAGCCAGAGCTGAAGTCTGATGATGGTGGCATGGTCATCAAATCCAACTCTCTGGATTAACAAGAAAGCACGTTTTAAAACTTTCTATTGGTGGATGATCGAATTTTAACTATAATAAGAATTTGGCATGAACCTGTTGTTTATCAAGTCCTCTGAACGGAAACTACTAATAATTTGGTTCCACACTAAAGCAAATTTAGCAACACACCCTTTTTCATCTTTTCGCACCTGAAGAAAATGTTTTCAAGATTATCAAATAAAAGAGAATGCAATAGTGTTGTTCATATCATTTCAAGTTTTATGGTATGATTTGCTGGCTTTCTCTGAACTTCATGATCTTAAAAGATTATGAGAGATGGAACTTTATATACCTTGAGGAGCTTATTTTTTAATAGACCCACTACTTTTCCCTTTTGCTTTCTCTTTGATGAGGCTGGAGTTAGACAGACATTGAAAGCAGAAGGCAAGGACTGGAATCTACTTCTCAACATTCCCATTGTATGAATCTGATTAGAAAAATACTGATGTTAGAACAGAAAAAACCTTATTTAAAACACGAGAGAACAAAAATGAAGTTAAGCAATTGGATTGTGAGAGGGTAAAATTAACCACCTCACCAAGATGATGGAATATACCATATATCCCACCAAAAATTGTACAGAAGATGGAATACCATATCTGTGTGTCCATGAAGTATACCTGAAACAATTCAAGATAGCATGCCACATTTCTAAATGATTAAAAAAAATAAAAATTTAGCAAGGGAAAAAAATATGAAGACTGAGAGTGCCAATCTTAAATGAGAGAGATTCAAAGGTTCTCACGAGCACAATTGGAGCCCAAATAGCAAGTATCACACCAACATTTGTCTTCACTGGAGAAGAACTTTTTGAAGTTAATTAGATCCAAAGATATTAATCAATATGCCAGAACATACTAGTAAGAATTGTGAAAATCACCTTTTGGGAAAAACTCATGCCAGCCGTATTTGCTTACACTGATTTTCATTATCTGCTTTGTTGGTTCCATGAGTGGCTTTATCTGCATTTTCTGGAAGTTTAGATTTCATCACCCTTATAAAACTACAGGAACTTTGAGAGTGTGTCACACTAGTTAAAACTAAACAATGGTAGACAAAAGGGAAGAAAATTGAACTGAATTTTAAACTGGTCACCCTAAAACCATTCAGATTAGTTACTTTCTAAATTATTTATCTCGCCTTTAGGGAGGATGCCTTTACTTCCTTTTCTGGTACAAACCTAAATGGATCCTCCACCCCTACTCATGAATCCATTTTATTTCGCACACAGCCAACAACTAATATTCAAGAGAAAGCAATCTTGTCATTTACCGTTCCTTTGTTGCATTAACTTTAAAGATTAAATTTTTTTTTAAGCTAACTAAAAAAAAGAGTTAATCATGATTCTCAATTTTCTACCAAAGAAGCATTAATATGATCATCATATAATTAATCAAAATTGATTAGAGCATCAATGTACATCTTTCATTCCTCTAAAGGAAAAATACTGCGATAATTTACCTCAAAATGATAACTGAATGAAAATTTGCTCAACAATAATATAAGCCAAGAATATCGTGTACCTGAAACAAAATAAAGATTAAAAATTAAAAAACCAAAAACATATAAAGAGGAGCAAATCCAATCACGTTTTAATAATTACTTCAGACGAGATACTTGACACTCTTGCATTCCCCGTCCCACAAATGTCTGAGGCTGTACAATGATATAACTTTCTTATTAGAACATCATGTTCAAAATCAGGACGCTGTCAAAATATGAGGAAGGTCAAGTTAATTTATTTGATTGTTCCAATGAAAAATAGCGGAAACTAGATCATGTGGTTCATTTAATAAATATCCAGCAAAGAGATTGTGTTACAAGGAGGATAAGTACAATCTGATATACATTCTAATGGAAATTCGAAGCCATTCATGTGAATTTGAAATAAATACTAACAAATATGGTTTACGAGATTTAATTATTTATGGAAACGATCTTCACATCAAATATTGCCGGTATTAGTTTTTCCATGCAATGTCGAATCAATCCTCTTGATGATCAAGTTAAGATTAAAAATTTAAAATCAAGTAGAATTTGGTCTATGGTCACATATAGATTGCAATGTTCAGATTATATAAACATGTATCCTCATCATTTCCACTAAAGAGCACTTCGTTTGAATGAGAGTTCAGGCCTCTTTATGGCACAAATAAATTATGTACACTTAAAATACGATGTGTGTGTTAGTATTGTGCATTTATAAGATAAGGTTACCAAAAAGAATTGCATTTAACCTGTATAAGCTTAACAATTGAGACTGATTGTGAGCCAGTGATTGAATTTTTAATCTCATTAGATTATACAGTTGTTCAGATGGGAGGATGTAGTTGTCATAAATTGATGAAGAAATAATCCATGATATATTTATCATGTCTATGATTCATCTATGTATCTAATCTCATTTTTTCTCAGCTGATTCATCTGATAGAGAAGAGGAAGGGTGTTAAATGGTTCCCAGGGATTTGAGGATGAAAGAAGACTAATGGAAGAGGAGTAGCTTTCTAAACAGAAGGAATGTTTTCTCCTAACTTTTCTTATTCCTAAACATGTTGCTTTGATTTATGATCCATATTTACATAACTGATATCTTTAAGAAAGTTTTCTATTTGATTTTATCAAATACTACGTAACAGTGCTTCAATTAGTACATCATCCTCCTTCTAACTAAACTCTGATAGGATAGGTCAGACTTTGGTCCCCATCCATCTATACAAGTCAAAAAATTTTAACTTAGTTTCCATACTAGATTGTCTCAATGATAAAACTTGTTAGTTTCTATACTAGATGGTCTCAATGAAAATGACTCTGTGGGTAAAACTAAGACTGCCATCACTTTTGTAGGTTTCCTCTAGTTCAGTAAATTCTCCCCTCATATCTTTCCAACTAGTCCAATTTAACTTTCGGCCAAGCAAAATATTTCACATTGCTTCCTAACTGTTCCTTGAAAGGATGATTATTAAGAAATATTTTCCTATAATTGTCATTTACATATCCTTTTATTTTCACAACCACAAAACACATTGTGGGTACAGTCCACTTATACACCAATTTCAATTTTTTTATTCCGTCATTATAGGTTGTTTGTAGGACGAAGCCCAGAGTTCAAGTACGTAGGGTGGACATTTTGTGATAAAAATACCAAAGTTTAGGATCGTATCTAGTCTCTCCCCTCCCAACACCCACTATATGCAAGACCACTCTAGGTGATGACCTTTTAGATCTAGGGGATATAAAATCTTGTGGAACACAAGTTTTGAGTACAATCTCATCCAGCAAAATCCTTCTCAAATTTTGACTCTTTAAACTTAATCTAAGTAGAGATGGCTATGAAACCCTTGATTTTCAAGGCAGAACTCCGTATTTACCAACTTATTGGTTGGATCTCATCACATAAACAAACTATTTCCAAAGAAGATAGGGCTATATTTTATGAAAATGTTGATTGATAGCTATTCAATGGGGGTATAAAGAGTGAAAGTAACATGTATATATATAACAAACAAAAAAATGTACTGCATATACACTGATAAAAATAAAACAATATGGCAAGTGGCAAGCACAGAAAATTTTGCATTACAAATGGATTATGTGCAATGTCTGCATTGAGTGAAGAACAGAAAATAGTTCTTCAAAAATGGTAGACTGAAGCAGAAACAGGCTCTAGATTGCACTCTCCTCAGAGATGATTCTGAAACTAACTACAATTTCAATGGCAGAACTCACTTATCCAAGACCAGTATTCATTTATTGGCTTCATTGTAGATAACATAGTTCAGCAATCAGTTACTATTCATAACCATAGTGGATCCAACAGAAATCAATTGTAAGCGGCATGGTATGATGTGTGTCCTTCAAAAAAATGGTTTGATGTATATGGTAGTTGAGGACTTATAGTCTGTCAATTGTATCTTTAAGATTACTCACCTAAATCATGACTGTATTACAATATATAATAAATCGTGTTAGATCATCTACCCTTCTGCAGAAAAAAAAGTTAACCAATACAATGAAATGAATAAAAGCAGTAAGTGACATATTTGCACAAGATTGGCTTGATAAATGTCTAAATTACTGACTCATGATACATGCCATGGACCTAATCATGCGATTGTTTAGGGGTTTGGTGAAAATGGGAGCCAAAAAATTCTTCCAAAACTACAATATTGACAGGTGAAAGTGACATCTGGGTTTTACTAATTCAATTATCATGAAATCTTTTTCATGCGCACATAAAGTTCATTATTACTAGGAAATTTATTCATATTTCAAGAAAATCTAACAAAACCTTAAAAGAAATGCACATCAAAGTTCACAAAAAGAATTTTAGTGATACAATGATCGAATCACTTTATATTCTACGGGAAGTTAATATATAGCTTAACAAAACAGGGTGAAAAGGCAATATGAGATTTACCTGTTTCCACCAAGAGATGATCTTGCAGACTTGCGAATTAGAAGTCTCGATATATTTTTCAATAGCAGGAAAGATGAAAGCTAATAACCCAAGACCATCAGCCAGCAAATATATTGCAACTGTGATCATATAGGAAGATATGCATATGTTTCCAAATGTACCCCTTTCTTGTTTGGGAGAACATGTGTCTAATCTTCCAGACTTGACAAAATAAACTGGAAGTGTAATAACCCACATAGCAGCAATTAAAATATTCAATACATGTCTAAGGATTTGATGCATGCTAATGGTACACCTCGCTCTCCATGTAAAAGCAATGGCAAGAATTTCTGCAATCACGCCTCAAATTAGAAAAATGCATATTATATAACTTGCATAGAAATAAAGTTTATAATAAGAATCAATGAGTGGTAAATCTAACACGAAAAATGAAAGGATGAATACCATAAAATAAAATCCAAGAAAAATGAATAAAATAAAAGGCAAAAAGAAGTTGGCATTAAAAATTGTATGATTTTGTTTGGTTTAGAGATGTATGCAGACCCTATATCATGTACATTCGAAGGTTGTTAGGTGGAAGCATGACCTCAAACTGTATCATTAATGATGTTGGCTTCTCTACCTGCTAATGTGTCTTGACCGATGTATGGCAGATCCTCTCCTACTCAACAACTAACCTCCCAAAATGATGTATAATGCTTTGATACATAAAGCTGAAACCGGTAGATGGGCTCAGGCTTGCTGGTCGTGGTTATACTTGTAGTTAAGTAAGTGGAGTTGTTATCTTTAAAAATATGTAAAAATGGTTGGAAACTCAGAATACAAATGTGTAGCATCATATTAGCTGTAAAAATATAATTTACGACAAGTGGGGTTTTCTCGTTATATAGGGTAGTTTGAATGTTTAACTGGGTTGAGTGATGTACTGGTCGGTATGCAAGATGCCTTATCTCCCAATCTTTCTTTTCTGTCATTCCATTTGCTGGAGGTTTTGCTTTAAGATCCCCCCCCCCCCCTTTGGAGACCTGTGTGCTCTCACCTTTATTAAATTAAATTTTTAGTACATAAAATTATGAAAATAATTAAAATGTATCTGAAATGTATCTAATAATTTTGAAGAAAAAAGTATCACAAATAATTCATTAGACTTTGTACTAAAATTCTGAATATATGAATATGTCTGTCTGTCCAAGAAAATTATTCTATTTCATAATATCATGGTTTACACTTGATAGCATCACTTGGAAATTAATCCTTTGTTTCCCAAATTTTATACTAAAATCTAATATGGAGATGAGCCTCCAGTAGCCTGACAAAATGAAAAATGTGTTTGGCCACTAACCATGCAAAAATTTGCATGGCCTGCAAGGAAACCAAACTGAATTGACCAAGTTTCATATAGATAGGTGAAGTTTCAAATAATAAAAAAGTGGCTGATGACTTAAAATCAATTCATCTTAAAAATGTGAAGCTTTTATAATGCACATCATTGAAACTCAGTACCTTACCAACAGTGTTATCACTTGGGAATGATTAAAAGAAATTATGAATAATGAATGATTTATACCTTGTATGAGGCTAAGACCAGCAGATGTTATGAAGATGCTCATAACATCATGAAATATTCGCGCATCAAATAACTGATAAGGTGATTTCAAATCATGCCATGCCATAATGATCATTGCCTAAAATTCACAAAAGAAACGTGTACAAGGCTAAGTTCGAAGAAAAAAGGAAGCTAGATTTGAAAATCAGGGTTTAAATTATACCTGAAATGCAAGTATGAAGAAGGTCCACATTCTACTAAAGCTTCTAAAGATCAACCCAAATGAATGAATTTCTACAAAATTTGTCTTCCCCAGCCATTTCGGTTGATGAATTTCAGTGGTGCTGCCCTGACATTCCTGTAAAGGAATAATGGATCTCTAAAATAATATCACGAGTCCAAACCATAAAACTTAACCCCTCAAATAAATTACAGTTTAATAGGGTCAACAACAAGGCAGAATAGCAGTTTCAGCTTTTTCATTAATTAAACTGTACATGTATACCGAACTGTCCACATTCTTAGAGAAGTGCAATATAAATAAAATCAATATAAAATTTCACTTTACTTTCATTTCAAAGTCCGTCTTCATTAGACTTAAGATCATTCAGTATCATTTATTAAAGATTCTGTTTCCCCATCTGTCACCTATACATTCTTTTCAGTGTGAATTCATTGTATGAAGAAAATATCTTACCATCTGTACTGAGAAAGAGTGTATGAGAGAAAAAAATGCAAATGACTTCAATGTGAGGAAGAAGAAGAATGTTCGAAAGCTATCACAAATGGTTCACATGTAATGTTTGCCAATTATTGCTCCTTAAAAATGAGCATGGTAAGGTAGATGGTATTCAGAAGAGATATAGGGGAAGGCCTTAAGACCTTATGTAGTTAGGCAATAAGGATGATAAACTAACAACAGGAATAACCTATAAAAGAAGGAAAATAAATCTATATATATGACAAGATATTGGAGAGCAGGCTATGCTAATCTTGATGCTGAATTTGATCTTTACTTCCATCGCATATAAGGAGATATTCCAAATGGCATCTGGGCTTGCAGCCAATTTGGACATTTTAAACTTTAACCCCATCAAAAGCACAATCTGTTCTTTGATAGCACTAAGATTATGGTACAATACACAAAATATCAGAATACAGATAACAAGAAAAGACCTGCTCAAAGGAAGGGGAGTGCTGATTGTGCTCTGCTAAAGAGGTTGAAGTGGTGCACAATATTCCTTGCACCTCATTAGGGCACCGGGTCCCTGGCTGGGGTGGTACCTAAATGGTTGGCCACAATGGGAGAAAAAGAGTGAGTGATGAAGTTCAACAAGTAAATCAACCAATAACCAACTTGCTCCTCATGCCAAACTCAAACGGATATATGTGCATATGCTATATACATATACATATGCCACACAATATGTTAAATGGAGATCATATAATTTCAACTCAAAGTCAAACAATATGTTTTTGCATACATCTATATATTATATATATGGGCAGCCAACATGTGGTATACTATCTTAAAATTATTTTTTTCTGTCGATATCAGAGGGTGAGTATACCACGCAACTCAACAAGGTAGGGTTCCGTGCCAATCTAAGTAACCATACCTCGCAATGTGAGTCAGGTAGCCTTCTCCAAGCCAAGGGTCCATCAAGCAGACGACACACATAGGCCTAAGAGTGCTCATAGCAGCTGGTATATGCACACAAGGATGACTACATACCAAGTCAGTGCTAGGTTGCCCAATGCTTGACTCAATACCCATTCTCACCCATGCAATCTCAAGTTAGGTAGTCCTCTCCTCTACTAGCCTTTTTTCGAGCCAAGGATCCGTCAACCAGGAAGCATGTAGACATAGGAGTGCACACAAAAGCTAGTAGTTGTACACAGATGTGACCACATGCTAACTCGAAGCACGGATACTCTACATATGATCATTTCTCATACCTGGAGAAGTTCGTAAGAGCATTGACTATATGGAAGAGATGTCGTAGACCAATCCCAGTTTCAATTCAAGCAGCCTTCTCCTTTGACAACTCTTTCCAAGCCAAGAGTCCATCAACCATGCAACATGCAGGCCTAGGAATGAGCGCATCCAATAGCTGCATATAGAGGCAGCTACACACCAACTTGAAGCGGGTACACTCCGCACATATGTAGAAATCCACAAGAGTATTGACTGTATGTGACAGAGGGAAAAAATGTCCTAGGGACCTAGGCCTACCCCCAGATGTCAAACCCCTAACTCTAATCACATGACTTTAAATTTACGTTGAGCCCAATAAAATGTTATTGATATTTACGGATTCATTAGAAGTCAAAAAGAATGCAAAAGGTTGAACTCATTCGAATGAAAAAGGCCTTCGAACAACTGGAACACCCGTTCAAATGGTTGAACTCATTTGAATGCCTTGAACTTGTTCAAATGGTGGGCACACCGCTAAAATGCAGAAAGCAAAGAGGGATAACCAAAAAGGGAAACAACCACCATCCCGAGTTCGTTTGAATTGCCATGGTAGTATTAAAATATCCTGCTCGTCCATTCAAAATTACAGAGAGTATACCACCCTTCAGAAGAACATTTGTATGGTTCGAAGGAAAGGCAGAATTCCCCTTTGACCATTCAAACACCCAAAAAGTTGTTTGGATGGTATTGGAATTTTTTTTTGGAAATTTGTAGTTTCACAAGATGAACAGATTTGAGGAGAAAGAGATGTTAGTATGTAATAAATTCCCATATTTGCAATTCTCACACTCAAAATAAGCTTTTCCTCAATTATTAATTGTAATGCCCCGGAAATCCTACCAATAAAAGCGTAATTTTCATGGCGTTACTAAATCTTTCAACCAACTTTTCCTTTTCAAAAATTGAGATCAGAGTATGCCAAAATCATCTATGACAAAAACATTATATAATCAATTATAATAACATCTCCACAATACATGTTCTGTAAGAGCAACTAATATACTATAAATCTAAACACAATGACATAAAATAGTATAACGAAACGATACCTCAACTGTAAACAATATAAATATAATCACAAAGTGTCAGGAGCCACCTGTGGATTTACGTGGTCATCTCTCTGTGTCCAGAAAAAGTCATTCTCAAGACGCATGGGCCATCCAATCTTGAAACAATCATAAGACCTGCATATTCTAAATGGTCAGGGAACTGGCATCTTGACTTATCAAAACTAAATATGCAAGCAGAAAAGAGCAAAAGAGATAAATGAACATATCAGACCAGAAGTATTCATTCAAATCATCATAATTTCTCCATTTTGAATGGTCAGAAGCCCCGCTGTTCTTCTGGGCCTCCTTCATTATTGAACTAAAAGTTAGAGTCATTGTGGAAGGATAGAAGACAAGAAAGTGAACTGAATATGAAAGTACCTCAGATATAACCCTGTATAATGGAGTAACTACATTGTCAAGAAAAGAATCTGTGCTTCCTCCATATACAGGTACAACTCTTTCCCCAGTATTCAAGCTGACGGCACCAGATAGCAGCCCATGTAACTCATATGCCATCTGAAAAGAGAGAAGTGAGACAACCTTCTTTCATTTATAATAAAAATGTGTTTTGTACAAGGAACTTGGTGAATTAAATATGTTGATAATTTTATTAAAAATAATGAGATTGAAAAAAGTGAAATTATGGAATACATAAACCTTTCAAAAGAAAATTTTAAAGCACAGAAGTGCCATTTATAATTTATATGTCATCCTCAATCAAAATGCAACTTTTTTCTGCATGTAAACATGTATATATCTATCTTGTTTAGATTTG
Source organism: Acorus calamus (assembly GCA_030737845.1). Classification (NCBI taxonomy): domain Eukaryota; kingdom Viridiplantae; phylum Streptophyta; class Magnoliopsida; order Acorales; family Acoraceae; genus Acorus; species Acorus calamus. The sequence goes on along the minus strand of CM060869.1, from coordinate 7,565,316 downwards.
GGTATCTGAATGTGTTTCTTTTTCCTTATGATGAGGTGGAGTTGTGCTCTTAAATCAAAGGTAGATCTGTTGGACCACATGCCATTAATTTACTGAATCCAACCTGTCCATTCCTGGTTGCATGTTAACTGACAAACATAATAAACATCTCCATCCATCCATCCATCCATCCATACACACATACATGCATACATACTATAAAAATTACCAAGTATTCTCAGAGGTGAAAATATGCTTCATGGGTTTCCTGTAATCAGCAGGCACATGCACACACATGCATAAATATATACGTACATGAAGGTGTAACGTATAGACTTAATTATATAATTAATTTCTAGACTTGCAAATAGCTATATCATCACAGTTTTCAACAATCATCCTCAATTACCCAAAGATGAGCCCATAGCAGTTCACAATATTTACAAATATGACTAAAAATATTAATGCATGACTAGAGCATCAATCATAAATGAAGCTTAGTGAACAGCTGGACTAGTGAAATGCTGCTTGTTGCAGCATTATTATATGTGGTTGTCAACTAAAATACCTCAAGGGACATAAAAGGAACATTACATTATAATGTGTTTCCTCTACACTGACCACTTGGATGCACGGAGGATGAGGGTAAGAGAAATCCACATTACTGACCTATTCTAATTAAACAAGACAGATGAACATGATGAATAATCATGACAAATGGCAGCAAAAGAGATAAGTGATAATGATCAGTTACATGATGAAAAATGTAACAAAGACACTCAGGCATGAACCGCAAGTTTGACGCCTCTCCCCATATAAGAAGATAAAGGCCTGTGTACAAAAGTTTATACTGTTGCGCCTGCTGATTATGGGTGGTAGCCTGCAGAGGTCATACCAAATAAAGGCTCAAATGAACTGAGAAATAAAATTAGAATGTGAGCATATTCCCTATGCCTACTAAACACGATGAATACAAAATTATCAACAAATTAAATCTCACCAAGTATTGCTTCTCCTCCCCAAAAATTTGCACCACTTCACATAGTTCTTGAGCAACTTTTTCATCACTTCATTTACAGCTCTCTCGTCTAACTGACATGATAATCACATAAGCTGTTTAGGTCAAATGAATGAACAAGCCCAAGCATGAGACAAATCAACAAGGAATCACCTTTGAATTGGCTGCAGATCTGGGCATTTGTCTAGCATGTATGTTAGCAAGAAGTAAAATCAAATGTTCCCGCTGATTTGCTACATTTCCTTTCTGAAAATGAATAGTACTTCAGGATATAAGCATAATTACATGGAGATCACAATCTGAGAAACCATTGATTGCACATACTGTTGAAAACTAAAAAAAAAATCTAGTTAGTCACCTGAAATCCAAACCAGCGCTGTAGCCAATCAAGTTGATCACGAACATCACCTGGATTATCACAATTTTCTGGTAGTGGAAGACCTCGAATATTACAAATAGTTGTGACTGCCACTTTAATCTGCAAAATTCCTGGCATAAATAATAATCGAAGGACCTTCTCACAAGTAGTTGAAATATTATGACGAAAGCGGTAAATTCTCTTCTTTCATATAAAGTCAAGTTACATACACAGTGGTGGCCCCATACAAAGCCCTTTCATACTAGGTCTCGCCCGGTCTTTGGCAGGGAATTATTGAATGATAGCAAGTATATGTTGGTTTTTAATGAGTAAAAATTTCCAATCAAAATTCAAAATGCTGCAAAAAGAGATTCTGATCCTAACCCATGTGAGATTTTATACTACTTGCAGAGCTTCCCAGATTACATTCATCTTAGCCACTGAATTGACTTCATTTATACTGAAGTAATGAAGCAAAATCATGTTATATGACTTGAAAACTCAATTATCACTTCATCATTGAGTCCAACCTCAGGGAGTTGCATAATAGCTTGTTGAGCACCTTCAGGATCAAGTGGAAGAATGTTGTAGTCAGGCCTCTTTTCAATGTCTTCACTAACATCAACCACCTATGATAAAAAGAAAATATGAGATGGTCATGATCATTTCAATGGTCAACTGTGAATTTGAGAAGCTTTGGTTCTTGAGGTAAAATGTACAAAACCATAGCAACCTCAGGAGAAATTGTCTTCAATACTTTTTGAATAACCTGTGCAATTCCACATGCATGCCTCAGCATCTCTCTGTCCAGAAGTGGCATGTAACTCAACAGATCCATTAGTTTACAAAATAGGAAGGTATAATGAACCTCGTATTTGCAGTGCTGAGAAACAAAGGAAGCCAAAACATGATCTAGGGAAGAGTAATACCCTTCTGTGGAACCATGCTGTTCTCTAAGTCTGAGAATGTCTTGCTCATACTTTTGATAAAAGCATTTTAATTCTCGTGCATAACTTATTTCCTTGCGCCTCAGACTAGTGGCCAATTCATCCTATGAACATACAACATAAATCTGAGAAACGAATTCCCGGTAGTTTGATTTAGCAAGATAAGAAAAAAGCAAAGCTAGACCTCATGATTATGAATTTAGGTTATGCATAGCATAAATTAACGAAAAAAATCCCCAAAATACATGTCATATCTAGAGAATTATGACTCACAGATGGACAAAAAATCCGACAATGTGAAATTCAGATCGTGCATTGAATTTGCATGGCTGGCCACACAAATGAGTATATAAGACCTTTTCCAATAAATAAAAACCCATCATGGTCTATAATATCAAATATCATGATTCAATTAATGTAAATTAATAAATAATGCAGAGAGGAGCCTTAAGAGATGTAAAATAAAAGGATATAAAACTCACATGCAACCAGGAAAGACAAAGCCATGCAATCATAATTCTTACATGTCATTATGCAATGCCATACAATGTGCAACTCTACTCAAAGTGTCACACAAAATAGAGCACCAGTTAGATTTCTAACCACAACATTGATTTAACAAAACAGCCACAATTAATAAAATGAGCTAGCAATTGCATGGGGAGATTGGAAGGGGTTTTTCCTACTTTATAAATAACCATTTTCTCCCATCTCTATTAGTTCAACCATCCAAAATATTTCTCTCCCCCAAATGTAACAATATATCAACCCCCTCTCATATTTCAAGAAAGAAACACACAATCTCTCTGTAGTGATCTTTTCAAAGAAAGGGACCAAGCAGATTGCGAAAGAAGATTGTGAAGTTCTCAAGCAATTTCCTTCCCTTTTTTTCATTATTATTGGGAGCAGTTCAGCAAATGAGTTGTTGGCATATCTACTTTGTGTACATCAATAGTGATGAATAGTTAAGAACATAAATCAATTGCAAGTCTCATCCAGAGGATGTAGTTACCGCCAGATCAATAATTCACTCAATCAACATAAAAATAGTATTAATAAGGAAGATATCCACACAATACATGGCCAAATGGATGTAACAATCTGGTATAGAACTTAATCTCTGTGTATAATTAGAATTCCTTTCACACGTGCAAGCAGCCAAAACAAGATCAGAATTGAGCATAATTGATTGGTTTAACATAATCCCAATGACAGAAAAATCTCTCTTCCAACAGGGGAATTGTAACTCCCCCGGCATAAGTAAAATTTTGCAAAAATCCCTCTTAAAACATTATTGGTGATAAAGCCTCTACCTTCCTGTAAGTCCCAACATAATTCAAGGTGTGTAAACATGAAGACAAACATTTACTCCAAATTGATGAAAGTTATAAAGATCCATAATAATAAAAACATGAATGACATCATAAAATAGTTATCAAACAAAAATAAATGCCATCTACATTGAAGCAATGATTGTTTCTTCTTCTTCACACAAGAGAATTTAGAATAATGTTTCAGGTCAATTCTCTTTACATTAGAAGTAAAAGTCATATAAATTTGTTTAATAACATTCCAAGTAGAATACATTCAGCATACACTAAACTCAAACCAAGCAGAATTCACTAACCTGTTTGAGATGTTGGAGAAGAGCTGTTTTGAATTGCTTAACCCCACGCCCACTCGATGTGGGATCCATCATGTGCGCTCTCTCTAAAGCATGGAATCGACCTTTATATAATCCACATGGAAAAGATGATAAGTTAGCGAAATTGTTTTGATTAGTTAATATTTACAATGTCAGAAGCATAAATCTAAAGAAACTTAAGCTAAATTGACAACCGTCAACAAAATATACAAACAGAACATCAAGCTAGGACAGTGTCTAGTAACGTGAAAATTCATAACAAGCACATGATGCTCCATAGATCATTATATGTAAGCTATCATAATCATAAAATTAAAATAATAAATAATTAAGCCTATCAAGTTTCCGAAAGATATCCACATACACTTTGAATCCTAATTCGAAAAAATCAGAAATTATATGATATTCAAATTTCCAATATATATCATTAAAAAATATGTTTTTATAATTTACTATTTAAATTCAATTTTAAATATGATACTCATGATCATAAAATTTAAGTAACCCCCACATTCTCTTTCCATGATCTTTGAAAAATGGAAAATCATTAATCCAATCGCACCAAACATCCCTAATATGCCACTCAATTAACCCAACAAGTGTCCATATTTCAACAAGTTAATTATTCAAATAAACATTATATACGCTCTATATCAGAAAAAATCTGAATTCAAATATTAACATCCGTATCTGATTTGTACTCTCCCATAAATTCAAACTCAGGATGACATTTTTTTTTTATATCGGAGGGACCTCCCATAACTGACCTTTCTTTCAGCCGAGTTGGGCAGGCTACCTCCGTTGGTCCCACGGAAAATTTTTCAATTTTTTCCAACACACGGGAGGATAAGTTAGCGCCCAAGATTCGATACCAAGACCTACCCTTCTTACAGGTAAGCCCAAAACCATTATACTATGGCAACTGGACATGACATTGCCTTCGACACCGAACTCAAATTGAAACCCAAAATCATAGCATAAACAAGTGATCGAAGCCCCAAAAGGCTTACAGGTGTAGGCAACGCGAGGTGCCTCGGCCTCGATCTGGTTGGCGACGCGGAGGAACTGCCGGATCTCGGACACCAGCGTCTGCGGGAGGTTCTCGCTGTCGAAGAGCCCAAGAACAGAGGACCCCATCGTCCTAGACCTGGAGAGGGCCATCGACGATTCCCCTCTGCTCCTCCGCCGCATCCGATGGAGGTCTCCGACGCTTCCCTCCGGAACGATCTCCGCCATCGATTGTGTGGTCTCATCGGGGCGTTTGGTGATGCTGGGAAGGGATTATTTGTACTGGAGAGATCCAGTGTTGCCTTTCTTTGCCTTTTGAGAAGCTTTTTTTTAATCATTTTTGAGTTTGTGCGCGCGCTTTAGCTTTTTAGCTTTTGAGGCTTTTGATTCAGGGTTTGGGTGGGGGAAGGAAGGAACGGTTTTTTGAAAATTTAGACGACCGTTTGTTTTTCTTTTCTTTTTTGTGAAAAAGAAACTGACCTAACTTTAGGAGACTAGGGTTTTTCTGTGGATTGTGCCAGAGGTAAGGGGTTAAAGGTTTTGATGATAAATTACTTTATGTTTAAGAGATAAAAAATCTATCAATTTTATTATTATTTAAATTTTATCAAAATTGAAACAACTATGGGGATAAATATTGTTTCAACCTAAAGGTTAGTTTGGCAAGAGATTAAGATTTTGAGGCTAAGTTATCATAATTTTAAAGGATAAAAAGTTCATCAATTTTTATTTTTATTTTCATTTTTTGTGGGTAAAAAGGAATTTTCATTTCTATATTGGGTAATTACATTCTAACATAGATACAACTATCAAAAAGTAGATACACAAGAAGATTTTAGATCTAATCAAACAGAAATGAGCTTAGGAGAGGAAAACCCATCTATGATGCTTAGTCCGTATCAGGTGCGCCAACTGTTTAGTCACTTTGACCGCACACGCACGTAAGCAGTCCCCATCGTATCATGTGCAATCAAGGCCTTCAATTCCTCCAATGCCTGGCGAGGAAGCAATTTCTGTGATACCTGGAGAGTCTCTTCAAGCTGCTAGGTAGTCAGCAATCTGATTTCCTTCACGAAGCACATGAGAAGCTCTCCAAGAATCAAAAGATTTCAAAATAGAGAGCATAGCAAAGTGATCTTCGGAATGCCATGGGAGGCAACCCTTGCCTTGCACCCAAGCTATGGCAGTGGTTGAATCACTTTCAATGTGAATTTTTTGTAGTCCAAGAGATCTAGCCAGCTTTAGACCTTGGAGGATACCTCTGAACTCCAACACATTAATAGAAAGAAGGGACAGTTCTTGCGTAGCTGTCGTTGCCAGAAGCTTTACATCACTGTTGCGTAGGACTGCTCTATAGCCCGCCCTATCTACAGAGAGTGAGCCGTCAGAATTAGACTTGGTCTAGTCTATATCAGGTGGCCGCCAAGCAACATTGGAAATAACACTCTCCAATGGATGGATTACGATTCCTTAATTTCAGCAAACTTTTGAATAGCTGGGGTATGCATCTCTTTGAGGTGTTTGCCTTTAAAGTTGAGTTGAACGGTGATCGAGACCAAGCACAGAAAGTCCATCAATTTTGTTCATATTCATATTTGTCAAAATTGAAATAAAAGGTAAGGATATATGCTATCCCAATCTGTAGGTAACAAAATATCTGCATTTTCATTTCAAAATTGAGACAACTGTATGCAGTTTATTTCAATTATTTTTTATACCCTCTCATTCACTTATCCCTATAATTACACATTTTATCACACCACTTATTCCTTTGTCAAACCAACCCTTAGGTGGAGCAAAAAATTATTATTTTCATTTCAAAATTAGAACAACTCTCCGTACTTTATCCGATTATATTTTATACCAAATGGGATAAATTGTCTTTCTCCCTCACTTATCCCAACAATTACCCATTATCCCACCACTTATCTCATTCTCAAACCAACGCTAAAAGTAATCCTCTGACTATCTATACATAGTGAATATTATTACACTATTGCAATTTTGAATGTAATTTTTTTTATTTCTTGGAAGAAAAAAATACAAATGAATAGCTATTAAGACATAAGTAGTACTATTAAGAATAGACAATTATTTACCTATAACAACGAACTATGAAAATGAGTGTCTATTTCAATTAGGAATTCACAAATGCAGTTTCAATCATGATTAATAACTGCCAACATGACTTGATGATATCTACGAATATTTACAACTTGAGCGAGTTGGGTCTGGTTGGAATTTAACTTGAACCGAACCCAGAATAGGAGGAAGTCAAACTCAAAATTAACTCAACCCTCATATTTGACGAGGGCAACTCAAATCCAACCAATAATAGGGTTTGGCTCGGATTTATGTTAAAATTTGATTGAGGTTGGATTGGGTTCAAACTGAGTTCGATTTGATTCGAGTTCAACTTTAAACTTTTATTTTAGATGATTTGAACTCTAGAAATATGGTACTCGCGCAGAAAATATAATAAAAATGAAAATAAAAGGACGATGGTGGAAAGACAATAAAAAATGAAATTATAAAAAAGTGATTGTTTTATCAGATAGGTCAATTAGTTCAAGTTTAACCATAACATTCAAATATATTACAAAAAAGCACATTGGTTCAAGTTTAGATTACCTGACTCCTAAATCCAAACTGTGTTGAAAATGCGAGATTGAATTCAAGTCCTAAAGTCCCAATTCAAATACTGTGCAAAAGTTGGTTAGTCTGGTTTGAATCAAGTTTAACCCACCCAAGTTATGGAAACTCATAAGATATGAAAATATTTTGAATATGTTTTTCAAATGGTATGAAATTCTGGTATCGCACCCAGATAAGTCTTGGATTCGAGTCTTGGCACTGACCTACCCATATGTTTGTTGACAAAAATTTAAAAGAATTTTATGTGGGACATGAGCAAATAGGCGGAGGTAACCTTCCTAACTTAACCGTAAAATCAGTCACGGGAGATCCCTCGGATATAAAAAAAAATAAAAAAATAACAACTATAAATAATAATGATGATGAAGATGATAATAATTTAATAAATCACAGTGGCAATATAATGTTCCATTGACATGCCACTGTTTGAGATATAATAGGGGTGAAAAGAGCAACAGCAGAGTACAGAAGTTAGATCCAATCAATTTACAACTTGCAAACTCTGCTTTTTAGTGCCTAAACTTTTTTTTTAGGGTCACCAATAAATCAAATGCTAGTGCATCTAAACTTTCTGGCCTTTGTTGATCAGCTTTACTCCCCCAAATGGATACTTTGCATGTGAGTGGACATACCTTAACAAGGGGGTAGAGATACAGACAGGACAAGGTACCAGACCCAAAAAGATGAGAGAGAGAGAGAGAGAGAGAGAGAGAGAGAGAGAGAGGAGACCAATATTTCAGCCACTGATTAATCAATCAATTTTTAATTAAGCACGCTAATACACACGGTCCCTTTTGAAATATTTGTTAAGACGTTAGATCACTCACATGAAACAGTCTACATATCACTATGTCAATACATGTGTTAATAAAGATTTAAAAATGCACACACTCAATCTATATTGAATTTTTTTTTATATATAAAAGATTGTATATTATTATAAATTATTTTGAAATATATAATCATTCCAATATTAATAACTATACCAGTCAAAAATTCATTTTTTATTTGATTGTGTTTTAGCTATTTTAGTTGAAAAACAAAAATAAAATAAAATGATTGCTATTTTATTGACGGTAGATAAAATGTAAATAAAATTTGAATAAAAATTTATAAAAAATAGAAAAATAATTTAACATATGAACCGGTTAATTTCCATATATTCAAGCTTCACCTATTTTTTAGATTTATTATCTATGTTTCATTCTTTTCTGCAAGTCAAAGATAGTATTTGATAACGAGATTATAAAATTTATTTTTTACAAACATTGGATTAAAAATCAATTTTGTAGGAAGCTATCTTCTCCCAGCTTTTTCTAATTGTAACTTATGAATATATATATCATACATATAGTATTTGATTGCACATTTATAAAAAACAGTTTCTTAAAAAAAAAAAACAATAGAATGGTTAAATCACGTAACCTAAGCTGCCTTTATGTACATCTAATAAACAAATCAAAATGCAGCCTGACATTTTTCATTAATAATTAATTCTGAAGGTCCCCTCATGGAACAGGTGTTTCACACGAGACTTGCACTCTCTTTTTCAGTGATGAGAGATCGAGATCGCTTTATTGGGATTGCTTAACGTGATGGGTTTCTCAAATTCTGCAGCTTTAATAGTGGCATGTTGTCCTTCTCTTTTTTCTTTTTCTTTCTTTTCAAGTTTTGTCTTTAGCGGTTACTACAACTGTTGAAGAGGACGTGTGAGTGGAAAAAAGAAGTTAAAAAGATCAACAGAGAAACTACTGACCAATTCATGCAGGACGTTTGAAGCCCCACACATCTTGAGCAACATTTTAAAATAGCTTTCAATAAAATACTTATAGTAATTACTAAAAAATAATCACTGTGAAAATGATCAAGCACTCAACTTTTTTTTTTTTTTACGGTTCTATGTAATTGATTAAAAATCCACTGAAGTATACGATGAATATAACTCATTAAATATTTTCTTCAATTTATTGTAAATGAGTTTATCTAACTCAAAATAAAATGATATACACTTTTTATCAAACATATACCTCAATAAATCATGTTTACTATTTTTTTATTAAAATAAAAACATGTGTGATCTAAATTTTTATTAATAAAAATAACTGAAACTAACATTTTAAACTTTAGACGAGAGTTAAATTATCCCAAAATCTTTTCAAATCATTTATATACTTCATGACCTGATTTTAAGTCTTGACAAGAGTTATAAATAAGGGATTTTTGTTTTTAAGTCCTTGTAAACATGCTTATTTAGGGATTGATCCATCTATACTTCATATTTCTTTTTAAGTCCCCATATTCAACCCCTATTTGGTTTTTAGTCTCTCCGTCAAACGTCCGTCCATACACCGTTAATTTGTGAAATGTGATTTATTTTTAATTCTCTGTAAACTATGTTATTTAGTGATTAATCCATCACTTCTTCATATTTTATAGGGACTTATCACTAAATAACATAGTTTACAGGGACTTAACACCAAATAACATAATTTATAGGGACTTAAAAATAAAATCACATTTCACAAATTAACGGACGTTTGACAGAGGAACTAAAAATCAAATAGACGGTTAAATACGGAGACTTAAAAAGAAATATGAAAAAGTGAATGACCGATCCCTAAATATACATGTTTACATAGACTTAAAACTAAAAATCTCTATAAATTTTCAAGTATTCATTCATTTGAAGGGACTGACAAAACGCCCACCCACATATCATTCATCCTATCACATTAACTTCATCACACCCTTTGATAACCATGTATTAGATGCCATTAAAAAGATCAACTCGATTGGATTAATGTATATCATCAGCTTCTTAACATTCCCCCATTTTTAATCATTAATCACGGACTATTAGTCCACTTTTGTGAATACATTCAAGCTGACTTCAATAGAGTAGTAGTAAAAATGTTTTCTTTTCAGGATGGAAAATTATACTGCATCATCTTGTGCAATTCCATTTGCAGTCCACTCTATTTTTCTTTTCTAAAAAATTATACTCTCCCATTAAATTACATACTATTACTCGAAATGAAAATATACTAAGTCACAATAGTGTATTTTTCATTTTAAAAAAAAAATTTTTTTTACTCCAGACACTATGATAGAACCACACATGCACTATCAGTGCTCAAGATGGATAACCTGAGTTACAAAAAACTGGTCTGTTTTCCTGAATTAACATTAGACTATGACGTCCACAATGGAGCCTCACATGTATTGAAAAAACATAATCAGAAATCCAAATAGATATCTCAGGCAAAAAGCATAAATGAAATCCAATAGCAATCTGAACGAACAAACATGCCCTGCACTGGAATAAGTTAAGCTTCTGAATCATTTCACTAGCTACCATTGGATTGAGCATTTTGTGATGATTGCTTCTATATATATATATACACGTCCGCGATGAGGTGCGGCGGCCGCACCGTGCGGCAGCCGTCCGATCGCGGGTCCATTGCATCTAACGGTCAACTTAGGTCCGTTTGGTTCTCCATAGTTTATATTCATGCAGAATTTATTTCCGTGATTTTCAATAAAATAAAATGGGAAATTGTCTATATGCCCCTAGACCAAGCCACTTATTTTTTCCATGTCCCTTGACTTGGGGGAATTTTTTTTTTGCCCCTGCTTTTTGGTCCCCTTGTTTTTTTACCCCTTTCACAGCCACCTCACATTTTCCTTCCACATTTGCCCTTTCCCTCCCACTGCTCTCTTTCTCTCCCATTTCTCCCCCAAATCACCTGTAAAAAACCCCAAATAAAAAAAACCCCCAAATCAAAAACCCCCCATCGGCATCCCCATGTTCTCCGGTGGTCATCGGCATCCCCTTTACAAATCCTCTCACACTATAAACCCTCTCACCCTCTCATTCTACAAACCCTCTTATTGAAACCCAACACCCACAGTCATCGACCTCCATCTCTCTCTCTTGGACTATTGCATTAGTGATCATCTTCTCTGTCCCACCTCTCCGGCCACCTTCAAATCAGCCACCTACAAATTTTTGTAATTTCTAAGTATTGTTATGCTAATGGTTTTTGTGTTTATCAAGTTTATCAAGTAACTAGCATACTTTCCAGTGCCACTTGAATCAGTTTATCAAGTAAATGATGGTTTAGTAGTTCTTTAAGAGATGACATCTACGAAATTTTTCAAGTGAATATAAATTTTGTATAAGAAGTTCCAGTTTTCTTTCAATAGTTGTTCATTTATAATAAAGTTCTGTATTTGATTTGTAATATTTGTAAGTGGTCATTCTATCTATGTAATTGATTATTATAAATCTGTATTTATTCACTCAGTGTATGTGGTCATTAGATTTCTGTGTACTAATTTCCTGTATATATCTTACACAGAAGAGGTGGAGATGGTTATTTAAATAGTTTTTCAATGCCACTTGAACCATCTTTAAATAATTTGTCAATCACTCTTTATTTTCTTGTTCAATGTTTATACTATTTTTCTTAGTGTATGTTAATTAGTTTAGAAGTTCTTTGAGAGATGACATCTATGAAACTTTTCAAGTGAATATAAACTGTGCATAAGAAGTCTCAGTTTCCTTTCAGTAATTGTTCATTTATAGTAGTATTATGTATTTGGTTTGTAATATTATGTAAATGATCATTCCATTTATGTAATTAATTATTATAAACTTGTATCTGTAACTATCTATTCACTTAGTGTATGTAGTCATTAGATTTATGTGTACTAATTTTATGTATATATCTTACATAGAGGAGGTGGAGATTGGTTATTTAAATAGTTTTCCAATGCCACTTAAACCATCTTTAAATAATTTACCAATCACTATTTACTTTTCTTGTTCAGTGTTTATACTCTTTTTATGAGTGTATGTCAATTAATTTAGAAGTTCTTTGAGAGATGGCATTTATAAAAAAATTTAAGTGAATATAAATTGTGTATAAGAAGTCTTAGTTTCCTTTCTCTACATATTTATTTAGAGCATTATTCTGTAATTAGTTTTTTATATATTGTAAGTGGTCATTCTATTTATGTAATTGGTTATTATAAATCTGTAATTATTTATTTCAGTCAGTGTATGTAGTCATTAGATGTCTGTGCACTAATTTCTTGTATATATCTTACATAGAGGATGCGGAGATGATTATTTAAATAATATTTCAATGTCACTTGAATCATCTATATACAAATTCCATTTGATCCATCTTTAAATAATTTGCCAATCATTTTTTACTTTCATGTTCAGTGTTTATGTTTTTTTTCTAAATGTATGTCAGTAAATGATGGTTTAAAAGTTCTCTGAGAGAGGAAATCTATGAAACTTTTCAAGTGAATATAAATTATGTATAAGAAGTTCTAGTTTTATTACTATAGTTGTACATTATAGTATTATTCTGTAATTGGTTTGTAGGTTTCTGTAAGTACTTATTCTATTTCAGTAATTGATTATTATAAATCTGTAACTACTTTTTCACTCAGTGTATAATTTATAGATCAAATGATAAGATCGGGCGGTGACAGATCGGGTCGGTCTCACTGTCCAATCGGTGAACGACGATGGTTGAAAAACAATGAGCGGTGATGGTGAAATGTTTATGCATGGCAATGATGGGAGAGGAGGGGGATCAGGCCAGCGGGAGATCGGTGGAAACGACGAGCAAGCAGATTCGACGGGAAGACAAGAAAGGAACAACGTTCTCGATTTGGGGGAGTTTTTTATTTGAAGGAGTTTTCGATTTGGGGGTTTTTTATTTGGGGTTTTTTCCAGGTTATTTGGGGGAGAGATGGGTGGGAAAGAGAGCAGTGGGAGGGAAAGGGCATATGTGGAAGGAAAATGTGAGGTGGCAGTGGGAGGGGTAAAAAAACAAGGGGACCAAAAAACAGGGGTAAAAAAAAAATTCCCCCAGTCAAGGGACATGGAAAAAATAGGGGCTCAGTCCAGGGGTATTTGGACAATTTCCCCAATAAAATTTAAATCCGCTGTTTGGCAATTAGAAATTTATTTTGCATACCTACCTCTTGAATTGATACCAAAATCAGGGTTTTGTGATGGTCAGAGTAGTTAATTTTCTGTTGAATCTAATTTCAAATACATACAAACAAAATTTCGTAACTCTTTTTCCTGAAAAGTTGGGAAATACGAAGGTTTTACTCAGAAACATACGGGCCCTTATGTTGAGATCCCTGCAATGAAAAAAAAATTTGAAAGGTCAAGCCAATTGCATTAATCCATATGCGCGTGGAGAAGTGGGAAGGGTGAAGTAATGAAGTACCTAGCAGATCTTAACACACTATCCCTTTGTCTTTCTGCCCTACATTAAACTTGGCAATAAAGAAACCAATTGTATCGAGTGATGATGATGGATCAAACCTCTGCACCAGTTCTGCTTCTTCGTCTGTCAGCCATTCCCTGATATATCAATTCACATAATTTCAAAAATACAAGAATAAGATGAATAGGACGTGATAGTAGTAAACTTTTGAGGACAGAATTGAGAGAAATCTTGTATTAAGAGAGTGGGTTTGATTGCCCAATGTCTTCCTATCAAGTACTTCTGACAGGAAGCAGTGATATTGTATTTATGAGATAAATTCATGGTATGTCAAATTTGATGATAATGATCATGGATCACAGATTTCTTGTCATCTTCCTAGACTCACTAGATCATAAAGTAAAAATCTGCAAAACAAAGACAGTCATCGATGTAACAGATGATTATTGCAGGGGACAAACATACTATTGTAGAGAGTGCGTACAGCGATAGACAAGTTGGCTAATACATGGGACAGTAGAATTTGCAACCCATGAGGTCTTGCATTCAAATCCAACCCCCCCCCCCCCCCCCCCCCCCCCCAACCAAAAAAAAAAAAAAGAACTCAGGTATTCAATGCATGATAATTTGTTACTGGGAAGTAAGGTAGATTAATTGAGATATTCAGAATAATGTAGGCCAAACCCTTCCCATCTATTCAATGCATGTACCTAATGGAAAGATGATTTTACAGTTTATATTCCATATATGAGGAGATGGACATTCTAGAACCACTTCTAAGAAAATTTATGAGGTATAATCAGTACCTCTACACATGCGTCAACTGGTTAAACTATTCAAATAGTGTGTGGAACACATGGACTAAATAAAAGTGACATTCAATTCACAAAAGAAAAGGATGCTATTACAGTAATTGGTAATTGATAATTGGATTCATTATGCATTTGCATCTAATGATGCCCAAAAACAAACTTCAAGGGAGACAGTACACTTCACAAATTCAAGCGAAGTCTTGATTGAACCAGACATCATGCTTATATCAGTAATCTTATACTTAAAGAGGAAAAGAAAGTAACTTGTGTCAGTGACATAGAAGCATTTTTAACAAAGAAAGCAAGTTTAGACATGAAATAGATCAATGAAAGTGTATTCATACGCAATATTTGGTCAGTCAGTCAGTCTTACCGAGCAAATAAAAATATTTGGTGAGTCATAAATTTCCATTGTGCAATGGGACAAAGAAATTTTAGCTTTTTAAAACATGAGAAATCCCAAGATTGAGGAGAATTACTCGATATATCTTCCGTCAAATAATTCAGAACGTCCAACAAGGCCAGGTCCTCCAACTCTTGGGTTCTGAGCATCAAACCAAAAGAGTGTCAGAAGACCACTTTTTTTTTCATATAGCCTACATGCATTAGAAGCACAAGTGATCCCTCCCTCCCACTCCAAGGATAAGGATCTACATCAGAAATTAGTGCTTTGCTGGAGTGGAAAACATTTTTGGACAGAAATATGAAACATAGTGAAGTCCATTGTGCCTCATGTCCTTGACCTAACATTATGGACGGAGATGATCAATCACACATGGGCTACTTTAGAATATTTTTACAGATGATCAATCACACATGGGCTACTTAAGAATATTTTTACATTATTGTCAAGAAGGCTTAAGTAGATTTAAGGAATCACCATACCTGAGGTGCTAATGTAAGAAAATTGTAAGTATCCAAGGCATATCGTACAACAGCTTCATTCTCTCCTGGGTTAATTGTACACCTAAAAGAAGGAAATGTAATAAAGTCAGATCAGCTACTGACCAAATATATGTATATAAAGAACAAAATTACTAAACATAATAGAGTGTTGTTACACTTTTTTTTTCCAGTCCCATATACGTCGATAGAAAATCACTAAAGCATATACTTACATTAACAAGGCATATGCATCGATAAAAAAAATTCACATTTTATGTAAATGCATTCATGCAATCCATTGGAGCATATTGCTTTATTTTTTTATAAAACCATGTACATCATTAGATGATGTATACCATTTTTAAAAGATTCAAAACACGTGTAAACTTCAATTGATGCTGAAAATAGGATTGTACGTAACATTATCCAACATAATATTGCAGGAATCCAATGAAAACATATTATACAACTAAAGATTGGAAAGAACATATACTGAGTAAATTTTATATATTCTCTAATTAGCAACCATCACTTCCACTGGGATCATATTCAACAAGGCAAGTTACCCATTGTGGGAAAAACTGAAGTGGTTTTCCTTTAGGTAGATTGAGTAAATCATCCCAGTCCCTTGTCATAAATGCATTGCGGAACAACTAATCAATTTCAGAAATAAAATTGAATAAGAACTGCAACTCACAATAACTGCAGCACATACATGTGGCTAATTGGCCATCCGATCTCCAATTCCAGCCCATGACATAACAACTCACATCTATAAAAATTTACTGATAAGACTCCAAGGATATTTTCCAGGCACGAGCTTCAAACCAAAGCCTACTTATCTACTCCATCATGAGGAATCCAAAACCCACTTCTGAGGAGCTGCAGCCGCCAAGAGGGGTTTCTGCTCGGCTTGCTTAAAGAAGCTTGATTAAAGGAAGAATAACATGGGACAAGAAAGAGAGGTATGCAGTTTTCTTTGCGAAAGTATAGGCATCTCCCGACACTTCACTAATGCTTGTTTTATTAGCCAACGTATAATCACATAAAGAGGACAAAGGTGTGAGATCTGAATGATCTAAATGTTAGTGGTGGAACAGAGTTGGTTCCTCTCATAAACCCTCATACTTCAAGCACATCTCATCTTCTCTTCTATTCTTTTTCTCATGTCTTACTGTGGTCCTCTTTGTAGTTTATATTCCAATATAAAATTCGCACAGAAAAAAGTTATTCCTAGATTAGTTTGCTCATTTTCCTTGCTTACAAGGAAATATGGACTGACACTTTAACATTTCTTATTAGTTTTTCCATTGAGATATTAAAAACCCATTGTAGCTTAGGCATGACATAGTATCTGTAGCCATTCCCCAATTGCATGTGAGCAACAGACTCATTCATAAGTTCAAGATCCCATCCCATTTCATAGATTTGATTTTTGTTTCTTTAAGGCTCTATCATACTTAGCAGCGGACCCAGGATTTTCTTCAACCTCCCTTCAACTTTTTTAACATACAGGAAAGTTAGCAGTTACATTTTTTTTCGATGTCCTCAAGTCTAAAGCCCATCAGCATGCGCATTTTTTCTCCCCAAAATACCCCAAATTGACAATGTACACAAATAAATAGCAATGCATAGATTATGTAATAAGGCACAGGGATGGATAATAGTATATGAGCATCCTGAAAATTAAGTACATGTTTACATAACAATGTACAAGTTTTACATAATGCTTAAGACCCTCCACCTCATTACGTGGGTCCGTCACTGATCGTATTACTGCATCCTCAAAAAGACAGGTTGATTTTGTTTAGCTTTTGCTTTTTGTACATATTCTCATATTTTTCACTTTCCTAAGTCCATGCTCTATGAGCCTGCATGTGTCTCCACACCCATAAAGACCCAATGCTTGTTCAGGATTGACTTTGCTATGGATGTCTAAAAAATTAAATTGAATGAGGAAAGTAGAGAAGGAATATACAGGAGATTTACTAAAATTGTCACTGGATTGAGAATCTATGCTCTAGCTATAAAGAAATCCTGCTTGTTTACACAGAAAACATCTTCAATTCGGTCCAACAATCATAAACGATATAAAAATAACCATTTGAAAAACAACAACCGGTACAGGGAAATTTATGCTCATTTTCTAGCACCAAAGCAACTATTATTCATTTGAGATTCCTTTTAATTATAGTATTTTCCTTTTCTTTATTTAAAATGTAAGGAGATCCCTCGTCTCCTATCTTTCAAGGGGTTTCTTAAAATAAGATTCTCCTGTATTTTTCCCAAAAAAAAATAAAAAAAATGAAAATGTACCATTTTGAATCATTGGTAGATATTTATTTTGTGATTCCTTTTGAGGACCAAAATTTTCAACATAGGAAATAAAAATGTGTTCATCAGTAAATGAATTTATCATATGAACAAGGTATAGAAGTAAAGGTAACTTACGTCGAATAAACTATAACTCCACCTGGACGAACTAGTTGAACGGCCTGGTCAAACATTCTTCTTTGATATGTACCATGGCCTCTTAAGGAATCAATTGTTTCCTGATATCAAAAGTGAGAAACTCTTTCAAAAAAAATAAAATAGGATTCATTAACTACAAGAAAACATAAATAAAAAAAACCAAATTTAAAGGGGCATAAGAAAAAGATGTACTTCACTTTATAATTCATGATTCATGTATACACATACAAACATTTTGCTTTCTTCAGGTTTTGTTTTAGTAAAAGGTAGGAGGCGAGTAGTATGTTCTGTGGCAGTATCCCCATTATACAGAGTTAGAAGAGGAATAAAAGGGGTAGAAACGACAACTTGAAGGTAATTTCTTATTACACCATATAGGCGAGAACAATAGGCAGCAAGAGACGGGTAAAGAAATCACTTTCAAAATAATGGAGAGAAGCAGGACTTGAGGAAGAAATGATTCTTTGGGTTGAGGTTTTCTTCCATAGGGCATCATCAATTAATCTTTCAAAGAAAGGCTATTATGTTGCTAACAGAAGCAACATACTGAGAAGGCAATGATCTCATTGTAAGAATCTTGACCAAAATCATGGGAAAAATAGGCCAAGTACAATGCTAATGGAAAACCAGCATCCCATGAGCCATTTTAAAGGCTGTTGGATAAAGCTAAGTAAACTTGAAGTAACTTTATTTTTTTAATGAAGCCATATGGACTCAGTAATGCACAATTTTTTCAACACTTCTAAGATGTTCTTAATTAGTGTGTCAATGTTTTAGGAGATGACATAACATCTTCACTGCACAGGAACTTTAGAAAGGGATTTAGAAGGAGGTACAATTGCCACTCTTAGGATGATAGGTCATATATGCATTCTTGAGATCATTGATTGAACCAAGAATATGGTAGTCGGTAGATGATTTGTAGGAGTCCATGACATATGTCAGTGTTACACGATTAAATTATCCTAATTTTATGGAAGATGATAAGTTTTATGAAAGGGTGTTAAGCCAACTTGTAAATTGTATTGGAAGAATAAACAGCAGTGCATCAACATTTATATTGAACTATTTCGTAGAAGCAGCTATATAATTATCTCATATGAACATTATCCAAGATGAAACCATGATATCTCTCTCAAGAGGACAATCATCAAATGTTGGCAAACAAGGGATTTTAGCATCAGTCCTCTGTTTTCTCTAAATTGTGGGAATCCCAGAGAGAGAAATGAACGAGAAAAGTCATGTAAACCAAGAATCTCAAGCTACTTGGAATTGAACAAGAAACTAAACCATTAAGCCAAGGAAAACTCATGCACACAATACACATGCAGTGTGTAAGATGATAGTGCGAACAAAGAAGTATATAATCCAAACATAGCCCACAATGCAAAGCCAAATTTAACTGATAAAAAAAAGAGATAAGGAAATTTTCAACTAGAAGTACCTCCCCAGCAAAAAGTCTAGGTCTCAAACCAAGAGCAGAACAAGGGGCATCAAGAAGAACGCGATCAAAACTGTTGGGCCTAAAGCCCTTTGACTTTGCAACCCTACCACCCACACAATTACTCCTCCCTGGTCCATTTTTCAATCTTCGGTTGTTTTTTCTGGCAACAGCTTTACTCACATAAATTCTTTCCTTAATATTTTCATTGCTGACTGGAATAATAACGTTATTAGAATTTAACAAACAGAAAACTGCTCGGGTATGAGAAATAACAATGTGCAAAGAAATAGACATATTCATTACAGGTAAGCTTTACCAAAAAGATCATAAGAAAAGTAACACAATTTGTGCAGCAATCTTATTCCAAATGAAAAAGATTTGCTTGTTTGCAAAGACAATGTAGGTGTTTGTTAAGATTATAAGCGGTAACTTATATCTTTTAGCTTAAAATAAGTTGTAGTGACATGTTTGTCACTACTTTTAAATTAAGGTTATTTAAGCTAAAAATAACCTAACAAAGTAATAATATAAAAGTTGGGACAATGATGATTTTGGAATCATAGCTTATGCAATACATTATATAATTTTCATTTGAATACAAATACCCTTAACCTACATTATAAATAACAATTGAGTCCATTTATTGGAAACAAATATTGCATCAATTTTTCACTTCCATAACTCAAATGGGATTTTGACAAGTTCAGCTTATTCTAATAAACATCCATCGCTGCTTATTTACTACTTTTTAACAACTGCAACAAACAGCAACAAACACACACCCTCAAGCACTTGTCATTCTTATAAAACAGACCTGTGATATGCGATCTACTATGAGTTTGAAGGCAATGGTTTACATCAAGTGTGATGGACCCTCATATTCTCCAATGTTAGCTCAGGGAGTGAGCCGGCCCCTTTTGTAATTGTATACAGTGTCCAACCACCCATAGAGGCATAGTGTCATATTCAACATGTCATTTCATGTTTATAATGGTACTTACATATCTGTAGTTTGCTATAATCATTTTGATTAAGCACCTGTCATCTTTTTCAGAATTCTAACAAGTGGAGGAATTCTAGAAACAAGATTCGATGATATAGCATGCTCCTATAAGCACAGTTCAATAATTTGCACACAAATAATAATTAAAACTAAAAAGAAAATAGGTTCTCTTACCATGATTTATGGAAGTTGAAGGAGGATTGATCATATTTTCGTTTGCAGCTTTAAAGGATCCTACATCATCAACTCTGACATCAAATTTTTCCTTGTCTAAGCTCACATGATCAGAATCCACAGTTTCACTGCTCTCAGAAACTGATCGTAGAGCATCAAGCCTATAGGCACTTATGCAACTCAAGCCCATCTCTGTAGCTAACTTCAGAATATCCATAACCTAAAAATAATACATAAAAAGAAAAGAAAGAATGTTCAGTAATAAATAAAAGTAAAAATAAATATGATGACGATGATGGAGACCAAGTTGTAAACGTCTATTTTTTACCCTCCTTATAACCTTAGCCCCATTGTGGTAGGACATAAGCTATTCCAAGATATATACTATTCCAGTATAGATAATAAATAAGCTATTTTTTGTTTGATTGTGTTTTTATTCTTGTTGGGTAACATAATAATGAGGTATTCAGGGGCTTGGACTCGTAGCTCAGTGGTTGACAAGAGAATTTGCAACCAAGAGGTCATGAGTTCGAGTCCCAACATTACCTACCAAAAAAATAATAATGAAGTATTTATTGTTTGGTTGACCATAGATAAATTGTAGATAAAATGTGAATAAGATGTGATAAGAAATTATAAAAGTAAAAAAGATGATTTAATATGTAGCCCCCTGATTTATAAGAAATGATGATAGATGATTTGACATGTAGACCCCTTATACCAATGGAATAGATTAAATATAACACAATTCTAGAGGGATCTAGAATATCAATATCAGTTTATTCCCACCTATTCTGGCATAGTTATACTCATTTATTATTTATAATCAAGTTTTGTGCTTATTCACCCCTATTTCATCATATTCCCCACTTATTCCACCATCCAAACAAGAGATGAAGGTTTTAAAAAGTATTGACTAGGCTCTTAACATATGGTATCATAACAATATCATTTTACCAAGTCCAAATCATTAGAAGGGGCTACTTGGTAGGAACTAGAGCAATAATAGTCCAACCTTTTTTTTTTTTAGAAATGAGAGTGTGCGTCCGGGCGGGGCGGGGTGGTATATATAGGTTTAAGGAAATTAATGACCCAAAAAAAAACCATTGGGGACTTTTTGCAAAATGTCCAAACCCAATGGATGGATTTTGGACTGCTTGGGGATCCAACAACTTAATGAGTTGAATGACTACTATTAAAAAAAAATTGAATTAACTAGGCCAGGTCGGAGACCTAACCCGATATTAGCAATATATAATGATAAATTGGTATATCGGTGATTTATCGCTAACATCAACATCTTTTGCAACAAAAATGATAATACCACATATATTATCATTTTTCTCATGAAAATTGATATATCAATAGATATTTCAATATTGATCAATATTTAAAACCATGAAAAATGCCAACATAAGCGTCATAAATCGCCACCAATTTTTACAATAGCGTCATGACTTGAGGGACAGGCCCACCAAAACTAATTTACCGGATCCTATCAGAACTCCAAAGTTAAGCGTGCTTAGGCGAGAGTAATACTAGGATAGGTGATCTTCTAGGAAGTCCTCGTATTGCACCTGCAAAATATTCAGCTCTCCATAGTTGCTCAAGATTGTCTGAATCTCCATTGAAGCATGTTGATCTACTTGGGATGAACAAACAATTCTCTCACCATCAGGCACTTGGAGAAAAGATGTTCACTATTTCCAACCCTGTGTTGTACATGACACAACCATGGATTCTCCGTGCACCCACCTCGACTATTCACCTTCGTGGGGATTATGTCTTGATACGTGAACCACATAAAGCCTTGTATCTTTAGAGGAACTTTTATGCCCCAAATCTATGGCGTCTTTTCATTCATTAACGCGATGACAGGCCTCTTGTTCCTCCATTACTAGGAGCAGCGCTTCACCAAGAAGCCCTCCATTGGCCACAAGCTCCACTTAACTTGTAAGACACCTTTGGTCTAATCAGGAAGATCTGAAGATCCACCAAAAATGCAAATATTCCTCCGTCTCCCAATCCTCAAGATTACCCCTCAAAAACCTCCTGCACGTTGTTTCCAATTGTCATAGTTCCAAAATTCAGCCACCCAACCAATTTCCTCACCATTATATCAAAAATAAGAGGGTACCTAATCATCATGGTCAAATCCAAACACCAAAAATTGCTCCAGAAATGAACTGAGTCACCGCACCCCACCACCCAAACAATTGTTGGAGCAAATCTATCAGCCAAAACTTGATGTCCTTCCAACTCTGCATGTTTGACCATGGAAAAGTTGTCTCCCGACCGATGAAAAATCAGTAAAACATCAAGCACCACAGCAATTTTGTTAATAATGCTTGAATCATGTTCTTGAGATTGAGGACCCCATTCCCCCCAATCATTTCCGAGTGAAAACTCCTACAAACCAAATGAATTTTGTTTTTCTGAATATCAGCGCTGCTCCATAGAAACAGTGTCAAATCAAATCAATTCTTTCCAATACACCGTTAGGCGCTCAATTACACCATTTGGATCAAAGTCAACCTACATCCAAGACTCAACACCTTTCCTTTCCACCCTTTTAGCCTCTTCTCAAATCTTTCAATAAGATCCACCAATCAGCTTTCATCACACGTCCCCAGGTCAATGCAAGGGAGATACGTGGATCCTGACAAGCAGGTTCAAATTTATTCAATAATATAATAAAATTGGGACACCATCTTCTCCCCCCCCTCCACCCACAAAAAAATGTTCAGCACTCTGTTAATTTTTGCACTTTAGCTAAAGAATTGCCTTTCGTATGAATGCAGAATTATACATGATGCACCTTTCTTCCATCCTCAACTATTTACAAATACAAGGAAGTCAAAGAGTTGTTCCTTGATTGCATGCACTGAATCTACATACCCAATAAGGTGTTTTTATCTACCAGCAGGAGGTTAATGCCAAGGCATTGCAAAAACCCACATAGTTTTGACATCAGGGTAAAGGCCAATTTGTAAAATGTAAACCCCAATAAAATGGTCCATGACCCCAATTCCACATGGGTAGAAATAAAGCTTGTAGGGTATGGATATGTTATTAAGACACCTCTAGCCAAAGGCTACAGTTCCACTCAAACATTCTCTTTGAATAAAATAAAATGTACTAATCTTACACTAATTTCATATAGAACTCAATCCAAAATCAGAAGAATTTAACACTATGGTGGCAGTTGTGGCATTACCTTATTGTGAGATCTATCAACAGCAATAACCTCTCCTTTGTCCCTCATAAGGAGAGCAATTGCAGTTGTTTTTCCTCCAGGAGCAGCACACATGTCTAATATTTGTTCTCCTTCTTGAGGATCTAAGTCAAAAATTCCAACCAACGCAAAAATGTCAATGCAGGATATGGTATTACCTTGGCTAAAATGCAAATGAAAGAGCATAAAATAAGAAGAGGTGTTTACAAAAACTTATCTTAATAAAAAGAGAGAATACAAAAAATTGTAATCAAGACACCCATAACTGTTTGTTTAATCAATAATAAAGATATTGTGGGGAATGGTGATACTGTCAGATTTTTTTTTAAAAAAAAAGGTAGACAATCTATTGCGGTTCACTAATAAATAAAACCAAGGTACATTTTGTCAAAAGAAAGAAAAAAAGAACAAAAGCCCCAAGCAAAATGACCACGAATAATTGCTCATTTGCTCTCCTCATGAGATTCCCAAGATAAATACAATATCTGAAGAAAAAAAAGGGGATGGTTCAAGACTTCTATGAAGTGTAAACTATGGACTTATATGGCCTCCATTGATGAGAACAAATCTATGCATGGTCAAGTTGCGAAACTTCAGGAACTTCACAATGCAAATGTGGCTAGAGAAGAGGTGGACAAACTATCTTGGATCCCTAATCCTAAAAAGGATTTCTCTATCAAATCCTAATACCAATGGACGAGAAGTTTATCTCCTCAATTGTGTACTGCTTCAAAATACATGGAGATTTTGGGATTAAAATGCCACTTTTCAAGCTTTCATATGGCTCCTATACCAGATAAGGTTGTTCACAAGTTGGACCGAGCCAAATGGGTAACGAATACATCTCTTTCCTGTGCTCTGCGTAACAAGGAGGATGAATCAGTGTACCACATATTTGTATCATGTGCCATCTCAAAGCTCCTGTGGGAAAAATGAGAAAACAGTTAAGATGAAAGGAAACTTCAATGATGGAAGGGAAACTGTAGGTCTTTGGGACAATCATGGAAAAAAGAAAAAATCTGTGAAGAAAGGAGACAGAAGAAGGTGTTTCAACTGATTGTTCCAAAGTGTCATTGCCTCATTGGGCAATCTATTTGATCAGGAATGATGTAAATTTTATGATTACAATCTGTATTTTAAAGATCTGTGGGAATCTACACCCAGATTGATTACTGCGAATGTAATTGCATTGGAACACCTATTTCATTCTCTAAGGAGGGAAAGTTGATGGTAGTAGCATAAGGTCTCTTTATATACCATCCACTCTATTTTATTTGTAATTAGGAGATCCTTCACCTGCAGTTATTGTTTTCTGGTCATACCCCATTAAAAATTTCTGGTGGTAAACTACACTTTTAACAAAAAAATTATTAACTTATTAGGTGCATGTTTATATTTAGCAATCTAGGATGAGCAAATATATGTCAGAAGTAGGGATACAGCATGTATATGAATACATTTGATATTTTGTAAATAAATTTTTTTAAAAGAAATCTGTAAATAAATTACTGTTATCATTACATATTCATGTGATTTTCATGCATAGAATAATCTTCTACAATATCGCGCCACAAATCAATCATATAATGGTTTGTAATTGGTGAATGAATTCAGGAAAAACTATTACCCAAAACACACCTAAGACATGAGCAGTGATAATGCTGGGCAAATTTTGGAGAAATATTTCTCCCCGGAGCACATCTGGAAAAAAGAAGCAAATATTCTCAAATCAAAAAATAAGGTAGATGGAGGAAGCTCAGCAAATTATTCCAGCATTGAAGTCCATAAGATACACAGATAATCACAACCCTACATTAGAGAAAAGAATAATGCATGGAAAACGCCAAATTGTTATGATAACAGAAATCATCCAAAAAAACAAATACAGTAGTTCATAAAAGACATGAAAGCAATCTAATATCTGGACAACTAAAATACTATGAGACCACTGTCTGACACTGGCTTCAATGCAACCAAACGCAAATGAAACAGAGGGGTACTGACAGATTTGGCCATGGCTGGATCATATTTGTGCAATCCTAGTTTTTTTTTTGTTGTTGTTGGGTTGGGGGGGGGGGGGGGGTTGTTCCTTGGTTTTTTCACATCAAGAATTTTTGCAGATTACTTTGCAGGAATAATTCGTTTCCAAAACCATTAAGAATTTGACGAGTTGCTGATTTCCCCCTCTTGAAATTCTATAATTTCTGTATTTTTCACATTAATTTCCATTCTCTGAACTCTCCAGTTACATCAGATAACCATATAACATTACTCCATACACAGTAATCTTTTGCAGTGAAATAAATTCCTAACTTCAATTGCAATAACTATAACACGATACGAAGCATAACAGGTTGTCATTGGGGATACTATTACAAAAGCAGACAACACTACTAAAATCCGTCCAAGCATAGAACACCATCAACTCCCTCCACCAGGTAGAAAAACACAGAGAAGTGTGCTGTATAGGATATAGACATAGGACTTCCAAATTATTTATATGGTGATGTAACAAGGAGATTGACATGGAACTGTCTCCAACAAAAACACTATCAGACACAACACACCACTCAAACCCAGGCACTGAATTCCTTGTTACATGGACTCCACATGGAATCATAGATATATGGAAGGCACTGAAGATGTTACCCCGCAAAGATGGAAGTTTGAAAACTCTATTTGTCATCTCCACAGCAATCCCTTCAGAAGCACGAAAAATCCCAGCCCTTGACATCGTTGTGATACCTTGGCCAATATACATGCCACTTCTTTCAAAATACTGAGGATCTGCCAAAAGGCAACTTTATCAGTACAATTGTTCAGCATATCATATACCTATGGAAGATGTTTCAGGCATGAATATATTATTTGGAGATACATTATTAGAAGGTAGCATAAAAACTGCTATCAGATAATGCTGATCTCAATTCCAGTGATTCCAATTATGTTAATACAAGAAAAGAGTAGCATAACATGGGTAAATCTGAAGTGAAAGGAAGTTAACAACAAAAAGGCAGGCGATTGTACATTGTTAAAATTTTAAAAATAATTATTCTGGCATATGAAAAAATATCATACAAAACATACAATGGGTGATACATAAAACAGTCCAAGTCCCACCGCGTCGAAAAATCTAAGACCCAACACCCAACATAGAACATACAAAACATATGAGTGAATGATACATCATAGAAAATATATAATGATACTACCGATCTCCAAGGAGGAAGAGTAGCATCAGAATCACTTAAGTTACATGGAATATAGGACTCATATATGGTCTCTTCACCACGAGTGCCACCGCGGGTGAAGATGCTAATCATCCCTGCCTCAATAGCATCAAAATGCATGCTAAAGTGAGTACCCAATATACCAAAACTAATATCCAACATGCCAAACTATCAAAGCAAGTATCAATGCAAGTGTCCAATGCATCCAACCGCGTGCGATTTCATCATTGGTCACATGACAATCCTGCATGGGCATGTTTTAATCATAGCCTCCACCCTCTTCTTCAGCAATGCCATCCCTCTGATCTCTAGGAGCATCTCCATGCAAACCAGATGGCGATCCACCAGCAATCAATCTCTTCTTCATCTGTCTACACTTCAATGTCATATCATCTATTGGAAACTTGGAATTCACCATGATTTCAGCACCAAGAATTTTGATCCCACAGAACTGGATCAACTGAATGGACAACACATCAAAGAGAAGAGAATCCACCGTCGACTGGAAGGATGAGGCATCAACAATAACTTACCAAACAATCCTACAAAGATCAAGTGGCTCATTTCTACCAATCATGTGAAGAAGTTTTGTCATATCATCAGTAATATCCCTCATATGCCCAAGAGAAATGATATTATGAGAAGGATGATATTAGAAGGAACAATGGTGTTCAGAAGACGATATCTAGATGTGTGTTGGTGTTAGAAAGGACGGTGAGATATTTTATTGGTATACCACATAACTCTTAGATATAGCAACTTTTCCTATTTCCAAATCCTTTCGATTGCAACACAAGGAATGTTAAGGTGTTTGGCAATGGATTGGGCAGATATGAGGACATCACCATTGATAAATGTGTGTCGCATATTTTACACCAGTGTTTAGAAATGTGGTATGTGGTTTGTGTGCGGTTACGGTACCGCATAGAGTATATGCGATATGCGGGAGTATATACGATATTATATTTTTATTAATAAAAGGATATACAATTATTTTCAAGCAATAGATAATAAGATAAATATGTACATCTATCAATAATTTATAACAAAAGTCTTTGGTCACAAATTAGAGAATATAAGACGACATTAGCTTTTTTTTTAACAAGGGACGACATTAGCTTTTTAGGTACAAAATTATAACGCTTCCTAAGCTATAAACCTAGATCTTTGATCAAATGTATAATTGATAGTGGATAGAGAAATAAACATATCCAAGATGTTTAGAAAAATAGAAAGGAAAAATAATAATAGAGAGCCAAAATTTCCTAAGCTATAAAGCGTCCAAAGCAACCCTAACATCCAAGAGAAAAGTCTAAACTATTCAAAGACTATCCTTCAATAAAATAAAGGCACCCCAAAAGTTTATATCCAGATCATGTGAGCCCTTAAAAAAAATATCTTGTTCAGCTGCATAACCGACCGCATATTGAGCCGCTTGGCCTTATGCAGTTTGGTCTATGTGGCCTCATATAATCCCACACAAACCGCATCATCATCATCATCATGTGAGCCCTTAAAATAAAAAAAATCTTGTTTGACTGCATAAGGGAATGCCTTCTTCAATCATGGGGGCTATTTGATTCAATGTTATAAAAAGCGCTAGGCGCTAGTTCGGCGGTTAAGGGAGGACTAGGAATTAATCGGCTATGCGGGGGATTAATCGAGGGTTAATCGGTCATTATTTTAACAATATAAAATAATATATAAAAATATAAATATGTGTGTAGACCTAATTAAACATATAGAAAATCAAAATCAAAACTCAAAAAATAAAAAACAGAACAATGTAAATGTACAAATTAAAAACCCTAATCTCACGTGCATTGCAAGTGAATACAAAACACTACACTCACATTACATGACAGCTGTCAAAGGAAAAAAAAAAAAAAAAAGAAATGACTAATGACAGCTGCCAATTAATGGGATTCATTTCATTAATGAAATGGTTTCCGATTTGACACCAAAACCCTAACACCCATCAATGGTTTCCGATTCAGAGAAGCCCGTGGTCCTCATAACGGGCTGTTCCGAGGGTGGCATCGGCCACGCCCTCGCCGGGGCCTTCGCCGCCGCGGATTGCCTCGTCGTCGCCAACTCTTCCCTTTCATAGATCCATCTCTGAAGCAGAAACATAGATGCACTCCTATGAAAATGTGGAATATACCGAATTAGTCCATTCGAATGAGAATTGTCAAACCAAGCGTTTCTTGGTTCAAAAATGCGGAATCAGGAGTTTATGCAAAGAAGTAAAAAAAAAAAAAAAAAATTTACCTCTTTATCTTTCATTTTGTTAATGGTCGACTTAGCGCATACACGTGCCTCACAGCGGAAGGAGCTTTTTGATCTTAAAAAACAGGTTCTCGCTGGTAACTCAGTTTGAAACCCGGGCTTATAGAGCATTCGTCTCCTTTGGAGTCGCACTCATCCGTCCCTGTCAACACCACCTCAGGCAGCGCCTCTACCACCTCCTTCGACACCGCGCAAGACACCTGCGGCAACCCCTTCTTCCCCTTCCCCGTCGTCTCTAGGTCCCGAAGCACGTCCTCGTACCTCCAATCCTCCTTCGACACCGGCGTCACATGGATCAACTCCCCCATCG
This sequence comes from Acorus calamus, assembly GCA_030737845.1. Classification (NCBI taxonomy): domain Eukaryota; kingdom Viridiplantae; phylum Streptophyta; class Magnoliopsida; order Acorales; family Acoraceae; genus Acorus; species Acorus calamus. The sequence goes on along the minus strand of CM060869.1, from coordinate 7,535,592 downwards.
CCTAGCGGCCGATTAGGCCCAGCCGCTTAGGCAGGCCGCCTAGGGCCTAGGCGACGCGGGAAGCAGACACTTCCGCCTAAGGCGCCGCTTTTTACCGCTTTTTACCGATTTTTAGAACATTGATTTGATTTGGGAGGGGATGATCATGGCAGTCCTCATGAGAGTTTCCTTTTTTATGATCTTGTATTGTACTCTCCTTTCTCCTCTCCACCTTTCCTTTTGCAAGGAGATCCCTCATCTCCTTTTATCCAAGGGTTTCCTTTTAATAAGATTCTCTTATCTCTTTTCAAAAAAAAAAAAAAAAAAACCATTTGTCAAGCAAAGCCCCGTCTTAGCCTCATTACCAATTCATAAGATAATTCCTCCAAAAACGAGTTCACCACTTCCATTCCTGTCAGCTTGTACTTGGATTTCAATTTGATTTAAAACTTCCCACAACAGTGATAATATCAAACTCTCATCACCCTAACCCACCAAGCATCGATAGTCATTCCCAGGTAAGGCCATATTTATGCATTTAAGAACAAGTAGTCCCAAACCTCCTATAGCTTTCAATAAATGGCCTGCACATTCACCAAGTATAGACCCTCGTACTCAGATTTCAATTTGATTTTAAGCTTCCCACAATCTTGTTAATATCAAGTCCTCATCACCCTATCTCACCAAGCCTCAATAATCATTTCCCAAATAAGGCCATATTTATGCATTTAAGAACAAATAGTCCCAAATCTCCTATTGCTTTCAGTAAATGGTTTGCAAATTCACCAAGTATACACCCCTCCTACACACTCCCCCCCCCCCCCCCCCCCCAAAAAAAAAAAAAAAATGCATGCAAAGATCCTATTTGTTTGAAACATGAAATCTTCAAAACATTGGCTTAGATTTGTCAAACCTCTCAAATCATAAAACAAATGCTAGTCATGCGCCAACCCCAAAGATTTATGTCAAGTTCCTGATGAAAAATCGGTTGGCAGGTAGATAGAGGGTTACCTCAATTAATGACAAAAATTCCTAGCCCTAGTGAGGTAGCAGTTGGCACTATGGGGAGATTGAAATGCATCTTTTTCAAAAACAAATCCAACACTTTTGAGGAGGTTAGAAATGCTCTACTTTGGAACCTACAGACAATAATTCATGGGTGGATACCAATGCATATAAAGATAGAAGTTGCATTTTTGACATATATAAAAAGATGGATACTTCCACAAATATCATGAATTAAGAAGATTAAAAAAGGAGAAATCTAGGATAGAATTAGGAGAGGCGGATGAGACATCACACCCTCATGTTTCCCAATACATTCATATATATAGGAAGAGGCATCGCCCTCTCACATCTCCCTATATATTGTCACTATAAACTAGAAAATACACGAATATTAACAAGATAATTCTCATTGCAAATGGAAGCTGAACCAACATATAATTGATCTATATGTATAATGGGTGAGCAGAAGATGTAAGCATACCAGATTCTAAACCTTGTAAAACAGTCCCACGTGTTATGCCAACACTCCATCCACCGTCAGTGATAGGCTGCTCCACAGCAACTGAAACAGAGACTATTCCCCCTTTCTCAACATGTGCACTGCAAGCCAACACACCAGGGACAAATACCTGAAAGCAAAATAACAGTAAGTTGCAAAAGGAAGTTATAATGGACTTACTTTGATTTCATTAAACATTACTCCAGTATTAACTAAAGCATATAAGCTACAGGGTAATGGCAGGCACCAGTAGACCTTATTTCAACACACTTATATTACATCAGTAAGGAGCAAGAGAAACAACACCAACCAGGTGCAAGAGAATTTACCTTGGTACCTGTAACAAAAATATCATTCAAGTTAACTAGGATGATATACTTAACAACATAGTTTCAATACAAATACAACCTTTTTCCTCGTTGTTTGCCAAGTAATACAAACAAACAGGATGAAATTAGATACAAGAGAAACTAGTATTGACACTACAATCATCAAAATTTCTGATTATAAGCAACACTAGGTTTTCATCTCTTGCAAAAATCAAAAAACAAAAAAACTTCCATTTTAATGACAACCCTATTCAAGCAACATACGAGGAACTCACTGTATCCCAGAGAGATCGTGCTGACGGGCTGTGCTGCTACCCTCCCAGCCTTACGGACTGGCATGTGCACAACCCCTATATGAGACGGGTCAGCACGCATGGCCCACGGCATGGCAGGCCCGTCAATAAGTAAGGCTGGGCCGACTGCTAGTTCAGGTGGATTGGGTCAGGTCTGTGATCCAATAGAAGCAAATCAGATGGGAACTTTTTATTAAAAAGGAAAAATATAAGGCATCAAGAGTGGGAGTTGTGCTCCTCCCTCTGCAACGTCACCCTCTCTTATGTCTGCTTCTTCTCCGATTGACAGCCCGGGTGTTGGTGTCAGTGTGGAATCCTGCACAGGGAGAACCCTGGATGGATGCAGGCAAGCATCCTTCTAGGCCGTGAGGACAGCTTCAGGCAACTACGAAGGAAGCGATTGTGGATGATGATGAGAGGGGTGACTGTGAGGATAGATGTATGAATTATCCACGACGGGAACGGCTGTTAAGTTCGATGTGCAAAGAGGTCGACAGTGGGTCCAAACGAGTGGCGATGATTGGGTCTCAATGGATCTTACGAGGCAGACCTGTTTGCCAACTTGGTGGATGCAATGGTTTGCGATACAGCAATGTGATAAGGATTTGTAGAGAGATAAGAATAACAAATAAAAGAGGAAGATGAGATAGAGAAGTACCAGAGATGAAAGAAAAAAAGAAGAGGGTCAGTTTTGTTGCAGAACAGAGAAGAAATTAAGATTAAAAAATATAGATGAAGAGGGCAGATTCAAAGGTTTTCAATATTAATACTCAAAATAAACTAAAACACCCACCCAGAAAGCTCTCTGACTAAAATGACAATAAAATCCCTAAATCTAATGGCTACATTTGCATTTGACTTATGTGCAGAGATGGTGTTTCTCATCAGATCAAGGAATGAAAAAAAAAATCCCTCTAACAAATTGATAATAGTGAATGTGAACAGATAGCTCCACCATAATTCTTATACACGTGCAATTACGGTTAGGTCAACCAGAATAGTCACTGCTTCATTTAATCAATTGAAAGTGTTAACCCAAAGAAAACAACAGAAGACCCATCCATTCATGTATGTCATTTTTTCACCCAACCTTTTCTCCACTCCCTTTGTTTCAGATAAAGTCTATTCTGATAGCTTACATAAGGCCATTGCATATGTAATCTACAAGCTAAGGCTCATAAAAAGTTCAATATTTTCAAACCATACAGCATGTACAACAAGCTTCCAGACGTGCCGTATAGCACAATAGGTTAGATAAGAGATGTCCATGTACAAATACAGGGAATTATGTATGAGAAAAAAACCCTAGTAGTTACACAAAATCTATTGTCCAATAGTGAAGGTGAAAGAAAAGAGGATAAAAAATAGGCAACAAGAAAAGGTGATGCTCAATATTACACATAACAAGATTACAGATGTGCGGTACAGGAAAAAAAACCCTAGTAATTACACAAAAAATGAGATTACAGATGTAGATTTACAAATACAAGGTAAGAGTTGAAAAAAGAATCCAACAGCTCAAAAATTACTGGTTCATAGTAAAGTGAAAAGAAAAACAAGATAAAAAAAAGGCAATGATGCAATACAGTGCAGGTAAAAAAAAAAAGGTTATTTGCACATCATTACAACTTATTGCCACCAATAGACTTATGCAAGAAAAATAAGAGAATTGAACGTAGACATGTGCATGCATGTACCTGAGCTCCTCGAAGCACTGACTCAGCACATTTGCGGCTCACAATTACTTCCTTCTGAGATCCAAGAGGAGCATCACCATAGTCAACCATATATGGCCCTGAACCCTCAACAAATACAACATAGTCCAAACCAGGTATCTGACACTTGCATATGGTAGAAACATGTGAACTGCCCTTATCCTCAGCTGCATCCCAAATAATCCCATTAAAAGTGTATCTCAAATTTCTAGAATAAACAAAATTGTACTCTTCAGAGGCTTCTTTGTTTCATGTATATACCTCCTCCAGAAGTGCTGCCATTTTCACATATTCGTATGGTGTCCATGCTACTTGTGAGACTTGTTTCGTGTAAAATGGCCTTAAGTTTCTCAATGATGGCATCACTTGATGACTTTAACTTATTCACACGGAGACAAGAGTAACACGATGGACGCCTGGATGGAACAGATTATTAGCAGATGGATCAATGTTAAATAGTCCAAATAAAAAGAATACGGTGTACATGAACATTCACCATCCTTTTTCAATTCTACAGAGTACGGACTATAGAAAAAAATAGCTCACTGACTAATCAATTATTCCATATGTCACTGGGACTTGAATTTAAAAAATGCAGTTCAACACTATATGGACATTACCAATAAACAACATCAATCCAAAATTCCAAATCAATCAATGTTCCTATTGCATAGTTCTATAATTCATGCGTACCCTTTTTTCTTTTACTAAATCAATATAATAAAATGCTAAAAAGATGCTAAGTATTAAAAGAGACATTTAATGTAGTTTTTGGAAACAATTATCAAATAAAGTGAAAAGAAATAGATATTTTGAAAAACTCCCACTCACCGACTTTTCAAAAAATCAGCTATATCACCTTTTACAAACAAAATTCAAGGCCAGAAGAGCTTTGGGGGAAAAAACGCTTGGGATCATTTGGAACCTTAAATTAAAAGCCCTTTTTTTCCAAACACAAAATCAACAATTAATTTGTTCTTTTTCCCATCTCAGGACAAGGTCTCATAAAATTCTAATTCCCGCATGATGTTGGTACATTTGGCTATGCAGAAATGAAGTTGAATTCAAGGAAATGACTCCGAGCTTTAAAAACATATGGGAGGGTTGTGCCAGGCTTACCAAGGACAGGACTATGCACTGCATCGGGAGTTGGGACCTCCTCAGTGGTCTTAGATGGGGAAAACCTATCCATTGGTTCCTTTCATTTTTCTTCTTTGTTTTATTTACCTCTTCTTCTTTTTTAGGAATGCATCCCAAGTAGCATTCCTATTAATTTCTCAAAAATAAATATTATACAACTTGTTCTAATCTAAACACAGCCAAAATCAAGTCTGACTACCGAAGTTTTCAGAATGAAAACAGTTCGAGTTCTTTTCTAGGGCTTCCCATTCCTTGATATCAGAATCATAGTGATACCGAATAACAGATTAAAAGAATCAGACGAAAGAGAGGGGATTACGTTAGGGCTTTGGAGATTCGATCGAAGTGTTCGGCGCCGTAGGCATTGATGAAGTACTCCTCGACCTGGGGGTTCCAGTGAAGGGTAGGGTTGTAGCTGTATCGCTTCGAAGAGTCCATCTATTCGTAGAGAGAGAGAGATCAAACAAGGAAGAAAAGAAGAAGACGAGAAGAAGACGAGAGAGAGAGAGAGAGACCTTGTGATTGGATTGAGAATGAGAAGCGCTGCAGAGGCTTCTTCTGGCGATGCTGTGGAGCAAATCCCTCGCTCTCCGCATTCAAAGCGCGGCAATGCCTCTTTTGTCCGGTCGGACGAGGGTTACAACTCGGACGGGTTCACAAGTTAAAGGGTATGGATCCAGTCAAGCCTAAGTACTATCAATATCAAATTATACATGTTAAACGAAGGCTTATTCTTTGTAAATCGGTGTTTGGCTGTTCCCACCGATTCAGTTCGACCAAATTCAGTCGTCATTTCAGGTTTTGAGCGACCGGACTTGATCGCCATTTTAGTTTTGGGACGACCGTAATTGGTCGTTATTTCAGGTTTTGGGCGACCATAATTGGTCGAATAGGGTTCAGAACTATATCTACCTATTCTTTGTAAACAAATAAATTTTTGGATTTATCCATCATATTCTACATTTATTCTTTTATCCAAACAACAGCTAAGGGACTGAAAAAAATGTAAGTAGACATACTTTCAATTAATTTAATTTTTTATAGAAAAATATCTTATTAGACAAATATATATCATTTTTAAGCTTCGTTTGAATTCGTAGTTAAGATGATTTTTTGTTTGAAAACAATAAAACCTACCAGTTGATCCAAACACATTTTATATTTGACTTTTGAAATTTGTCTGTAACTTATGTAAAAAATAATTGTTCTTATATTCTACATTTAAGAATAATGATTTATTCTCCCTACATTACAACTCAGACTTGAAGTGATATGAAAGATTCAATGAGGATACACGTCCTGAGATTATGTTTTCAAGAAAAAAAAATTATAAACTTTATTACAAATCTTGTTCGATCAGATTCGGTCGCGCGAAACCTGAAATGACGACCAAATCCAGTCGCCCAAAACATGAAATGACGACCAAGTCCGGTCGCTCAAAACCTGAAATGGCGACCAAATCCGGTCGAACTGGCCGGATCGGTGGGGATAGTAAAACACCGGGTTTTTTTTTAACCGATTGGTGGGGTAAGAAAACCGGTGGGTGGGGCTAGACGGACCCTTAAATGAATTATACAGCTGTACAGCCAATTGTTAGTTATTACAGTATCACTCTTTGTGTAGTTCTATTTATAGGTTATGTAGTTCCAGGTTGTTGGAGTTTTTGAGATAGTGAGAGTTAGATTAAGTAGTATTGTGTAAAACTTAGAATGAGCTGTCTAGGTTAACAAAAAAGATACAAATGGTGTAGATTTATTTTTGAGTATTAGTGATCGGACTCAAATTGGGTTAGATTGTCTACAACATCAACCCCAATCCCACCTGATTTTTTGACCAACCTGCACCCATCAACCCTAACTTGAACCCGAACCGAGTTTTTTTTAACCCAACCCATCTAGTAATAAGGTTCAACCCCTTAGGTTCAGATTAGACTCAACCCAAATTGCAGTCCTAACACGTTATAACTTAAAAATTGTATTAAGGTTCAGGTCTGGTGTCCGTTTAATATCCATGGACTCTGGAGCCTTCCATTTTGGTTTAGATAGCATAGGCAACCTTAGATTGTATGAAAAATGATATTTTCAACTCCATATGTGATTCTAAACTGTTTTATTTTCTTATGAGTATATACTGAAGTGCATATTAATATAAAAAGTAAAATATATATCTAGATAAATAAATAAATATTTTTATTTTTTTGAAAAAAATAAAAATTTAATAGAGCACACACTGCACTAGTAGAGTATTATTCACATTAAGACAGTTAGGATATTATATACTCCACTAGTCAATTCATTGTGGAATAACATGGGGCTATACACAATTACATAAATAGAAAAAAAATGTCATTGTGAAAAAAATATCGGAGGGATCACTTATATAAACAGATTGTGAAAAAAATGTGGGGATCATGTTTCAATCTGTTGTTTTCATGTTTAGCAATTGATTTTTTTTTTGGAAAAATAAGAAAGAACGAAGGATCTCATGATATTGTAACCGCCTCCATCATTAAAGAGATCAATTATTAAAAAAAAGTAAAAGGGGGTCCCTAAGGGTAAAAAAGATATTACAAGTGTGCCACTTCATGGGACTTCTATGAGACCTATGAAAAAGGGGCTTAAAAATCATTATTGATATAAATTTTACATTTTTTTATAATGAAATATATAATGAGAGTGGAGGCAATGTTTACATTGCCAGAGGCTACATTTGGCATGTTTGGTAATTGTAAATACATCACTTAAATATGCGTTTGTAACCCAACATTTGAAAATTGAAAATCTCACGTTTCTTAGCCTTTTAAATTCTTTTTTTTTTCCTATAAAAGTTGAATCCGGTTTTGAAAAGCTATCAATGTGATTGAAAGAAAGAACATTTTCTATAGATGTTGTCATCGAATACACCTAATATAATATATGAAATCATCTAATGCAGTATATATTCTATTACATGAATATATATTTGATTAAATAAAATATAAAAAGACCTGCATTAATTCATTTGAGTATATGTTTAATTTTTTAAATTGTGTATTTTATTGAACAATTGAGACAACAAAAATTACTGCATGAGTGTAGTTGTTAATTTTCTTTAAGTCATATATATATTTATATATATATATAGAGAGGCAATTGGGTGAGGCGAAAACGGCACATGCAGATTAAATGCCCGCCGTCTGATCTGGTGGATTTAAACCTGATGGTGGAGATGCATCTCCATCACACCTGTTTCACTAGTAATCAGTCAAACCCTCTCTCTCTCACCTACCTATCTCAATCTATCCCTCTCTCTCCCCTTCTTCGTGTGTCTTCGAAGAAACCCTAACACCCCTGAATCCCTCTCTCGTCTCCCTCAAAATCGGCTACCCCTTCTTCGTATGTCTTCGAAGAAACCCTAAAACCCCTAAATCCTTCTCTTGTCTCCCTCAAAATCTGCCACCCGTTCTGCGAACCCTGTGCGGCCCCTCCTCCAGCTCCACCAATGACACCCCCCTGTCTTTGACCTCCCCCCCGGCCCCTCCTTCGGTTCCACCAACGACACCCCTGCGGCACATTGAGGTACGAACAATTAATGAATGTAGGTATTGGTATGTCTTATTTTTTTGAGATTTATGTAGTATCATTGGGGTCTTAAAAATGTTGGATGTTAAAAGGGTTTTTCAAATGTTTGTTCATAGAAGTTTAGGGTCATCTTTTAAAAGTTTGGGGTCTTAAAAATATTGGATGTTGGATGTTTGGATGTTAGAAGTTAGTGCCTTGTTTGTCTGGTGAATAATGAAGAATAGGTTGAACCTGAAAAAATAAACAAAATATGCTTGTTTAGAGTGAATAAATAGTTTTTTCTTTGTAGATCAAATAAATCCTAATAGTTGTACTCAAAGGGAATGGGTATAGTTTATTCCTCTATTCATACAAAACTATAACTACACTTTATCCATAGAATAGAAAAAAATTACATAAGCTATCCACAATTCAAACGGCAAGTAGAAGTTTAGGGTCATCTTTTTAAAATGTTTGGATGTTAGAAGTTTGGGGTCTTAAAAATAATGGATGTTAAAAGTTTGGATGTATTTGAGTAAAGTGCACATGGTGGGGATGAAAGAGTTGAGATTGATTTTTTAGAGGCCTATATGTGTTAGATGATATTGATGATTTTATTTGTTACAAAATTTGAATGCATTTTCAGTTTGAAACTCATTTCTTTTACTCAATGACTTTCCATGTTGCCCTGTTTCTCATCTTTTTAGCCCCCTCTTAACATCTTTGATTGAATATGTTGTATTTACATACCTCATCCTTTTAGCTCTGCAATTCATGTTGCAGAAGTCTAAGCATGTATTCAACTACTCCGCTTATTATTCATTTATTACATTCTCATCATGAATAACATGAATATGAACAACATGAAAGGGCCTTAGAGCAGCAGAAGACGGCATCGGATCGTCTGTGGCTGCCACAGGATTGTTTCCTATGGTAACCACCAGAATTTCGCCACCTGTAATAAAAAAAAAATCTCACTCACCTCACTCACACGTCACCCACAAAGGGCTGTCAACCCAAAAAAATGATTACATTCCAAAAATACCCCCAACACAATATTCATTCCCAAAGCACTCCATATCCCACTAAAATCTGAAATTCCCAAATCTTTTTTTTTTCTCTTCTGATTCTTCATTTTCCCTGTGGGGCTCCACCATCAACTGAAGAAGTATTTCTTCATTCTTTGGGTACAGACATGGACGAGGAGGAGGCGGATCAATGGTACGACAATGGTCAGCCAGATGAAATAGGTTGGTTCTCTCCCTCCCCCCTTTTACATTTTAATGTCATTGTTTAGATTTTCATCATTTGTATATATATAAAAAAAAAAAAACTCTAATCCCTTGGTTACAACATTGAATCATTGATGAAACACACACTACTTTAACCAAACCACTTGAAATACTCCAACCAATTATTATCATTTATTTTGTAATGTAGTTGCTCTGTTTTTTTTATGGTTTTGAACCAATCATTCGATCTTCCATCTAGTAGTACCATCTTTTATGATGAATGTATAAGATATTTCCCTGATTATTTTGACATACATACATTAATGATAGTCATGCCATTCAAACAACAACTTGGTTTCCTAGATTCACATAGGTCTTCAGTGGATGTGAAGTTTTATTCACAAAAATGTGGTTTTTTTCTCCTAGATTAAGAATATTTTTTTTTTTCACAAGTTGTGTATTAGACTTTTTGGATTAAATTTTATCATTTGTAATTGTTCTCTCTATTTGGATTAAAATGTATAATTCTTTATTGTTATCTATGTGGATTAAAATGTATAATTCTTTATTGTTGTCTATGTGTGGATTAAATTGTATAAATCATAATTGTTGAATGTATCTTCTATAGATCAATCGAGTGATAGTGGGATACCTGAAGTTGGTATGCAATTCGAATCTGAAGATCACGCCTACAGGTTTTACAATAGCTATGGATGGAAGCATGGTTTTAGTATTCGAAAAAGTTGGTTTAATTGCAATAAAGGCATAGTGAGTCAACGTCGGTTTTGTTGCTCAAAAGAAGGTCTAAGGGGTTTGGACAAACGACAAGAGAAGATCCAAAATCCACGACCTCAAACAAGAACGGGATGTAAGGCAGAAATGATAATTCGCTATCATCCAAGTGGTACATATCATGTCATCAAGTTTGAAGCAAGTCACAATCATGAGACTGTGGCATCACCTTTCCGACACATCTTACGGTCGCAGAGAAAAATAGGGAAGGTTGAAGCAGCACAAGTTGATATAGCAGATGGGTCAGGCATAGCACCAAAGTCGGTTGTAGAAATGATGGGTCGACAAGCGGGAAGTCGAAAGAGTCTTGGTTTTTTACTTGATGATGTCAAAAATTATTTACGCACAAAGTGAGAGAAGAAGATGGAAAGTGGAATTGCAGGTACTCTAATTAAATATTTCAAAAGGAAACAATTGGAAAATCCAACTTTTTTTCATTCCATGCAACTTGATGCAGAAGAACAAATCACAAATATATTTTGGGCTGATGCAAGAATGATAGTGGATTATGCTTATTTTGGAGATGTAATTTGTTTTGATGCCACTTATCGAACAAATAACTATGAGAGGCCTTTTGCACCATTCATTGGAGTTAACCATCATAGGCAAACCATCATTTTTGGTGGTGCTTTGTTGTATGATGAAACTGCAGAGTCATATATATGGTTGTTTGAAACATTTCTTGAAGCAATGTCAGGAAAAAAACCAAAAACCATTCTCACAGATCAATCTGCAGCGATGGCTAAGGTAATTGCTATTGTGATGCCAGAGACACATCATCGACTTTGCGTGTGGCATTTACAGCAAAATGCTATTAAACATCTCAGTCACTTATTATCACAGTTAGATTTTAAAGCTGCTTTCTTTGCTTGCCTTTACAATTATGAGACTAAGGATGAATTTTTTGAAGCATGGCAAGATATGCTTGTAAAATACGATGTTGCTGATAATAGTTGGTTGTTGCAAACCTATAATTTGAAAGAAAAGTGGGCATTGGCATATAGTAAGGAAAATTTTTGTGCAGACATGAGGACTACACAACGAAGTGAGAGCTTCAATTCTGTCTTAAGGCGATATTTGAGTTCACAGCATGATCCCTTGCGCTTTTTTGAGCACTTTGAGAGGGTAGTGGATGATCGTCGTCATGAAGAAATACGAGCTGATTTCAAAATGATCAATACTATCCCAAATTTAATTGCACCAATTAAGATGTTGACACATGCAGCAAGTTTGTATACAGCTGAAGCATTTGGCTTATTCCAAATAGAGTACCAAAGATTTTTGGAATGCTCTATTTATGTTCATAATGAGGTAGAACATGTCACTGAATACAAAGTTAAAGATTCAGATTCTGCAAAAGAAAGAATTGTTATATTTGATTCATCTCATGAACTAGTTATTTGTACTTGTAAGAATTTTGAGTCTATGGGTATCCAATGCAGGCATGTATTGAAAGTTTTGGACTATAGAAATATAAAGGAACTCCCAAGCCAATATATCTTGAAGAGGTGGACAAAAGATGCAAAATCTGGAATTGTGAAAGATAGTCATGATTCTACAGTGATGGTTGACCCTAGAGCTCAATTGGGAAGGCGCTATCAAGAATTGTGTCATATGCTTATTCAAATAGCATCAAGAGCAGCTGAAAATGAAGAAGCATACAAGCTTGTTAAAGGATTTGCAGAAAAAATTATGGGTGAAGTTGAGATGTGTTTGAAAAGAGGAGCTACGAATCAACAATGTGAAGTTGGTGCAAATGTAGGTGATGAGCATCTATGTGATATTCAATGCACAAGCATTGCAAGTACTGAAGAAGTTAAAGGATTCAAAAGAAAAGGGGAGAAGAAAAAGGGAGGCAAACCAACAAAAAGGCTGAAAGGTCCACTTGAAAAATGTTCAACTAAGAAGAGAAGTAAGAACACTCAAAGTCCTCTACAAACTACAAGCATCCCATCCAATCTTCCTGCAAGCTATCCATATGGACAAGATTGTCACACATTATTCACACCAACAATTGGAAACTCACAGGTATTTATTTAACAATTGCTAACCTATAGGCCAAAAAAAAAAAAGGCATGTGAGACACTCACCTGCAGGGGCAATTGAAAAATTCCAGTACCTACATATTGACATAGATTTACATTAAATTATTGTGTAATCTATAATTGGTTATGAAAAATGACATATCAGCCCTTCAAGTTTCTAAATTTAATTCAAATAATTTGGTTCGTTATAAGATGTATCATGTTTTATTTTTATTTTTTATGAACTAACGTTGGATCAGTTTATACTAATATATTTTATTTTCTATGCAGGTACAAGAAGCTTTTGTTGCTACCACTCAATTTAGCCCACAAATACTGATGTGGCACACATGAATGGAGGACATTAGAGTGCACATTTAACATTTTGTTGTGATTAAAAGTCTATATATGTTATAGCTGGGAGTTAAATTTCACCACTTTTCCTAACACTTAAACTATGGGATATGATATTTTTTGGCATATATTTGTAAATGGATGTGGCTTTCAAATATGTTTTAGCAAATATTATAGAATTAGATTTTGGTGTCAATAGTGGGACAATTTGTAAATTCTGCTTATGTGCACAAAATTGTATTTTTTTTAACAGATCATATATTGGCAGGTATTATGCACTTATTGATAATACATGCCCTCCACATTTTTTGTTGTGTAAGGAGATGGGATCAACAAGTGTTATGGTTGCTTAAACATTGTCATTTTTTTGTTAATTATTATATTATGTATAAACAATTTTGCTAAAATTTAATATTGGACAAATTTTACATTAAAACTTATAATAGCATACTAAAACATACATATAAAAATTAAAATTTTAAAATATGTGGTTTTTCTTTGATGAGCAGATGAAGAGAGGCAAAAGAAGAGTTTTTATTTTGGTAAACCTTTTGGTTTCAAATTTTATAGGATATTTTTATTTTAGGTTCAGATGTTGTGATATGTGATTGCCTGTAAAAACTCTTCTGGGGTGATGTGTGAGAGAAAATATGTGTTGGGGGTATTTTTGGAATGTAATCATTTTTTTGGGTTGACAGCCCTTTGTGGGTGACGTGTGAGTGAGGTGAGTGAGATTTTTTTTTATTACAGGTGGCGAAATTCTGGTGGTTACCACAGGAAACAATCCTGTGGCAGCCACAGACGATCCGATGCCGCAGAAGACATACTATGCTCCACTTAATTTTGAACCTACAAACACCGTGAACAATATGGATATGACAAAGAAGACATTCACGAAAAAATGATGTCGGTGCTGTTACTCTCGTGCATGTTGTTGTAGAGCTTGAACTTCTGTTAGCTTCTCCACAGAGCTGCAATTACTTGCTCTCACTCTCCCGCACGTTCTTGTCAAACTTCAACCATAGTTAACCTCTCCTCTATAGCTTAAATTCTTGACAACAAGGGTAATTCCTCAATTGGAGCATATCGTTCTCCTCTAGAGCTATTGGCATTGTGTTTTTGCCATTCAAAATACTTGCATCCATTGATGTTGTTCTTGGACTAGTTGGAAATAGACATAAATTAACAAATGATATGAAAATAAGGGCTACTGAAAATAGAATAATCAACACCAATATATACCTTTCTAATCGGACAAGCCCAAAACCATCTCCCTAGATTAGATTCAGTTCTCAATTGTTTTAAAATAACGTACCTCCCACAATAACAATTATTTTCGGATGTAGGTCCATGAGAGGATGCCGTATTGGAATATTCCATATACACAATTGAAGATTGATGGAACATTCTCCAAGTTAATTGGCATCCATGATAGAAATAGTGAAAGAAAAGGGTCTTCAATAGGAAATGATCACAAATAATAATAATGGGTATTCAAATATGAAAAAGGAATATAATCATTAAAACAGAATGTTGATCAAGCCAGCTATCAAATTCGGCATTCATTTCAACTAAAAGAAGAATTAAAAAAACTTTATTGAGTAACAAAATAACAAGATAACAATTTTATCCTGCAACATTGGTCATTCTAAACATCTAAAAGCAATTTAAACCGACCATATTTTTGTCTGAAAACAAATCTTGAAAAAAAAAAGATTTGAAAACAAAACAGATAAAAAACTACAACATGATATGAGAGCGACTGCTCTAAGTTTTACTGTCTGATCAAGTTGAAATTTCTGACAATTTGGAGTTCTTTATAACAAAAATTTAAAAAGAATGATGAGAATGTAATAAATGAATAATAAGCAGAGTAGTTGAATACATGCTTAGACTTCTGCAACATGAATTGCACTAAAAGGATGAGATATGTAAATACAACATATTCAATCAAATATGTTAAGAGGGGGCTAAAAAGATGAGAAACAGGGCAACATGGAAAGTAATTGAGTAAAAGAAATGAGTTTTAAACTGAAAATGCATTCAAATTTTGTAACAAATAAAATCATCAATATCATATAACACATATAGGTCTCAAAAAAATCAATCTCAACTCTTTCATCCCCATCATGTGCACTTTACTTAAATACATCCAAACTTAGCATCCAACATTTTTAAGACCCCAAACTTCTAACATCCTAAACTTCTAGCATCCAAACATTTTAAAAAGATGACCCTAAACTTCTACTTGCCGTTTGGTTTGTGGATAGCTTATGCAATTTTTTTCCCACTCTATTGATAAAGTGTAGTTATAGTTTTGTATGGATAGAGGAATAAATTATATCTACTCCCTTCGAGTACAACTATTAGGATTTATTTGACATACAAAGAAAAAATTATTTATTCACTCTAAGCAAGCATGTTTTTTTTTTTCAGGTTCAACCTATTCTTCATTATTCACTAGACAAATAAGGCACTAATTTCTAACATCCAAACATCTAATATTTTTAAGACCCCAAACTTTTAAAAGATGACTCTAAACTTCTATGACCAAACATTTGAAAAACCCTTTTAACATCCAACATTTTTAAGATCTCAATGACACTACATAAATCTCAAAAAAAAGATAAGACATACCAATACCTACATTCATTAATTGTTCGTACCCCAATGTGCCGCAGGGGGTGTCGTTGGTGGAACCGAAGGAGGGGCCGCAGGGGGTGCCGTTGGTGGAACTGGAGGAGGGGCCGCAGGGGGGGCTGCGGGGGGGGGGGGGGCACAGACAGGGGGGGTGCCACTGGTGGAGTCGGAGGAGGGGCCACAGGGGGGTGCCGCTGGTGAAGCCAGCGGAGGGGGGTTGTAGGGGGCTCAGAGCATGGGTGGCTAATTTTGAGGGAGACCAAGGGTTTTTAGGGTTTCTTCGAAGACATACGAAGAAGGGTTGACAAATTTTGAGGGAGATGAGAGAGGGATTCAGGGGTGTTAGGGTTTCTTCGAAGACATACGAAGAAGGGGATAGAGAGGGATAAATTGAGACATGTAGGTGAGAGAGAGAGGGTTTGACTGATTACTAGTGAAACTGATCGTCAGATTTAAATCCACCATATTGGACGACAGGCATTTAATCCGCATGTGCCATTCCACCTCACTCAATCGCCCCTCTATATGTATATATATATATATATATATATATATCATTTTCCTTCATAAAAAACTGCATGAAATTTATAGGTGCTGATACTGCGAGTCCTTTCAGCAACAATAAAATTCAAAACATGTTGAAATTGTAAAAATAACTATAGGAAAGTAATATCTTGTATATGTATATCAATTTCTTATTAAATAATGCATCAACTTTATTGACACTTATACACTGAATCAGAGTTTCGTTTTGCAATAGCCCACGGAGGTGGAATTACCTAATACAATATATACTCTACTATGTCACTATGTCACTGAACATCTCACTTAAATGTTAAAATAATGCATTCAATTAATATGAATATGTATTTTATTTTTCATAAATAATATATATAATTATCTAAGTACATATATATTTTAAAAAATAAAAATATTTACATATTGTAAACAAGTCAACAAAAAGATTGAACGGTAACATTTTCCCAACTTTATAGGTGTTACAATGATAGGACAATCAAAGAACTGATACACTTGGTCCCGTTTATCGAACCACGTAAATCTCATGTTCCATTGTGTGTTTTTTAATTAAATTTATTAATTCATTAATCTACCGGTGCTAAGTTTGAGGCTTAAGAGACATCATTACATCAACAATTTGTTTCCTTGTTTACATTTACATATTTAACCCCATATCAACTTCTTGAACTACAAGATATGTGACTATTCTATATTCTCCTCACACTAAATACTTGTAGAAATTGCTGAATACTTTCCTTAGAGACCAACTAGATAAGATCAAAATAAATATTGACATATATAGAAGGTTCTATTCAGAAAGCCTGTAGCCCATTCCCCTTAAGCTAACCTGTCACATCCTTGTCATCAGCTAAATCTTCTATTGCCATTTTTTTTCCTTCTACCGAGTTGGAGAGCCTTATATATACCCCCTCTTACACAACATTACACATTTCATTTATTTTTGAACTAGATAGACAAACATGGGCATCCACGAAATTCAGGAATCTCTCCCACTACTCTCCCTCAACCATGTCTCCTTTGTGTGTAAATCTGTCATAGACTCTGTCAAGTTCTATCAAGAAGTCCTCGGTTTCGTGCTCATTAAGAGGCCATCGTCGTTCGATTTCGAGGGGGCTTGGTGAGTTTTCCATTTAATAAGACTTCTTTTATATTATTATTGTGGTCTGGAAATCATTTTCAGCAATGTTTTTCTTCTCATCAGGTTGTTCAATTATGGGATAGGCATCCATTTGTTGCAGTGCAGTTCAGATTCTGCTGCCCCAAGAACTCCTTCTGTCATAAACCCCAAAGATAATCACATATCCTTCCAAGTAAGTTGGAGAAGAAAAAAATTTCACCTAGCTACTTTAATGTTACATGTATAAGTCCATTTTACAATCCTATAACTATACATGTTTTTATTTTTTTAAAATCATATATCTCAGTTAATGAGAAATTATTTTTAGAAAAAATGAAATATATATTCCAATGAATTGAATGATATCATTTATAGAAATGAATTTTTAGTTTTAAGTCCCTATAAACATATCTATTTAGGGATCGATCTTTCACTTCTTCATATTTCTTTTTAAGTCCCCAAATTCAACCACCTATTTAGTTTTTAGTCATCCGTCAAACGTCTGTCCATACACCGTTAATTTGTGAAATATGATTTTATTTTTAAGTCCCTATAAACTATGTTATTTAGTGATCAGTCCCTCCTTTCTTCATATTTTATAGGGACTGATCACTAAATAACATAGTTTATAGGGACTTAAAAATAAAATCACATTTCACAAATTAACGGTGTATGGACGGACGTTTGACGGAGGGACTAAAAATCAAATAGGCGGATAAATATGAGGATTTGAAAAGAAATATGAAGAAGGGAGAGATCGATCCCTAAATAGACATGTTTACAGGAACTTAAAACTAAAAATCCCTTATAGAAAATATAAATTTTTTTCAATGAAATATATACCTCAATAAAATAAGTGTATGATCCTAAAAATGTATATAATACTACATTTATGACTATATAAAAAGCTGGACAGAGCTCATAAATCTATGGTTATTTAAAATAAAATTTAGCCTACATAAGTACTAAAAGCAGGGGGTGAAGATAAACGACTAGTGCAATATTTTTGTTATATTAAAAGAAAACTACCCAAAATTAAATGTGACATGGCTTTCTAGGATTTAATCTTAATCATATGTTGAACTGTGACAAAAAAAAAAAACAGATTTGACATGGCTCGACAACTTGTTTTTCAGGAAAGGGAGGAGGAATCAATTTATTGCAACTACAAGATCTCTCAATTTCTCTCCTCAACACTTCTTTCTCTCTCAAAATAACCCCCCAAAAAATAATCTTTTTAATCCCAACAATGAATAGATAAATAAAGATACAAAAAGACCAAAGTATACAAAAAAGAGGAGAGAGCCGAAGATCTATTTTTTACTAGAATGCCGCAAGACATCTCACAGTACTGAATGGAATCCTTGTCTAATATTTACACAGTACTGAATGGAATCACTGTCTAATATTTACAGTGTACAAACATAAGTCTGGTGAAGAGAAGGCTAGAAGAGATGGGGATAGAGTACATAACTGCGGTGGTTATCGATGGAGGGATCCAAATAGACCAACTGTTCTTCCATGACCCAGATGGTTACATGATCGAAATCTGTGATTGCCAAAAGCTTCCGGTCCTCCCTCTCACAACACAGCCACTCAACAAGCCTTCTCATGCAGCTCCCATAAAACGTGAGTTTTTTTTTTTATGTGGAATGTTTAAATTGATGTAGGAAAACTCCATGTATAGTATCATTTGCAGTCTATTGAAATACATACGGTTATAAAAGTGATGTATATACTAATATACTTTTTTTTTTTTTTTGAAAAAATCATTTTCTTTTAAATTTTCATACACTACAGTCACACTGTATAGATAGCTGAAAGATCGTTTTTAGACTGCAGACGAGACTGTAAAATGGATTGAATTATCAGTGTTAAATTTGATTGCCTGATCTTTTTATTCATTTCAATGTGTAGAGAAAAAGCTGCGTTCGGTGGTGAGCGCGACGTCGATTTGTTCAGTGGTGGAGACCGATTGGATGAGAATTTGATCTGTGACATTGTTGACATCGCATTTTAATTTATGGGGGACGATTTGAACTAGATGTAAATGCCATTATTAATTTGTTGAAGAAATTCTTTTGAATTATATGTGTATTTGTGATTTTAAATATAAGAGCATGCTATTCAATAGATTGTAACATAAACCTATAAAAGGAGAAAGTGTTTCCTTTGCAAATAGATGCCCCCCCCCCCCCCCCCCTCCCCCCCCCCCAAAGTCTTTTTTCACGTGTCTTGAAAAGACACAAGGGATCGGACTATCGGAGAAGATGACCATACACGCACAGAGAAATGAAAGTTTACATGTTTCATAGGAGGGTAAAACAGTAACTTTCAAGGGGGGGGGTTATATTTGGATTTTCATTGTACGCAGTGGGGTTATATGGATTTTGACAAGGTTATATAAATTTCAGGGAGATTACAAGAGTTATATGGATTTTTTTCTTGTATTATTATTATTATTATTATTTGAATGTTGAAGTATTAAGATACATTAAAAAATATATTACGTCAAGTTAGTTTATCCTCAATTTTTTTTTATGAATGTAGGCTTTTTTATAATGTAAGGAGCACACAATTACAATGGCCCGAATCTATTCTAAATTTTTATTTTCTTCATAATTGAAAATGTACATATATGATGCTTTGACACAATTACTTAGCTTCTAAATAAAGGAAAGAAAAATATTTTGTTTTGAAAAACTGAGGATTAAGTTTAGGCAGGACAGGGTGGGTTCCAATTCTCTAATCATGGGAATAGAACATTCAAACATTTGCGTTTGAACTGTGTTTTGTATTTGTTTTTCTTTCTAGGTGTGGGTTTGTGTCTGACAGAATTCGTCCTAAAACTAAAAAATTTTGTGTAGATAAATCCAAAGAGACACAAAATAAAAATAAAAAAATCCAAGGAAAGTATAAAAGCCCCTCTTAAGGAAGCTTCATCGAAGTATCCTTCAAAGAAATCAAAGTCATTTGATCCACCAAGATGACCTTATTATCAAGTCAATATGAATCTTTAAATCCAGTCTATCAGACAAAGCTGGTTCATTCATTTTTCTATTAAAATTAATGTAGCAGTTGGAGAACTATTTCCAATGACCAAGTAAAAAAAAAAAAAAAACTGATGTAATTAAAACATCTGTCTAAAAATCTAACGTCCAACGAAGATGATGGATCAAATCAATAGATTTTTTTATCCGATTGGCCGAGTCAAATTGAGTAGATCCCTTAGTTCGTTTGGATCGGTGGTGGTAGAGTTTCCATGACGGAAATCAGACAAAGCATTCGTAGATCCAAGTTAAAAACGGCATCGGAGAAAAAAAAACTCAATGTGGTTCACCTAATTAACGACACTTAATATTCAGTCTTCTGGGCTAATCAACGCGTGATGAAACCACAAAAATGTCTTGTAACAAAGGACAAAACAAATATATAATTATTTTTTAGTTTTTTGAAAACCGCATTAATTACTTTGACTTACTCATTCTTCTTAATCTCCCTAGACTCGAGATCATTCAGCAAAAATATTTCCATTCGTTATATCACCAAAACCACGTGTTTTGCTGTCATAAAATGAGTTTAGTCAGTGTTACGTCAATCACCATCCTCATTCCCACCTAAAATCAGTGTTAACCCAAATCAATAGAATTAACATTAAATAGTTTTCTCTAATACCATTTATAGGAAAAAATGTCAGTAACAAACATGAATACCGAGTATCAAACAAGCACAAAAATGTGTATAATTTTGGTCAACACTAGTTACATGATGCATATCTAATCCCAACAGTGATAACATCCTTGGAGACTGCAATCTTTCAGACATTGCAGCGCTCTTTTTATTTTTTTGAAATTACAACATTTCTCAAAAGATTGAAATCTCAAAGTAAAAGCATGCAATTAATCAAGGAAGCAATTCTATAGGCCCTATATCATTTGATTATGCAGAAACAATCATCAGGTTTTTTAAACAGTACTTTAGCAAAGAGTGTTATGAAAAATGTTCAAAATTGTTATTTGCATATTTCATTAAGTTTTGTAATTGTATTATAAAATTGATTTGTTGACTCTTATGGCAAACTCTTTTAGAGAGGGGTAAATATCGCTTTAACTAAAGCGTTTACGTGCCTCAAAATTAAACTCTTTTGATATAATCCAGTTTTTTTTTTATTGACATGTTCTTTCTTTTTAGATGATATGAAATAAATCATGTACATTCATTTTATATTTTTTTTTCTTGAAATTCATATTCATACTGCAATTAAATCTGAACACTATATGCATTATATTTTTTTAATTTTTTTTGTGATTTTAATTAGTTTTTTATTTTTTTCATTGAAATTCAGTTACATTTCAAATGTATCTGAATTTTATATGTTTTATACTTTCTGTTTTTAATGTGATTGTAAACAATTTTTTTTTAAAGTTAGTTACATTCGTTTTAAATCATGTACATTCGTATAAACAATTATATTTTCTGCGATGAATCTCATTTTTCAACTCATTTACATTCATACGAACATAATTTTTTATTTTGAATTTAGATACATGTAAGATATATCTGAATAATAAATGCATAATGTGTTTGTTTTTTATGTAACCGTTTACGATGTTTTCGATGTACATAATTATGTATATTGAAACTATGAACATGTTTAATTTTTTACATTCATTTTTCAACTCATTTATATTCGTGCAAACAAAAAAAATTTATTTTGAATCTAGATACATGTAAGATGTATCTGAATAAGTCATGCATATTTGTGTGAATATGGACTCTATCTAAATCTGCATCTGTATTTGTTTTTGTATATAAAAAAACTAATATAGGACTATATCTAAATTTTATTTGTATCTGAAAAAAACTAATATACTCATCTTTATTTGTATATGAAAAAACTAATATATTCATCTATATTTGTATCTGAAAGAACTAACATACTCACTTATATTTGTATATGAAATTCTAATATGTTCATGTAGTTGTATTTAAAAAAAAGTGGAAGTAAATGTCAGAAGAAGTAGAGGCCAAAAGAGGACTCGAAAGGTAGCCGATAGAGGGCGACGAGAAATTCCAAGAGTGGTGACACCGGTCGCAGGAGATGAGGAGACCAGACGGAATGAATTTTTGAAGTGACGAATGACATAGAAGGGTAAAAAGGGAATTTTTTTAAAAATGGAATGTTGTATTGAGAGGTGGTTATGCATTACCGATCAGAGATTGCTTTCTTAATAATGAAAATTTCAAATTTAAAGAAAAAATAGTATTGTCTTTGTCGTTTTTATTTTTTTTAAAGAAAACTAATGAGATAATGACATTTGTTAGACTTCTCAATAGAGTCTAAACTTTGAAACACCCATGTAACAGGACTGAAATTATATAAATTCAATTCACATGAGCATATTCATTTTTATAAAAGAATTTTGAAAAGTTTATTATCATTTTTCTTATCATCTTTTCTCCTCTTTTCTTCCTCTGTCCTGCATCAACAAGGTTCCACAGAGATGTGGATCTGGATTTATAGTTGGAAAAATATTGGCAAGAAATCCTTTTGTATTCTCTTCTTTATATTTAAAAAAACAAACTCAGATAACAGCAAGTAAAACTCAACGACAGATCGAATGAGAGAAAAGGGAAAGAATGTCTGTATAACAAAAAAAAGAAAGATAGCATAACAGTAAAAAACAAGATAATGAAAATTCCATATGATGAGGGGATTCCCTGCCAAGAAATTGAGGCTTCTTTCTCTTGATTGTTTTTTTTCACTATTTTGAAACTACAAAATTTCACAGATACTGTTACACAGGTAAACAGTGATCTTCAGATCAGAAAAAAAATTGCTCAGATGAACTTGCAGAAAGAAGAAGAAAATGAAAATCACTACAATTTAAGCTGATATAAGGCCTACATATCCCGCACTTAAAGCTAATACGCAAGTTACAATATAAGCGCTTACAACAATGAGGGGCTCTTTGAATCCACATAATTCAAGATGGTGATGAAATGGTGCCATACGGAAGAAGCGACGCCCAGTTCCATATGCTCGTTTGGTAGCCCTGAAGAAAATTACCTGATATACAAGAGGCAATTCTTGGGTTTCAAAGACAATATGGAAAGCTCTACAATTGATAAAAGAATTCTTAACTTATCTCAGTGAAACTGAGCATCAATAATTTTTCCCATATTATATCTCTCTTTATCCTGAGCCCAAAAGTTTTTGAAATTTTACAAACAGTATGCAATGATTTTAGAGGACAGATTACTTGCAATCTTAAAAATGAGGGATGCTGAATTTTCATACATAAATATTTTGGTGTCCTAATCCTTTAGATCATCCTATGTACTAATGAGATATGTGAATGAACAATAACTTCATAAAACGCAGAAGTATTTCATTTTACAAAGTAGGAGTTGAGGGTTACATAAATGACATTAAAGAAAAATATATGCAATGTTTTTTTATACTACATATGAAAAGTAAGAAAACATCTGAATAAAGCGAGTGGGGAAAATAGACAAGCATTGAAGAAAATGCAGTTTGATATTAAGATCATGCAACAAACCCCAGACAATTTAATAGTCCTGATGATTAGTAAGCATTGAATCCGAAGGCTAAATACAGCCATGAAGTCCTATGAGTCAAGGACATAAATAAAATAAAATAAAATAAAACAAAACAAAAAAGCAAAATGAGAGTTCCCTTCTAGATTCTAGCAAAGCATACTCATAATGGAATCCACCCCATCTGTGCTAGTCTTTTAAGAACCACCAAATCTAGTAGCAGAGGTACCTATTTGAGAAGTGTGAAATCAATTTAAATTAAAAACTTAAAAATGTTATATATAGTGGTGTTAATCACCCTCACAATTAATTGAATCTATCCAAATTGCAAGCAGTGGTACTCTTGTGCATAACATATTTTCTGTACACCTAGTAGATTTGCGTGTAATTTCCTGGTTTTAGGGTTCCCTCATAGAATTAATCCCTATCACAAACATATGACAAGGGCACCATCTCTTTACTGAAGTTCAAGGTGCCTCCAAAATAAGCCGCATGTTGGAACAATCAAGGAATACCATCCCTCCCTCACTTAACAAACTCATGATTAGGCAGTCATCCAGAATAATCAGTTATTGTTGGAAGCTTTCTTGCAAAGATTGCTATACTGAATTGTGAATAAAAATCTTCTCAGTCCCAAGATAACAAAGCCAATCTTAAAGATGGCCAGGTCTTCCCTCGCTGGAAAAAACATGGTGAGTTGAATCCTTATAAGGCTAGATCCTGCAGACGTTCATTGAGGTCCTAAGGATCCAGAATACTCAGCACCCTCCTCGTCAAAACCTATGATTGATTGTCCGTAATTTATTTATTTATTTTTGGAAAATCTGTGCCCCCCTTGGGTTTGATCCCCTTACCTACTTTTGGGGAGGGGCGGTGCTAACTAGCTAACCAAAGCTCAGTTCACGTATGTAACAACTAAAATATTGTTTAACATTTGCAAAATATTTAGTTTACCATTATTCATTCACATTATGTATATGAAGGATAATCATCCCTTCCTAGGTGATCAAATATAACTTTTTATCATTTGAAAGCTAGCATGAACTAGTCATTGACTTCAAAATTGGGGGTGTCACGAGCTGTTCAACCACTCAGCACCTGTCACTGACAAAGGTTTGTTATGCATTTTTCAAGAATATGAACCATTTTCTATGCGCACCAAAAACAACTTTCAATTCAGGATAGTGCAAAAGAAGTTGCATAATGTCTTTCAAAAGGGAACAAAATGAATACCAACTACCCAGTTCCCACCTTAATTTTGAAGGGAAATCCAGCAACAACATGTAATTGAAAAATAAAAAAGAAATGAAACAATAAAGCCCCGGTATTGTCATACCTGTGTTATAACTGATACCACTTCCAAAACAAAGACACCAGAAGAAATAAACAGTGGAAGGAACATCCCTGTGCAGGCAGCCATTGCCGCAAGTGCCCCACCCAATGCCAATGCTCCAGTATCACCCATAAATAGGGTTGCACTGTAACCATTGTGAAAAAGAAAACCAATGCAAGACCCAGCCATTGATACTCCAAAAATAGCGAGGCCTGTATGATAGCAACCTAATCAGAAGATAAACTAACTGAAAAAAACCATCAACCTAATGATGAGAGTTCTTTATTCCTTGACAGCAAAGTTATACCACTTAATTTATCTAGCGTGTTTCATAGCATGGAAATGGAAAATATAAATGGAATTAAAATTTGAATTGAAATCAGAAGTAAAATGATTTCACGTGTTTGGATATTATCATACAAATGAAGACTGAAAATCGACTCCATGTTATATTTGCAACAAAATGAGGTGAAATACATGAAATGTACCTCTTTTTAGGTACTAGGGATCAATATCCATAATGGCAGCAGAAAAAAACTTTTGAATTTTAATCAATTTCACAAAACGCATAAACAGAGAGGTGTGAAAGAAAGTATAACCAAACATGAGAAATGCAGAAATCATTTCCATTTCCACCATTTTCGCACAACAAAACAAGGGGTAAAAGTAATTGTAGGTTCACACATCCTACAGCTTGCTAACAGGTACAAGAAACGAGTGTAGAGGCCCCTGCATAAAAGCGAACTTCATACAATTGTTGTGACTTACACTTTCCAATAAGTTTGCCATAAGTTTACAGTTCAGTATATGAGTGGATGAAATCTAACAAGAATTTGTTCATCAGATACATGCATCCATGTATTTTAGGGATATACCTTTCCTTTCTACAATTTTGAAAGATGTTAAATAGTAAATGCTATTTTTGGTCTATGGCTAATCAACAGATCCTTTTTTTTTTTTCTTTTTTTTAAGAATGGTGCTCTCAGAATTTGATCTCTTGATCTCTTTCATAGAGATGAGAGGTTCTTACCAACTTAACCAAATCTTGGTTCGCATCAATAGATCCTTTATAATTGATAATATCTTTGGTGTTAAAGATATGAGGTCAATCAAAATTCAATTTGTATTTAAGAAAACTTTCACATAGAAAATTTTTGGTTTTATCTTTAAGAGAACTTTCAAATAGAAAAATTATGGCTTTCACTTGAATAAAATTTACAAGGGAGTGCATGAAAATGTGCATCCACTGCATGTTATTTATGCTTATTTTCTGTTTTTTTCCCTCAAAAAAGAGTACATCGGTACTCGAGATTTAAAATCATGTAATGACCATCAGAAGAAGAAAAATATAACATAAATAAGGGTCGAGACAAACCAGATGATATTGGGAGAACAGCAATTGACATCCCAATAAAGGCCAATGCAGCTGTTCCTCCAGCAAGGCCATCAAGGCCATCTGTCAAGTTGACTCCATTGCCCATAGCAACAAAACAAAATGCTGACATAACAAGATAGAGCTTTCCCAAATGCATTAAACCGAACGGTGAAGGGAATGGTACCAGCATTTTCCTGAATTCATCATGACCAAATAACAAACAAATTATAGCTGCAGTTTGTGTCATAAACCCATGTAAAATTACTGACATTTCTAATATGAATAATGAAAAAAACAGGTTCCAGGATTCAGGTTATTTGTCCAATGGAGAGAGAGAAATTTCAGAGACGCTTAGGGAGGACCTAACAACAATGTTAATTGGAGCCCTAGAGATCAGAGCAGAATCAGAAGATAGGCTTGACAAATGTAATACAAGGTGTCCTAAAAATCTCTAGATTTGCAACTTGGTTTCACACATCATAAAAAACCCATACCAGAGTGATAATAACCACACACAAAATTTTCAATTCATCAGCAGGTAAACATTCAAGCCTGCAATTACAAGTGATCTCTATACAAAAGACAGAATAAGGGTGTTGCACATATTCCAGTGAAAATGTGATCAAGCATATAAAGATAGACACATCTTAAGTTAAAGAGTGATGGCATGCGTTAACATGTGAGGCAATTCCACCATAAGATACATCTATTAGTGATTGACGATGATGAGGAAAATACTGGTGATTTTCTTAAATTAAACTACATGAATCAGAGATTTTTCTATATTTATTTGATGCAAGACTATTTTAAATCCAAAAAAGACAGGTTATACATTAATGCATGTTGCAGCATCTTTACATAAAAAAATGCAGATATCTTTTTTTTATTATTGAAAAGCATTTGCGAGAATGCAACCAAGAAGAGGAAAACCACATAAATCATTAGTTACAATAAATAGATGACAGAAATTCAGAAACAAAATTTCAATGGCTAAATTTAGGGTACATTTTTTTTCATGCAAAAGCATTAACTTTTTGGGAATTTATGAAATTAATTAAATCACACAAAAAAACTATGGTATCTCATAAAGTGAATCTGCAATTGCACATAGGATTGCAAATACACATTGCATGTTCAATTCGTATGAATTTGAAAAGTATGGAAAAAAAAAAGTATTGAAAAAGTTATCCAAAGGAAACGAAATTAGGTAGAGTATTTTTGTGGAATAATTGGTTTCCTAACTCCTCTTAAGAGATAAGAGTCGGTCTAACACTGGCTTCCAATGTTTCTATTAATGATGGGAGGTTTTATGGTGGAATATGGACTAGCACTGTGAGTTGATCCTGAGGTTTGTCTTGATTTTTTTTCTTGACATTTTTGGCAATCGTTTTGTTTCACCTCTTGGAGATACCTTATCTCTAGAGTTTTTCCCTCTGTCATATTACCCTTTAAGTGCCTTTCATCAATAATCATTTCAGGTGGTGAACTCCCACTGTCTCTAAAAGAATAGAAAAGAAAACACTATGGAAAATCTTCACGGGAGTATAATGTTTCCGCAGAGATTGAAGTAGGTCCATCTTAGGAGTTTCTTCTGTATCCATTAAAAAGAGAAGCGGATGAGATTACTGTCGAGTAGGGTGGGTATTTGAAGAATCTTCCTTTCATTGTCCTGATTTTCTGTTTTCAGCTTGGAAGATGCCTCATCTGTCATCTCCTAGAGATTTTGAGAAATGAGGCTATCTAATAAAGATCTCACACATCAAGTTTATTAAGAGAACTTTTTTTTCAATACAGCAGCAAGACATACTTTATGCTTACTATGCAAATACTGTCCATATGTTTGCATTGTCCAACAAGGATTGTTAAGAATCTATGCATGCAGTAGACATGAAAGTTACCATCCCTGTATGTCGATCTTATTAATTATGAGAAGGTATACATGCTGTACGGTGTTGATATGTTCGCAGTATCCAACCAAAAGGAAAACCACGTCCCTACTGCCACCTGTCAATCCACCATACAAAACATTTGATGAAGTTACAAGAAAATGCCTATATTTATATGAAATTAAAAGGAACAATTTAAGAATCTGAAGAGGACATGTAAAGAAGTCGTTACCTGCAACAAAAACTTAATCCATCCTGGCAAGCCATAATTGTGATTTTTGAAGAAACTTAGAAGATCATCAAGGAGGCCAATCAGTCCAAATGCAAGAGTTACCGCTGCTGCTCCATAAACTTCAATGGAAGAATGATTGGCTATGCCACATGCAATGCCAATAGGAATAAAATAAATTCCACCCATAGTTGGTGTTCCCTTCTTGGAGGAATGCATAACAGAACCTTCTTCCCTAATGACTTGATGGAGCCTCAAGCCATCAACTAAAGGGACAAACAGAGATCCTATAAACGTTGATATAACTGCTGATATAGAAAAAGGGCGAGTCAAGTAAAATGGCTCCAGAGGTTGCCTAACAATCCGCCATGACCAAAAGTCCACAAATAAAAGAAACATGACTAAGAAAGCTATCAACGCGAAAGTAATCAAGATTCCTGGTCGAATCCTGTCATTTGTTGTACACAAAAGTAGCTGTTAAATAAAATCATCAACAGACAACAGGAAATGTAATGAGGATAAGAAAATGTCCATCCATCGAAAAGAAAATGCATCATCTGCCAAAATAGATCATTACAGCAATAAACTTCCTCAATTCTTCAAAACAGAACAGAATAAAGGATATTCGAGCAAAATTTGTCATAAGAAAATTGTAACATATTTCGCACGAAGATACTTCAGCAACTTCATCACCATAAAACAAAAATATAATAAAATGTCAAATCAACACAGAGGGGGGGGGGGGAGTTGGCAAGCATGTATTGTGTCATGTGTCAAAGCAGAATCTAGCTTTAAAACTGGTTGAGAGATCAGTTATAGATTCACAGGTACAAAAAATTTGGTTTTTGCCAAACTAAGGTTGTTAGGACTTGGTTTAAAGATGTCAGGACAAAACACCCATGTAGCCCAACCTAAAAACACGCATGGGATAACCAGCCTACGGCTATCTGCTAAATTCGATATGTAAGAGTAGATTAAGAACTTAAGACACACAAACACTACTAAAATGTGGCCTCCAGACATGGAAAGAAGTGCTGGGATGGAAAACTCCTAACACATCAGAGAAACAAATATTTTGGTGGAAGAGAATGCTTTCGGGTACAATATATGTAATTACATTAAAGGTGTTGGCAAGAGACTAATGTTTGT
Organism: Acorus calamus; assembly: GCA_030737845.1. Lineage (NCBI taxonomy): Eukaryota > Viridiplantae > Streptophyta > Magnoliopsida > Acorales > Acoraceae > Acorus > Acorus calamus. The sequence goes on along the minus strand of CM060869.1, from coordinate 7,505,858 downwards.
GACAAGAAATGCAATGCCCATCCATATAAAAGAGGATACTTACCCTCAGAATGACTAGGCTTAAGTTTAACTCTTTGCTTAATGGTATGTCCCGAGACGAATGCAAGTCCAATGCAAAATGAGCCTTCTTCCCTCATTGTTTACACTTATTCCAAGTCCAGCAAAACCAAAACTTTGCCCATAAGTTGCATGAGCACAAACACAATAACCACTAAAGTTGGGTTTTTTCAATCCAAATGGCCTTGGGCCTATCCTACTTATCAACTTCCCTCAACATAAAATTGCACTCACCCTTATGGGTTGTCACAGATATTAATATCGCATGCATGAACAAACATTGATCAATATAATCAACTCAAGTACTTGCAATAGGAAATCCCCAAGAACCAAAAAATTTTCAAACCCTCAAAAAAAAGCATCTTGGGATCAAAATGTTGAATTAGATAGCTATGCACAAAATTCAACCATCAACACCAGCTTCACATTCTTCAGTCTCAACAACTAAATCTCAGAACAGTGCAACACCCAATCAAACATCAGCAATACCATAACCTACAACGCAGATATGGAAATTAACAAACAACCAAACCTAGGTAAAATGCACCCACCTCTTCCTCTTCTTCTTTTGGCCTCTCCGAAGACTAACAAACTGATGAGCCGTCACCGTCAGAGCCTCATCGTACGTGTACAAACGATCCCTTCCCACCGGCAACTCAGCCTCCCCAGGAAGGTTGATCACCAGCTCCGTGTCGCTCTCCTCCCCCTCGCTCGACATGTACGGGCTCCCATCAGAAGCTCCTCCGGCATCATCGTCCGTCTCATCAAGCAAAGGCAACGCATCCATAGAATCCTAAACCACACAAAAAAAAAGGATTCAAAACCAAACATCCAAAACCCTAAATTCCTCCACCGCAAGTAAACCACACACGCACCTCGTCCATCGCCGCCACGATCGGCACGAAACACCGCCGCGCGCGTCGTACACGTGTTCCGGTCACGGATCCGAATCGATCGTCGGACGAGAGAGGGACGGTGGGGACGGAAGCCATCGACGGAGGCGGTGAGGGCCTCGTGAGGGCCCGTCGGAACCCTAACGGGAGGAGACGGTGATTCGTAGCGGAGCTCATTAGGGGGCGGCGGAAGAGATGATGATCGGAGGAGGCGTTGAAGAGATGTATTTATATGTGTATACGGGGACGCGGAGCTTGTCCTCGCACGCGAACGTGATATATTTATTGGAAAATTTACTTTTGCGAGGGAAGCTTTGGCGGAGCGTTCAAAGGTAATTCGCGTATTACGACTTTCTGTGACGACGACGGTTCTGAAAGCGAAACTCAGGTGTTCTTTAACATAAAATTTGGTGGCAATAAGTGGGCATTTGGGAACACTGTTTTCTTTTAGCCCCATGTTGAATACAAAATATGATTTATTCTTGGGTATACAGTTATTCTAACATAAATGAATATAAATAAGGATAAAGTGATTTTATGTTTGATTATGTTTTGAATTATTCTAGTTGGAAAATTTAAAATAAATTTTTTTGTTTGGATAAAATATGAATAAAGTGTGGATAAGGATTTATAAAACGTAAAAAAATAATAATAATTGATTTGATAGATGATTTATAGAAGGTGATGATAATTGATTTAACGGTGGATCCACATATTCTTGGGATAGAATAACTTAGAATAACTTTAATTCCAAGTTTTATATAAGTTTATTCTGATATAGTTTATTCCCGAGTATTTTCTGTATCCAAAAAACAAAAAACACATATTCTACTTTATTCTTACTTATTCTCTAGGCTATTCCATATCCAAATGGAGCTCAGAAATCATCATATAAAACATTTTTTTTTCGTGATAAATGACATATCTCATCTTAAAAATCATTCAAATATGCTATGTATTTTTTTTAGGGAAAACCCATGTAAACCCCCTCAAAATCCATATAACCGTTCGACTTGTCCTGAAATCCATATAACCACCTGAAAACACATATATAGATCCAAATAACCCTTTGAAAATAGTTATATAAATTCAAATAGCCTTCTAAGAGTCTGTTTAGAAACATGTTTGAAAAATAAGATTTTGAATAAAGTGGTTTAAGTAGACTTAATTCTTGGAAAACACATTTTCTGTGTTTTTTAAGAAGCAATCATTTTTGTATTAAAAATTGTAAGTAACTTTTTAATTAAATCTGGTTTTTAGAATGCATTTGGCAACGCTTTTCAGCTTTCAACTTAATTAAAAGCACAATCACTGTATTTAAGTGTTGTCAAACGCCCCATAAGTTAAATTTTCGTTGACAGATAAATAATATTATGCTAATATTTTGTTTGATTAACTGTGACTGAAAATACAATATACCAAAAACCATTATAATGTGTTAAAAAGGAAGAAAATCATATGTAAATGACGATTTTAATTATCTCTCCGGATAGGGTTTATAATCTATTCGGTGGGGGTAAAATCGTCATTTAAAGAGAGTTTTTCACATTTTTAACACAATGGAGGGGTTTTTGACATACTTTGTTTTCAACCAAGGTTAACCAAACGATATATTCGCATAATTTTTCTCATCTGTCAATATAAATTTAACTCAAGGTGTTATTTGGATTTATATAGGGTTTTTGAGAGAGGTTATATGGATTTCATACAATTTAGGGGGGGGGGGGTGTTATTTGAATGTTTCCTTTTTTTATAAAGATTATATATACACTTTAATGAGTTATTCTTTTATATATTTTTGAAATACACGTAACCTTCAAATAAATGTATACATGATTTTTTGGGCACTTTTGGGATTGGGTGTATTTTTTATGTTTCTTATTAAATAGTTTGATACTTATAATTGAAAAGTAAATCCATTTTCTAGTAAGCTAAAGGATTTTTGGTTCAAGTAAAATGACTCGAAATGTTTTCAGTTTGAGCTTTGTTACACTCGGTTTTTTTTTTTTTTTTTTTTGTAGTCCAAAATTCAGTCTTATATATTTTGTTAGAAATCTAATGAAGCATATGCCTAGTTAGGTGATATATATATACCTCGTTAAATATTTTATTACACATACAAAAAATGGGTTCATTCAACTCGAAATAAAACGATATACATTTTTATTTTATTAAAGTATATACCTCATTAAATGATGTTTAATATTTAAAAAAAAAACTAAAAACATATGTGATCTAAATTTTGGTTGGTAAAAGTAATTGAGTCTAACATTTTTCTTTTGAAAAAAATACACCCTTTACTTTTCTTGTTTGCATAAATAGTTTACCACTCTTAGAGGGCGTTTGACAGCATTTAAATAAAGTGATTATGCTTTTAATTAAGTAAAAAGTTGAAAAATGTTGTCAAACACATTCTAAAAAACAAACTTAATAAAAAAGTTACTTACGGTTTTTAATACAAAAATATTGCTTTTTAAAAACGTAGAGAATGCGTTTTTTCAAAAATTAATAAGTCATTTTATCCAAAACCTAATTTTTTAAATAGGTTTTCATACGGACTCTTAGGGTCCGTTTGGTTCCGTGTTGAACGGATTCCGCTTTTTCAAAAAGTGGATTCCGTCCAAACGCGCAACCAAACGGGTCGGATTTCGACGGAATCAAAAGCTGGATTCCTTTTAATTTCTCTCTCGAAATCCGTGTTTTTAAAATCTCAAAAAGAACGATTTTTTGTCGGAATCGATTTTTTGAATTGAAAAGCAACTTTTTCTACCAAACATTAAATTCCTTCCAAATATTGATTCCTTAATTAAAAAAAAGCATCCAAAAAAGTCAAAGGTCTAAAATCATCTTAAAAAACAGCTTTATTTCAAAATCTACTTTTCAATCTGTGTTTCCAAACGGAGTTTAGATATAAATGATAGGCATCACCTTTAGTTTTAAAGAACATAGGTTTATTATTATTATCATGGATGACAATAGATGCACGCTTTCGTTATTAAAAGATTGTTAAGATTCTGATTTGTGATATTTTATGTATGAAAAGATCACCAAGAAACCATTGACAATCGAATTTGAAACTATGGTTTTGCTCACAACCAGGATTTGATCGCACCGGTCTATGGTCTTGCTTCAACGCTCATGATGGATTTCTGCGTGTCCAATTTTATCATGTGGCCTTCTTCAACATAGGACAATTGAAAATTAAAAGGAAAACATAGACAATACATTTTTTTATGTTCATAGATGAGAATGAGATTACAGATCGAGAGGATATAGAATAAAAGAGAAAACAGAAAATCACAAGCGAAATAAAAATAGAAACAGTTCAAAGTAGGATCATATATATTTTTATTTTTTTAAATAATAAACATCGTTTAATAAGATATATATTTTAATAAAAAATGTATATCATTTTATTTCGCATTGACTAAGCTCATTTTTATAAAGTATAAATAATATTTAACTATATTTTAAATTATAAAAAAGATCCTGTAACACGCCCATAAATCTATATAACACCAAGCTTTTTTAAATATTTCAAATGTGGCGCTAAACTTTTTTCACAAGAGAAAACGTTAGACTCAGTACTTTTTATAATAAAAAAATAAGACTATATACGTTTTTATATTAAAAAAACATAATAACATCATCTAACAATTTATATGTTTTAATAAAAAAAAAATATCGTTCCATTTTGAATTGAATGAACAAATTTTTAATAAATGTGGAAAAAAAAATGATATATAATCCTTGTCTACTGATACATATGATACATATGTTTCACTGAATTTTTAACTATGCATATAAAATTGAAATTTGGAATGTAAAAAGAACCGAGTGTAACAGCACCCTTTCACAAAATATCCAATTAAGATTCCCATGTTCATAAGAATTAACTTTGGATCATATTTATCATTCACGCAAAAACAATTCTGAGCATGTAAATATACCATAATCATCTCATTAAAAGAGGAAAACACAATCCCATGTGTAGCTGCATCAAATAATTAGTAGAATCCAAAATGATTTTGATCCGAAGTTCACTTGATCAAAACCCAAAGTCTCCAACACAAAATGTCACGCTAGGACTTATGTACATGCAAAAATTACTTATTTTGAATAATTGAACTACAGGAGAATTAGAAGATGGAATCTAACAAAGCCAGCATTCCCTCAGAGCTTGTCAATTCCCTAACTCTCACAAAGCCAGCATTCCCTCAGAGCTTGTCAATTCCCTAACTCTCACATGGTAATCATAATAATAATAAAAATTCTGCATGGTATACATGCTTAGAGCATCTCCAAAAGACTCCCTACACCACATTTTTCTCTATATAGGGAGTCAAAAACCCTAAAATCCACCTCTAAAAGCCTCCCCACACCCCTTCCCTACCATATTTTTTTCCCTATAGAGCCTTGTAGGGAAAACTACAATGCAAAAAGACTTTTTTACCCCTTTCAACAAAACCCCATTTTTTTCAACTAACTCTCTCTTCCCATTTTTTAAATCATCTCCCCCAAATGTATAAAGATTATATTTTTAATGATTATATTTAATGCAAGTTCAGGTTTAAAGATTATATTTTTAATGATTATATTTAATGTTTTGAACCACCACTTTGTTTAATAATTATATTTTTCATGTTTTATTTAAAAATTTTAATTTAATTTTAATTAATTTTTATTCATCAATAATAATTTTATTTAAATGATCTTTATTCCAAGTTTTGATAAATTTTAAAACGTGCTTTGATTAATTTGATATTTGAATATCTTATAATTTATAGATATGAATTGGAGTAAATTGGTTATTTGAAATGAATGTAGGGTAAGAATGAGAAGGCTTTTGGAGTGATAAAAAAAAAAACTCCCTACACGTCATAGGAAGCCTTTTTTTCCGCACAATGTAAGGAAACATTGAGGAAGCTTTTGAAGATGCTCTTAGATATGAGGCAGCTGACACTCTCAAATCATTCCTATAGTATTGAGTCTTGACCCTATGAAATCTCTAACAGAGTATATGCCATATTAGTCAAAATGCACAAAAGTATACATTCAATTTATGAGGATATATTCTTTCTGCTTCTTTTTTTGGTAAAGGTGTATATTCACTAGACAAATGTATACCATCCAAAAAAAAAAAAATCAAAATATGTTGAAACAGCAAAACGACTACAGAAATGAATGTCCCTAACATTTCCTTGGACATGTAGTTATGAGCCTCCTATGTTTATGTGGCAGCCATTGTCATAGGATTGGAGAGCTAAGACAAGAAGATACTACAACAGGATCCAAATTAAGCTAGCTACTTTAAGGACAAATGTTACAGCCAAATTACAATTTGGAATGATCGCGAAGATAAAGGAGGCCTTTGATTGCACAACTCAACATCTTTGATCATCCTAACAATACATTTCCTTGTACACTTTGAGCATTTTTGAGTCTGAACACAACTACTGACATAAAGCAAAGTTGATTACCATCTTTAATATGAATGCAGGTTTTTTTTTTGAAGAAAATCTGAATGCAGTCGCATAGCAAGAGAAACTAACCTTTGACATCCTACTAGATACATTAGCATGAAAGAAGTGTCTCGTGATTTTCGGTTCTGAATAATGAAAAGGATGAAGGGGGAAAAGCGAAAATTCATAGGAACAGACTTGCAATATGGGGTTGCAATCAAGGTCTATGACTTGGCTTTTCCTGCCTGTAGAGTTTGTATCTTTTGTTGTATCTTCATAACCTGCACAAATAACAATTACTGGAAGTCAAGTCTTTTCATCTGATGAGATAACAAATGACTGTGTTGCATTTGAGAAAAAAATTGCTATCACTATCATAGAACTTCCCTCAAGTCAGTATCACTGCATAGTGCATCTCATTCATGCCATGATATGAAATACATGAAAAGTGTCATTTAAAACTCTTCGATAGGAATCCTTATTTATGGGTCTTCAATAATAAGACATGTATTATACAAGCCTATGCCACTCAAATCACTTGTTCAAGCGACGTGCAGAAATATCAGCTTTCCAAGAACCACCTTGATACATGATCATTCCCTAACAATTAAGCAAAACTTTTCCAAATCTCCCAAGGAAGCCATTCATTCAAGCAATGGTTGAATGATCCTCTATAAATGTCATGATAGAGGTTTCATCATGTAACAACTAGTATACATATTATCATTTATGTGTGGGAATGAAACAAATTTCGGTAAGCTGGTAATTAAGAGGTTGGAGTCATCAATACTGTATAAAGTTTCAAGCTTAAATGGATTAGGACCGTGGGAGGCGAGATGAAACTATATTGAGGTGCTAATCACTGTTACAAATTGACTTGACTCATCTGACAATTCTAAGCATTGTGTAAGAGCCTACAGGTGCAAATAACATGAGTAAATGACCAAAACCAGACCATGGTTTGCCACGAAATTTTCCATCACCCACACATTTTTCATCTCCCACAGTTACGCCATCCCAAAAACATTGTTTGCACCTTTGCAGCGCTGTATCATCCAGGACACTGTCAATATATTCATTTTCCAGCTACATGCAGATGATGCACAAATTCATTGGTATTTAAATGAAGGTGGAAAACGAAAGCAAACATCTCTGAAACTATCTGACCAGACACTACCAGTGAAACAAGTTAATCACAGTGTTTTAAAACCATAATCCAAGAAAAAAAAGAGACTGATAAATCATAAAACGAATATTTAAAGCATTATCAGGTTGATGATGCAGAATTAATCCCTTATTGGATTAATGATTCAAAATTGGATAAATAAGCCGACATTTACTCCTTATAGGCCAAAATTCCTGACATGAAGGCGGGGATATGCAAATTCTGGAATTACTACCTACAACTGTAGAACTGAGTTCTTGTCTATTTCCTCACCCTCAATTACAGCCCCCCAAAACTTAGAAATCTCTTGCAGACATTCAGTCAATCATCTTTTAGGTGGCAACCAGGTATTATTTAAAACAACATTCTGGGAAAGGGTGAATAAAAGACAAGCAGAATGTCCTTCACGAAATCAAATGTTTTGAAGCAAAAATCAGACTTAACTGATAAAGGAGAGTTGGCCGTATGCCCTGTTTCTAATGAAATAGCGGTAGCACACCTACCTTTCCTTTAAATAAAAATAAAAAACTGATAAAGGAGAGGTCAGATCTTAGAGGGATTCCGAAATTCCACGTCTAATGAGAACTACAACTTAATGACATTGATAGTTAAGTAAAAAAGCCCTGTTTAGGAATGACATGAAGGATAGACTTATTTGGAATGACCATAGATAGGAGATAGTGGCATACTGGGAATATTGATTTTGTTGTGGCCTAGAAGAAAAACAAGTATCATCAGAGGGAGGAAAGTTTTTTTTATTTATTTAAAGAAGGGCCATGAAGGCATCGAAGAGGTATTCTGAGAAACAGAATAATATAGATTATTATAATCTCCAAATTTTAAAACAACAGGAAAACTAAATGGAAAATTGTCAAATTGAATTCCATTGCCAATAAGCACTATTGAAACATAAATCAATACCCAGTGGATAGTTATTTATTTTTATTTTTTTTATGAGAAGAGCTGCCTCATCGGAGATTAGATCAATGATGTTAATTCCCGAACCAAAGATTTCCCATAAGGAAAGGTGGTCGATTCCAAGAATCATCATGTTGGAATACTTTATATTCAGAAACTATCATTTTGAACAACAAGGTGATCCTGAAAAACATGAAAGGCACTCGATATAAAATAAATAAAATAAAATAAATCTGTGCACAGTGTGTAGCACAGTTATCTACATCCAAGCGCCATATTGGGTATTTAGGTTTCTGTGTTGGAATATTTTAATGTTTAGAAACAATCACTTTGAAGAACAAGGTGATACTGAAAAACATTAAAGGCACTCCCTTCTAAAAAAAAATCTCCAGAATTTGTATCACAGTTAGCCATATCCAAGTGCCATTTTGAATCTACTCATAACATATTAACATGAACAGAAAATGCATTTTAGAACACATATTTATGAGGTAGGCCAGTAGCTGGTGAAGGATACTATCACAGTCCTATATAAACCATGCAGCTTTGCATAATATCTGGAATAGAATATTAAGATACTGTTATGTGCATTTGTTTGGCACCATAATGTTTGCTAACTTTGTGACCTTTTACTCAATGTATAAGAAAGAGTTATGCAAACTTTTGGAGTGAGCTCTTCATGGTTGCTCATTGTATCCTCCAGCTGTTTCTTTGGTTTAATGGTGACATAAGGAATACAATGGTGTTCAACAACTTCCCCGTTTAAATTATTCCCTAATCACATTTTGCACCTCCATAAAAAGAAAGTGTGTAGACCCCAAATTCACAATGAACATATCCATACCCAACTTAACTCCTTCTATAATGAGCAAGGCCAGCCCTAACCCTAGGCAGACTGCTAGGCTAGACAGGGGCCTAGGTCCTCCACCCAACGAGGCCCCACCAAATCACAATCTTTTTTGTTGTCCAAGTACTTGTTAAAAAAATTCTGTGGGTACTCGCCAAATTTTTTGTGTGTTATTATGCATGGGAGGATTCATTTTAGAAGTTCACCTACTATCCCGCCTATCCTACTACATTCAAGGCCTAACAATAGGCATAACCGTATTCTCTTGTTTTATTCTCTCAAAAAATTCAGTGCCCCTGCTCCTCTCTCTCTCTCTCACACCCCCCCCCCCCCTCAAAAAAAAAAAAAAAAATCAGTTCGTTGTATCTTTTTTTTCCTTGAGGGAGGGTAATGTTCACCAATTTCTATTAATTGATCAACAAAGGTTACAGAACAAACAAAAGAAAAAAAATAAAGAAGAGAATATATACAAAACATGGATTGAGATTTTAGGAAATAAGGTACATCCCATCTCCAAAACCAGTCAGGTCCTAAAAGACAACCCCAATACAAGAAAGCTACTCCTACTGAAAATTATTACTGAAGACTTTTTTTCTCATTTTCTCTATAATCAAATTATATTCTTATCGCCAACATTATCACCAACAAAGTAGAAACAAATTGAACTAAAGGCGCAAACATCACAAAAAAGAGAGAGAATGCAAGGCAAATCAGTCAAGGAAACAAACCGCAGATTTCTTGCTGTTCTGCTGGTCCTCCAAATCCTGAAGAGACCCATCCAATCGCTTCCTACACCACCACCACCACCACAAACGAATCATTCAACACAAATCAGTATCACCCAAACGAAACCAATCATCAAAACCAGAAACAAAAAGAGAGCGCTACATACAATTCAGCGGAGATGTATTCGATCCTCTTGCGCACGTTGGCGTTGGCCTCGGCGAGGTCCTGCTTCACCAGCACCGGCCCTATCAGCTTGTACACGTTCGCGTCCTCCTTCAACAGGTCGAGCTCCTTGAGGACGAGCTCGTTCTCGCCGAGCTGGATCGTGTACTGCTTCCGAACCTGGTGGTTCTTCGAAATTTCTGGAGAGATCAAGAGACACCGAAGATTCTAGGGTTAGGGTTTCGATTCGTAGTGTGAGAAGAGATTTGGGGGAGATGAGAGAGGGATTGCCTTTCTGGAGCTTGCTGAGGAGGTTGGCTTGGACTTCGAGGTCGCGCTGCAATTCCTTCAGAGCAGTCGATAATCCCATTTTTTTGGGGGTTTTTTTTTTCTTCCTTTAATTCTTCACTTGCTTGAGCTTTAATGGAAGGACTGACTCGGGTCTGAAACATTATAGGGCCATTATTTCCACCGTGATATTTATCTAACCCACCCCATTGTCTAACCCTCTCATTCAGTTTTTAAAAAATAGTGAGACCATCCACGTGGCATACTCATTGGATCCAATTTTAGAATACCTGCACCAAAAAAAATATTAACCAAACAGGTTTTTTTTTTTTTTTTAAATGAAATGTTGCTGGATCTGCCACTTCTTTGATATAATAAAAAGAAGTACATTTCCTACTGTAAGCACCAGAAAAAATGATAGGAAAAGAGATTTGTTATTGCCTAAATAGCTAGGCTGTCAATAGATCTCCATTCCTATCATACTAAAGAATAATAGACAAAGTGGTCCGAATGAAACAAACAGACGTAGCCCCTGTACAAAAACAACCCCACGCCGCTATGCTTCGTTTGGTGTCATCCCAAATCCCTTCGGAAGATATCGACGTTTGGCGGAAGATTTTGTCGTTGCGAGCCCTCCAAATTGCCCACAAGAGAGCAGGAATGAGAGAGCGCATGACCTTGCTCAGGACGCTCCCGTCATCCACTCTTGATATCCGGCGTCCTATATCCCACACCTGATCTAAGGAGTTCGGACTCCACCGCCGTCCCACTGAGTGCCCAAGCCGGCACCACACTTCTTTCGCGATGGGGCAATCGCAGAACAGATGCCGTGTAGTCTCCACTCCTCCACCGCAAAGTGCACAATCCGCATTGTCCCCTGGCCGCCAAATAGCACGATGCGCCCGGGTGAAGAGCCGCTCATTAAAAACCAACCATGAGAAGAACTGAACTTTCAGAGGGATTTTGCATCCCCAAATAACGGTTGCTTTGCGAGCGACTTCAACATTGTAAGGTTTGTCACGTGTCCACCATGAGTATGCCGACCTTACTGAGAAGCCCATAGATGACCCATATAGCCAAATAGGTTCGTCTTCTGAGTGTGCGTCGATCCGGTAGTTAGAGATCACACAGAATAGCTGAGAATATTTGTAACGCCCCACATTTACCTAACCGTTTATCGGACGATAAATGGGTCGCTACTAAATTTAATCCAATTAAAAGACCAAAATTTGCAGCTCTTTTTTTTTATATGATACCCATATAATATAAATATAATAAAATCGATAATAATAAAATAAATAATACCAACGGTTTTAAATCACTAATGACTTTACAATATATCAGAGTTTTTGCGGAGACAAGATACAAAAAAAGAAATACATAACAAACCACCCCTGTGGGAGCCATCTAAACTAAAGTAAATCCAAATAGTTGACCGTGACTATTATTTATTCTCCAATACTGCTACCTCGACGAGATCCTTGAAGCGTATGAAAAATTCAAGCTTTGTCTTGGTCCTCAGAAGATGAGCTACCTGGTTATGAAACAACCAGCCATATCGAATAGGGTGAGCAATTAACTCAGTGAATAAGCCCACTGACAAATTACTTCATATGATAGTTACATATAAAAATAAGGTTTTATGAAAATCAGAATTTCATTTAATAAATATTTTATTTTATTAAATCAATTTAAAATCATGAACTTTAAAAAAAATATTTTAATGCACACGTGGCCCAAATCATTGGCCCACATCAGAGAAATCATGAGATTAAAAAAAAATATCATTATATATATATATTTATATATATAAAAAAATAAGAATTTTCTTTAAAAAAAATCAAATTAAATTCATGAGCTTAATAAAATATAATTTTAATGCAATCACGTGGCCCAATCCTTGATCCACATCATAAAAATCATGCAGCTTAAATGATATGACCGAGTAGGGTTCTCAATCGGAAGAACCGTTCCCCAAAACAGGTGTGCCAAGCCCCAAGCGACTAAATCGCTCAAAAAGCTCCCTCGAGGAGACGTCGGATCTAGAAGACGCTGATGGGTCGCCGCTGCCATCACTACGAGAACACCAGCACAGGATGCCCCGGTTGCTACAGACTCCAAACAAAGGAATCCGCCGCTGTAAGGAATGCTTTACCACACCCCTCACCGATCTTGGGACTCTTCGAGTCCTAGACCTTCCTCCCCAAAGGCGAAATACTACGGGGGGATTTATTCCAGAAAATATGTCATGATATGCATCTTGATAAAATCTCCTAGGACTAGGTTGTCTCCACTAGTCCTAAATTTTTTCAAAAGTCTCGAAATGAAAATCTTTAATCCAAATATTATTTCGAAAGCATATGCATCAGACAATGTATTATGTTAATTATTGAAACATGAATAGCATAATTCATGCTATTTTAATGACATGATGAAGGAATTAAATCATGCAACTTCATTCAACAAAAATGCAATTTGATCAATATGAAGAAAATATCCAAATCATGCAAATTTATCAAAATATAAATGCATGGATGACACATAATATCACACAAATATGATTGGCATATGAAATTCAACGTTATAGAGCAAAAGTTCACACGAAATAAATCGATAGGCCTACTCACCTCGAATAGACCCTAGGTCCGGAGAATGAAGCCCACAACAAAAATCATAACCTAGATAAATCAAATAAATTATTAATTAAAACCTATAATTTAAGCCTAAGCCCAAGACCTAATTACCTATCCATAATTATTAGGTATAAATTTTTATATCCAACAATCAAAAACCTATCCATATATACCACAATCTAAGAAAAAGATTAAAAACTTATTTACAATAAAACCATACACTAAAAGACGAAACCAGAAAAGACAAAACCAGAAAAAGACAAAAATCCAGAAAATTTAAAATAATAATAAAATAACGAAAATTCATAAAATAATATAAAACATCCTTTTTTTTAAAAAAAAATTTAATTAGTAAAATTTGAAAATAAATAAATCTTATTAAGTATACGCATAAATCATAACCCTAGTATTATTAAAAAACTTATATTTTAGAAATCTGATCATAAATCTAATCTTTAAAATAAATAATAAATCGAAACCTTAAGTTTATGAAGACTCAAAAATCTAAATATCTAATATAGATCTAATAAAAATAATAATAGATCAAAACCCTTGTTTTTATAAAATCATAAGAATCTAACAACATAAACATATACATATTAAAAGTATAACTTGATCAAAAACTAAAAATCCCATAACATAAAAATATATTTAATCCTTAAAATAAATAATAAATCAAAACTCTATTTTTATTAAAATATTAAAAATCAAAATAGCTAAACATTGATCTAATAATTAAATGATAAAAAGAAAAAGAATAAATACCTTTTTTTTCTCTCTCTAATCCCCCTCTCTCTCTCTCTCTTTCTCGGTTTCTGCCGAACCGACGAGACCCACCGCACACGGCACACCCTTAATATAGACAGACATATATACTTAGATACCAAAATCTAACGAAATGACAAAACGACCCCCGTACTGTTTCATATTTACAAATAGGTCCTATACTAATTACAGATAGGTCCCTATACGAATTACATATAGGTCCCTGACACATATTACAATAAATTCACGATTCCAAAACTGGGTCCCTTAAAATTAATAACAATGAAATCTCAAAACTTAATCTTTTGAGCTCCAATGTTAATGAGATTGTAACCATTTAAGATCTTAAAAATATGTATATATAAAAATTTTAACATAACAATTAATATTTAAAATTGTAAACTGAAATGAGCCCATAAGGATACACTAAATGGACCAAAATTTAAAAACACATAAATTTCAATTCAAATATCATATTTATATATTTAAATAAATATATAAATAAGATAAAATTCACAGGTTTTACAATATTGAAGAAATTCGTCATCGGACAAGCTTCTCCTCAAGTTGAAGACCCAACCTCCCCTTTGTGCATTGTGGTCCCAGAATTCATTTACCCATCCCTCCTTGTTGCAGGCCACCGCGAACATTTCTGGATAGACCTCCATAAGGGGGGCGGTACCGCACCAGTGGTAGGACCAGAAACGAATCCGATCCCCTCGACCCAGACGCCAAGACAATGCCGATAGGATAGGTCTCCCCGTATGCAAGATGTGCTTCCAAACAGTGGACGAGCATGAACTTGGGTTCGGGAGTTGGAGGAAGCGACCACGCCTTTGAAGACCCCCTGACACCACAGATTTCCAGAGCGCATTGTGTGTGGTGCCGAATCTCCAAACCCATTTTGAGAGAAGGGCCTTGTTGAATTCCTGAAGATCCAAAACTCCAAGTCCACCTTTGCATTTGCTTTGGCAAACTGATCCCCAATGAATCAGATGGGCGCGTATGTGCCCGTTTCTGGATCCCCCCATAGAAAGCGACGACGCAACACATCCAAACGATGGAGAATGGTCTTAGGAAGCTTGAATAAGGAGAGCATAAAGACAGGGAGATTTGATAACACTGCTTGGAGAAGGACGAGTCTTCCAACGGTTTATTTTAAACTAAAAATTATAATATTTAATTTATAAGTTTTAATAAATAAGTATTTAAAAACAGAAGTCTAATTTAAGATAGATTAAATTAAGAGTGCTGATAGAGTTCGTTTTGCAGTCATGTTTGAAGTTTTATGCATTGTAATAACACAGTCATATTGTATTATCACAGCGGATGAGACTGTAATTTTTTATTTTTTAAAATAAAAATATAATAATGTATCTTAGTATATTTCAATTGACGAATTTATATATTTTTATATAAAAAAATAAATCAATGGGAGGTGGACGGAGCTTCACATTAGGGTGGATATATTATTTCTCCTAAATTAAATTTAGGCGACTGCCAGAGAAGGGATGCTTCATTAAATAATGAAATACACAATTTAGATAACAAGTTTTAAAAAATCAACGCACGTAAATACTACGAGTGGCACTGCCCTTGGTTGATCTGAGGCTTTAGCGTGGTACACTTTCAAACATCAAACTCGTACAACCCGTTAGCCCCGTTTGGATACATAATAAGATTTATTTTTGGGTATTTATTTATCCGAACATAAATGAGTATAAATAAAGATAAAGTGATTTTGTGTTTGATTGTGTTTTGAATTATTCTCGTTAGGAATCGTAAGAATAAATATTTTATTGTTTGGGTAAAATGTGAATAAAGTGTGAATAAAGACTTATAAAAAGTAAAAAAGTAATGATAGTTGATTTGACATGTGATTTATAAGAGGTAATGACAGTTGATTTGTTAGTGAGCCTACTTATTCTTTGGGTAGAATAACCTAGGATAAATTTTATTCTCAGTGTTGATTAGATTCATATACCACTTTATACCAGTTTATTCTGATACACTTTATCTGGGTTTATTCTGGTTTTCCAAACGGCATCCAAATTTTATCAGGGGTTATCCGGGATTTATCCGACATCCAAACGGGGGCTTAGAGATTTCTAAAATTTAGATTCCTAACTTTTCCTTGGCATTGGAAGAGATGTGGGCAGTGGACAAACAGTTGAAGCAGGCACATGACAATAGTGTCAAGGGAAAGATAACGCAACTCTTTGTCCCGGTGGTTGCATGGGCGTTGTGGCTTTCACGTAACCACTTGATTTTCCGCGGTATGACGGTATATGTGGAAAATGTTTGAGATATGGTGACCCACCTCAATCATGAGTGGGGCATAGTTTGTGTGGGGGCTCGAAAGACTTGTTTTCAATCAGGGGTGTTAGTTATTGAGGAATAAGGGAGGTGATGACTGGAGATCAGGATGGTAAATAGCTCTTCTACTAGGTTGGCCTCTTTTTTCCATCCTTTGCTTATGTATTTGTATCGTTTTGGGCACTCATCTTTGAAATAAAATTTAAAGATTGAATGCCTACCAGTTTCTTAAAAAAAAAAAAACTTTTCCTTGGCATTTTGGTGTCGCATAACATTTCAAGGAGCTTTCAATTTGAAAAACATACAGTTTTTAATTGAATTGTAGACTCAACATCTCGCGTGAAACACACTACTCTTGTTTTAGGAGTCTTGTCACATCTGTTTGTGACCCCATACACAATGTTTTTTTTTAAATAGACAATTAACAAAAATAGCATCATTTAAACTAATATTAACAAAAATGACACTGAATGAGAAATATTTACAAAAACTAGCACTGGTCAGCGGTGACCATTTTTTTTCTACACCGGAGACGCTATATCTATATGGCGACTCCAGTGATTTTACATTTTAAAGAGAGGCGCCGTATATATATGGCATCCATTGTTTTTTTTTTAAGATCATTACTTCTTTTTTTATTAAATATTAATGGTTGAGATTCTTTTATCTGATTAACTTTTAATGGATGAGATTTTTTTAACATATTCGATTGAGAAGAGAGAAAATAAAATCATGGAAGATCATGAGTTTTTTTGGTTTAAAATATAGTAGTTGATAGAGAAAGATTTGTTTATTTAATTAAATTTTAATGGGTCAAATTGAAAGAAAAAATCATGAAAGATTTAAGGATAGAGCTTTTAATTTATTGGAGAAATACAGGGAAATATGTTATTTTTTAGTAACTTAAATTTAATTTAAAATTTTAATCAATCAAAATAACAAATTTTTCATGATTTTCTCTCGTAACAAAGGAATCTTAGCCATTAAAATTTAATTAAATAGTTGAAAAAAAAATCTCAATCATTAATATTTAATTAAATGAGAAGAAATAGTGATCTCAACAAAAAAAATAGGCCCTTCAAAATGCAAAATCACTTGAGGCGTATATATATATAGTGTAAAAAAATATGGACAGTGCTAGTTTTTGCAAATATTTCTCATCTGCTGTTATTTTTGTTAACAATGCTATTATTGCTAATTACCCTTTTTAAATTATCCACACCATTCATGGGTGACTGTACTGTCTGACTGTTTCTAGTCATGTAAGTGCCTTAACATACATAACTTTTCGATTCATTATTGAAAGGAGAGGATAAAGATCTGAAATATTAGTCGGATAATGTCACTACTTTATTTTTTTCCCGTGGTGGGGGAGGACCTTTCCTCCCACCCACACACTTGAGGAGGGAAAAAAAATTAGAGAAGGGGGTTGAGACGATGGAAGGCAGCGAAGGCGAAAGGAGGAGGAGGTGGCGGAGGCGGGGGAAGCCGTTACGGTCTGAGGAGGGGAAAGTATTTAAGTTTATCCTTACAATCCACCATTCATCCTCTCTTCATTGTCCTCCATTGATTGAGGGTATTTGTCATACGTTCTTTGGAGGTACTTTAAATTTTTCATGGTGTTTGATTATTCAAAATAATCGGATTAGAGATTTTCTTTTCTTTTCTTTTCTTTTTTATATCGGAGGGATCTCTTGTGATTGACCTTACAGTCAAGTTACAAAAACTTGAGCGTTATTTTAATAGGTAGATTTTTAATAGAGGTATGCTGATAAAATTAGATTTTATCAATGTTACATATGCCAAAGAAGAAAAATAAGAAGACTATTATTTTCCTTGTTTTGTGTTTGGACTACCACACTATTAAAATTCATTAAGTAAAATGAATTTATTCATCACATATAACTAATAAAAATCATTTACGTTAGTCAAACAAAACAAGAGCATATATTCCAATAAAAAACATTGAATTTTCCATTAATGAAGAACAAACTAGTCAAACCTCAAAACTCATTATATGATGATAATGCCCATGATCTTTTGGTTTTCCAATTACTCCATGACACTGAACTAGTTTGATAACTCAATCTAAAAAGAGAATTCATTCTTTTCAGAAATCCAATTCTAATAAATTTCATGAAAGAAAATTTTTATTTGAGAAAGTCAAGAATTGAAACAAAAATGGAGGATTTCAAATGTAATTTCCTTGGACATTATAGTAAAGAGAATAGGAATATACATCAAATTTGTGAATGAAACGATGACTATAGGATTAAATCTCAATACTTGTAGAACTTAATGATAAAGAGAACAAAATATCATACAAAGAACACACAGATTCATGTGGTTCGAAAAAATATGTCTACACTCTACGGAGAAGAACAGAAAACGATTCACTATATGAACTCTCAACCTCTCTCTTCTTAGCAATGCCCTTTCTCTTAGAGATGAAACCTAGAATGGCTGTCTCTCACATAAAAATCTCTTAATTAAATTTTTTTAATAAGGTAGAGACTAAATAAATAAGTTACAATTAACCAAAAATACAAAAATACTCTTATATCGGCCCAACCTTAAACCTTCGTGAATTGTTCATGCTAGAATGTAAGACATCTTATAACAAAATTGATCTTACGTCACAAACTTTCCACGTTAACAAAGAAATCAAATGGAAGTCAATTTCATTTCTTTCATAACCTCACGTAACACATGGTTTGAGTACTCCCCTCAAACCAACAAAAATAAACAGGCGCTCACACACACACACCCTCCCCCTTCAAAACCCTTCCCTCACCCACACATCACAATCTAAAGAACCACCCAAACCATCACAAACACCACCCACCACAAACCCCTCCACCGCCCACCCCCGTTACATCCTGATACAACCCATACCCCGACATCGTCCACGACAGGCCCGCAGAGCGAGCTCCTGTCATCCGACCTCGTGTTGTAGTACACGCTGTAAAAAGCGACCCGGGTCCTCTCCGCGCGGGCCGTGAACGTCAGGTTCGCCGTCTGGTGTGTCATGTTCCCCATCGGCGCGTAATGCACGTTCTCTGCGCGGTCCCCCGCGAAAGCCATCACCGCCATTGGTTCCTGATGTTCATAAAGGAGATGCACAAAAGAAAACTTAAAATATCAAAAAAAAATATATATATGAAAACTAAGAAAGCAATAATGTCAATGACTCTTTTAACACCTGGCACGAGTCCCCTGCGGCCCCTACAGAGAAGGTGAGGCTGTACTGCTTTTGGGGGGTCGTCTCCACCATTTGGGATAGAATTCCTTCCTTTCCCGAGAGGAGCTCGACCGCGCGCTTCCCGCCTGGGACGCTGTAGTGGTAAGAGTCGACGTAGCGGACGGCGCGGTTCGACTCGACGGTCCATCCGGGGAGGGATGACGCCTCCGAGAAGAGGTTGGTGGGCAAGAGCACGCCCAGTGATGCGTTTTGGAACATCCATGGGCCCTCCTCAAAGTCCCCATTGACCACCAAATTTTCTGTTTTTTATTGATGCATAAACAAGATGATGAACATGGATGAAGCATCATTGACATGATATGTAATATCTACTATATATGAAGCATTTAACTGAATAACCATGACAATTCATGAATTGAACTGAAATTGAGATTAACCTTTTGCACTAAATTGAATAATTTTTGAATCACTCAAATTCCATAAACCAAACTAAGTCATCCTAAATCGAACTAGGTAATTATATGAACTAAACGGCTCATGAATGAACTAATTAAACAAGGTAACATTGAACTGAATATTTTTTGCAGCATTAAATTGAATTGTTTAATTTTTTTTTTATATCAAATTGAACTCAATTCGTATTAAGCACTAAATCAAACCAAACAATCTACGCATTGAATTGAACAACTCATAAATCAAATTGAGTTACTTTTCCACAAAAGAATATCTAACTTGCCTAACACTTAATATGTAACAACTCACCAACCATGCCCACTTTTATAATGCATCAATAATTCACAGTTCAAATACACTAAGCCCCTACCTGGGTAGAGATGTAGGATATGGTGGAATGAGGATGAATAAATATTAAAAAAAATTGTTTGTTTGCAAGAACTCCATTGGTATATATGCCTCGTATTGGTATTTCAGGTCTTGTATTATTCTATCTAATCTATTCTACTGGTATAATATGACCTCACATGTCAAATCGCATACCATCATCGTTGACAAATCAAATGTTTATATGTCAAATTAATTTTTTATCTTTCATAAATCATTGTCAACACCTTATTTATCTTTTATCGCAACTTATCTTGTTATTCATGACAAAAATTTTAATTTTATGCTTACTAACAAAAATAACTTAAAACACAACCAAATGTAAACTAACTTATTCTACCAATATATTTATGCATAATTAGTTATTATTCTCAAAATAGCTTATATCATTGTCTAAACGATAAATAATCACAAGAAAATGGATGTGTATATATAGACCTTTGGGTCGGTCGGGGGTGAAGAGCTTCTTGATTGCAACAGAATCAATCACCGGTCCGCATGTTGGATCATCCTCCATCCCAGGGTTCCCGAACGCCACCCTCACTCCACCGGATCCCCCCTTACCAGCCGGAGCAACGAACGCCCATGTGTATGCATCCCACCCCTCCACGTTGTACACCGTCTGTAGGTCCACTGACTGCGACGCCGTCTCCATCTCCCCCAAGACCGACACATTGAGCGACTCAAGCTGCGCACATGTCCTTGCCGCGCTGAACGTCACAGAGTACGACGACCCTAAAGAAGGTGAACCCAATGGAGAGAAAAAAAAACCCTATGAATTGGGTGTTATGTATATATTCACTAAATATATAATACAAAACATTTACATTCCCTGTCAATGAAATATATTATATGAATATTTGATTTAAACTCAATCATTTTTATAGTCCAAAATAGTATATATCATCTACAGATATATATGTTTTTAATAAAAAATATATATCGTTTCATTTTAAATTAAATAAATCTATTTTTAATAAATATGTTAAATATATTAGGAATATTTTAGTAATTCTAATGTAAGGATAGTTTTGGCTTTTATGTTTTGTTTTTTTTTTTTTAAAAAATTTAGAATATTTATAATAGAAAAAAAGTTACAAAAGCCTAAAAATGAAGTGGAAGAAGGTTGAAAGTACATAGAAAATCCAAGCAGAGAAGGAGTGAGAACCCCCCCCCCCCTCTCGCCAAGATGACCACTGGTAGTAGAGGGGGCTACCCGACAGGGATGAAGAGGTAGTCTATCCGGAGTGTCCCTTCCCGGCCCAGTCCGAAATGAAGTGGAAGGTGAGTCCCACAAGTTTTCCACGTAGAATCGCTACGGGTGAAGAGTTTATCACTCATTGCCAACCATATATTTGTTTTCATCTTTGTACTATATATTTGGGTCAACCCCTAATAGATCATTGATGATTGATTCATATTTTTATTTCTTATTCTAAATGTAAAAAAAAAAAAAAAATTAACAAGTGTAACAACGCCCGCCTTACCCTCCTCGAGCGCCACCGCCTGGCTCACCCCCGCGTCGTTCCCGAGCCGCGCCGCGCGCCTCCCCTCCGGCACGACCAGGATCATCCCCCCCTGCTTCTGCCCCAACTCGATCAGCTCCACCGTCCCTTTCACGTCCCAGCCCGGAATGGCGCCTTCGTTTGGTGGGGCCGCCTCAAAATCTCCGTTGGTGAGGGGACCTGTGCGAAGTAGGGGTGAGTGAGTGAGTCAGTGCGTGCGCCGATTTGACGACACAAAATTGAGTTCAATGAATGCGTACCGTCTTCAACAATGGCCTGCGCGAGAGCGGATACGAACAGATAGACTGAGAAGACGAAAATCCATGGCAGACCCATCGTTGGGTATGCTTCAATGGCTTATCTGTTTGTCTCGGGAACCAGTGCTGCTTTGCTTTGCTTTGCTTTACTTATTGTGTCACCACTCAACAAAGAAGCAATAAAGAAAGAACTTTGTCGGTCCCTGCTTTGGAATTCCTATCATGAAAAAGGGTTTGTTTTTATCGTCACCCCTCTCGTGTCTGGTTACGGGGCGTGAGTGTGGAGTGGTGGGGGTGGTGATATGAAGAGTCACGGGATTCCTGGGAAATGTTTCGGGTAGTGATACCCACTACCCTACTTAATTTTTTCAGTATCTTTAATTATGAAAATGCCATTGTTTTTTTAATTTTTTCTGTCTCACTTTCCCACTATCCAGTTCGACAGCGTCCAGTCGAAGTCTTTTTCACTGGAACGACAGAGGTCCGTCGAACTGTCTGAATAAGTGTCGACAGAGGCCCAGTCGAAGTGTGTTTCACTAAGACGACAGAGACCCGTCGAAGTGTGTTTACAAGTGTCGACATGGATGTGTCAAACTCTTCAAAACAATAACTTTCTTCTAAGAATCAATCATTTATACAATCATTTAAGTCCTTATAAAAAACAAAAATGTCATTTAAGTTATTTAAGTCTTTTTAAAAATCATTCACATATATATTTATTTAAGTATAAGAAACAAAAATATCAAACAAAGAGTTATTTGAACCAAATAAACAGTAAACATTTCATATAGAAAAAAAACATTATTTTCTTTTCTAAACAAATGGAGTCTTTTATAAACAAACTCCACTTGTTTAGAAAAGAAAATAATGTTTTTTGTCTATATATGAATTATTTTCAAAAAGACTTAAATAACTTAAATGACATTTTTGTTTTTCATAAGGACTTAAATGATTGTATAATTGATTGATTCTTAGAAGAAAGTTGTTGTTTTGAAGGGTTCGACACATCCATGTCGACACTTGCTCAGACAGATCGACGGGTCTCTGTCGTCCTAGTAAAACACATTTCGACTGGGCCTCTGTCGACACTTATTCAGACAGTTCGACGGACCTCTGTCGTCCCAGTGAAGAACACTTCGACTGGACGCTGTTGAACTGGGTAGTGGGAAAGGAAAATGAAAAAATAAAATAAATAATGGCATTTTCGTAATTTTAAATAGTAGAAAATAGTAACTCGGGTAGTGGGAATAGCTTTGCCCAATGTTTCAGATATTATGATGAAAACTTTGGTGCTTTTATTAGTGACGCGTCATTCAATTGAGAGAGGTTCTGAGGAGTGAGGGGAGTCAAATATGGGACCCACACGGTCTCACGATTACCAAATCAAGGTTTCTTTTTTAGATTTTTATTTTTTAGTTCCATAAAATATGTTATTTAATTAACAATTCCTAACTTTTTTTTTATTATAGTTTAAGTTTTTAAATTTAGAGGTTATGTTATTTATTAGTTCCTCTGAGAGATCTATATTTTAATATTTTTTTATTAGTTCTTGTGAGGAATAAAATATGAATGTATCATTTAAATATAAAGATTTAAACTATAATATAAAGAAATGAGGGATCCATCATAAAATCATATAGTTTATAGAAATTTTAAAAAAAAAAACTCTTTTTTTTGTCGAATGAGAATGCTCGTCTCTTTTTTTTTTCTTTTTGTTATTAACAAAAACCCTTGTAAGGGTTTACATTGAACCTTCATCAAGATGCATCAGTGCATGTGAAGGGTTAGTGGAACATGCCTGTCAAGCGGACCCCAAAATGGAACGTATGCAGTCATCCACCAGGTAGTCTGTGACACGGTGAGTTTGGAACCAATCAATAGATCGGGTTAAGGCTTGAGGATTGGATACAGCATCTTTGCACCTTCACACGGGACAATTATCAGAGGGGCATGTGGTTGACTTTATGGTTAAACTAGAAAGTTTACACATGACATTACGTTCATTTGATTATCTATCTAACTTGTGTATGAAGTCCACCTCACTAGCAAGTTGTGGAGGACCTGGAGCATTAGTAAGTAGTTGTAACAGTCTCTAGGCCCCCGTTTGGAATACTGGAATAAATGAGAATCTGTATGTCAGAATTAACTGATATAATTAGTATATGAATTTCAACCAGCTCGTGGAATTAAATTATTTCAGGTTATTCAACTCAAAAAAATATGTGGGTTTACTGTCAAATCAACTGTCATAACTTATTATAAATCAATTGTTATCATTTTTTCACATTTTATAAATCATCTATACTTTCTTCACATTTTATCAAAATAACAAACACTTTGTTATTACGTTTTGTAACAAGAATAATTCAAAACACAATCAAATAAAAAATTATTTTATCTTTATTTATACTAGAATAGTCATAAATTTCAAAATAATTTAATTCTATATCCAAACAGGGGCTAGGAGTATGTACAAGCATTTAAATTCCAAAATCCCTTCACATGTGCCCAGGTGATGCCTAAGCATATAGTTGGGGCGTCCACAGTGCTAAGACAACGGGGGCCGGGGGGGGGGGGTGTTTACTTGCGTTGCCACAAACAAGCAGTGCTTAAGACGCTCGCTTTTTGGGGTGGATGTATACATTTGATCTCATCAATTTTTAACAGTCCAAACGAGAGTAATGCATGTTATATAACATTTTTAGCACATAAGATTATGCTTACGTGTCCTCCTCCCCCCTCCCTTCCCCTCTATTCTCTTCTTTTGGCCCAGGGATTTCGGGTTGCAAACCTCTTGTACCACCTATCATGTTGTGGGTTTATTTTTATCTTTCAGACCAATTGTAACACTCTTTTATTAGTTATAAAATGGTCTATAGTTGCAATATAAAAAAGATATGCTTACTATGGGTATCGGATTTTGGAGGGGGTGGGCTCTGAAAGTGTCTTCTTTGGGCGTGTGTGTGGGGGTTCTTCGGGGATTCGGATCCGATGCGCGTCTTGGTAGGCTCGGCCGAATCGTCTATCGGAAGGGGGGAAGGGGTGTGGTTCCTTGCTGAGGCGCCCGACAGCTCCTCAGGAGGATTCAGGGGGGTGATTGTGATCGCCACCTGCTTTCTCAAAAAGCAGGAAAAGTTGGTGTTGTTGATCGTCTTCGTGATGTGATTGTAGATTCTCCGCTTTGAGATACGGGCCTGCCGCACACAGAGGTGAAAACGGGGAATCATTTTCTGCTTCTGGGACTTAACAAAGGGAGGTTTAGAAAGTCAGGGGTGTAGATGAGGGCCGGCTAGTAAAAATTAGCCGCTTAAAAGGGGACGATTAGTTAGGGTTAGCCGCCTGGTGTCTAGTTCTATTTGGGCGAAACCTGGGTAGGAAATGGGTTGGGGTTTAGCAGAGGTTAAGCTAAGCTTAACCTGGGTTTTAGATAGGTTTTTTGGAGAATGGATTTGGCTTGGAATAGGTCTCTCTCTCTCTTTCTCTCTCAAGGGTTTTGAAGTGATAGTGTGGAGGGAATGTTTGGGTGGTGGTGGAATGTGAGAAATGTGGATTGGTGTTGTGATTGAATGAGAGATGTTAAAGAAATGCTTGGATGCCTCCTATTTATAATAAAAAGGGGCAGGAGAGTGTCCATTGGACAATAGATCAAATTGAATAATAGGATGGTTGATTTGACCTCCCATTAGATCTTTGTTCTTCTGACACTGTCCAGGTGAGGGGAGGCTACTTCCAAGTTGCCGCCCCCATGATGACCTGCCAAATATCCCATCTCTGACAAGCGGTGGCTTGAGTCGGTTTCTAGGGTTTAATCGGCCAGAGATGGGGCGGCTAGAGGGAATAAACTGTCGCAATCATCAGCATTAAATGTTGTTTTATGTCCTATCTAAGAGAAACGATTTGGGGTTAGTTAGAGGGGTGGCTAGTTAAAACCAGCCGCCAAAGATGGGTGGCTACTTCCAAGTTTCTGCCCCTGTCCAGCCTTAGGAATTCCTAAGGTTTTTTTTTAAGACTAGGGTTTCTCCGGTTTTGTTTCTAAGGAAGTTTTCTCTATGATCTTCCAAATGTGGTCATTTCTAAATATTATTTGAAGTATTTTTTTCTCTTTGAACGGTCAAAATTGGAGTATCTATGCTTACATATTAATTTTAAACATTTGTTATTGAGAACTAATAAAAAAATTTAAAGAATCTAATTAAGCATTAATTCGATCACATCTAAAATTTTACACTTTTTTCTTGTATTAAAATTTTTAGGGACATTTTAACTTGTGACCATTATGTGCTACAACTTTCTTTTTTTTGGTACAACAAATGTCTATATTGGGCAATAGTCCAGACTAAACGATAAACTACTAGTAAACATGGGCCAATAAGGGCCCAAAGGAAATAGTGGGTTAAAACTCACGGTACCCAACCCATGAGGGCTGTATACCCATTTTTGCTTCTTGCCAGCGGTAGGATTTAATCCACCTCCCCGATGAGATGGGAGCATCCCTATCCGCCCTGTCAAAAGTGTAGGTCAGCTTTGGTTTTTATAAAAATAAAAAAAAGTCAAAAGGGTTTTCCAAGAGTTAAAAACATAGTTAAAAAATTTCTTTCGGTTTTTAGTCCAAAAACTAGTATTTTTAAAAATTAAAAAAGTGGTCTTCATAGAACAAGTTATTTTTGTTTGTGTTTATAAGTTATTCCAATATAAATAACTATTCCAACATTGATAATTATACCAATAGAATAATTCGTTTTCTGTTTGGTTGTGTATTTCGTTATTTTCGATAAAAATAATGAAGTTTTCATTTTTTTTTTTAGTTTATTAAGAATGAGATATGCAAAAATGTGACAAAATGATTTGATTTTTGAACCCTTAATTTATAAAATGTGATTGAAAGTGATTTGACATATGAGTCACTGTTACACTTGTATAAGAATAATCTAATTTTTGGATAACATGAAATATCAATCAACTTATTTTCAAAGATAAGACACATGAATGTATAGTAATGACAGGGTCTAATAGTGTAAAAAAAAAGCACGAAATCAAACCCATATCAGTTTATGCTTTGGGGGTTATTTGAAGGAGAGGAATCCCCCCTTAAGAAATTATTAATTCACCCCACACTCTTCACCCCCGTATCTCATATCCATCAAAAACCACATTCCCTCGCCATTTCTCTCTCTCCCATGGCCCAATCTTCCCCAATGACAACATCTTCCTACGGCAAACTCGTGACAATACTCTTTTCATCCCTCCATCACCGACAAGTTCTCCAGTAGTCATTGTGTTCGCATGAAACCCCTGAATGATTCGTGAAATTAGATGACCCAATTAGACAGATTCTTAGTCGATTCTATGTAAAAGAAGTACAACAATGTGCATGTTGAATGAGACACAAAACTTCAATCTTTCTGTGACTTATTCGACATGGTGGTTGTTGAAAAAACTAATTCAGTTTAATAGACCCACTGTCAATTCTATGTAAAAGAAGTCAAAATGGTGATTGTCGAATTAAGTATCCCAGGTTGACAGAGTATACATCGAATACATAATTTTTAAACACCTCAACAATCACTCCGAATAAAAAAAAAAAAAAAAACACACACACACACAAAGTCAAATATTCGGTAAGATCAAGATGATTCTTCGGAGCTCACCTTCCAAATCATAACAACATTGAAGACTCCATGACTTATGCCTCCACAGAATGTACCAGTTTCTTTCTATCATATTTTTTATTAATAAAATGTGATGTAGTGTCAATCAACAACATAAATATATAATAACCGAACTCTCGATGGCGACGACCACCCAGGGCTAGCTCAATATATTATAAGACCTAAGACGATTAAATGATATTTATTTTTATATTAAATTATTAGATTTTAATCTTAAAAATCATTCATCTAGTTTTTTGGATTGTAAAATAAATATAGATTTTTTGGGATGTAAACTTAATACTAATTAAGTTTTTGGGAAAAATGCATATAACCCTATGTAATCTTCCCTAAATCCACATAACTCCCTGTATTTTTCATAAATCCATATAACCCCCTGTAATCTTCCTCTATATGTATATAACACCCTCCGTCTGGATTCCGTCCACCTAGTTAACGTGGTGTTAACCGCACCTCACAATGTTAACCATACTTGTGTTTTTTCATGTCAAAAGAAGCATGTACACAAAGAAAACCTAAACCCTAAGTCATGCATCACTTCCCATTCTCGTTTTTGCGCCGGCAGCACCCCCTGCCGCTTCACCTATTATCCCGATTAAGCCCTTCGACAAAAGAGCCACTCTTCATTTCTTTTTTTCTTTCTTTGTTACCATTTTATTATAACTTATTATGATTTTCTATAACTTATTATTATAAATGGTGAAATGAACAAATCACTTATTGTAACCTTTTTCATTGATCCAAACCCAACTATTGTTGTGTTAATTTATAAAAGAAGATGATAATTGATTTAATGGTGATTTACACATTCTTTTGTATTGAATAATATAGAATAATTTTATTTTAAAGATGGACTGAAAATCATACATTATTTTATATTATTTTTTACTCATTTTAGACTATATTTTTGAACAAAATAAGTGTTAAAAGAAGCCCATTACATGGAGGGCAAAAACGTCCTTTTAGTTATTCCATACATAACAACATTGAAGACTCCATGACTTATGCCTCCACAGAATGTACCAGTTTCTTTCTATCATAATTTTTTATTAATATAATGTGATGTAGTGTTAATCAACAACATAAATATATAATAACCAAACTCTCGATGGCGACGACCACCCAGGGCCAGCTCAATATATTATAAGACCTAAAGCGATTAAATAATATTTATTTTATATTAAATTATTAAATTTTTATCTTAAAAATCATTCATCTAGTTTTTTGGATTGTAAAATAAACATAGATTTTTTTGGGATGTAAACATAATACTAATTAAGTTTTTATATACAAATAAAAGAAGACCTTATTTCTTGTTATCTACACCAGAGAGATTTTTTTCGTCTACAGTAAACAAAAAATTCAGAGAGATTTTTTTATATAAAGAAGAAATAGACTAAGAAGAATAATTTTTTTTAATTAAAGAAGAAATAGATTGAAAAGAATAAAAGAAGAGAGAGTGAAAAACAATAACAACATTTTTTTAGGCCTTGCCACTTTATATTCTCATTTTGTGGGATTCAAAAGAGCCTTTGAATCCTATTGAAAATGTATTTGTTTGCTATTTTTTAGGTATCATAAAATATTATCAATTTTTTAATTATTAGTTATTTTTTAACCATATCAAAATGATTATTACTGTTTTGAAAAATAAATATTTTTTTGCAATGTGTTAAGCTATTATTGGTTAATATGTGAACCAACTTATAAATAAAAAAAATATTTAGGTGCCTTTGTGCATCTGGGGGCCTTAGGCAATTGTTTAAGTTTTCTAATAAAATAGCCGACCTTTCGACCACCAAGGGGCTATGGAGACGGCAACGACCACCGAAGAGTGATGGAGACAGCAATGGATGTCCCAGGAGTATCTCATATTGCGAAGGTGATTCGCGGAAGCCAACAATAAACACGAGATCGAACACAAGAACGAAACACCACATCACACGAAGAAAGACAAGATATACGTGATTCGGCCTAGGCCTACATTCACAGGCAAAAACAGATAATTCACTTTATAGTTGAGATATATTAGAGACTCACAAACTCTCTTATGTTTTTACCCTCTCTTAGAATCTCTCAACCTTCCTTTATGATCTCTACATTGTATAATGTTTGCCTAATCTTGCCATGAAACCCTAGAAGATATTTATAGAGATAAATAACTTCATCCCCAAGTAATCTCCCAATTAACAAACAAATATTGTTTCCATTAATTAAGAGATATTCACTCTCCTAATTAACAAATGAACAAATATTATTTCCTATTTTAAGAGATTCACTTTAAATATTAATTAAGATCAAATCTTAAATAATATTATACTTATTAGGTGTCCAACCTAATATGGTTTCATCATGGTCATCCGACGTGATACATCGGATCGAGATATAATCACAACAATCTCCACCTTGGCTCGTATCCGATACGCTCGGACTTTCTCGAACCCTTTAGAAGATTTCCGTTGATGTCTCCACCTTGCTCCATGTCATTCTTGAAGCATGACCATGCGAGCAACCGTGCACCTCCACTTGCAATCAAGTGGTCTTTGACTTCATTGAGCTTCAGCAGCCTTCAAGTCGCTATCACGAGTCTCCTTGTGCACTAGACCAGATCCGCAGAACTCCACCTTGAATGGATTTTAGGAACTTCTTCCTCCGGACATCTGCACCGCCCAATTTTGTTAGATCCATAAGCCTGCACTCACCTTATCATGGATCAATCCCTGAGACGGACTCAGTAATCGCGCATCCCCAAGTCAATGCCGTGACTTGATTTCACGTGCATCTATTCCACACTCCTCGTGGATCTCCGAAGAAGATCTGGATCTTACCTCCACCTTGAACATGCCACACACGCACTCGCGAGATGGCTAGACTCGCTCTTTTAACTGAACCACATGGGGCTGCTCCTCCCACACCCGGTTCGGAACCCCTTAGACCGTGTTGCACTGTTCCATCTTCTTCTGTACAAACTCCGCACCCACGCTTCACGTGATTCGTCCACATGCCTCCACGTGTCACTGCGAACTTTGCACCCTGAGCGTCTTTGCACGTTCATATCTTGCATCCGCTTCTTGGTGGATCTTGGACCCGCAACAAATTGATATCATCATTGCACACCTAATTAGATGTGCCGCTTCCACCACCGAGAGCTCCATGCAACCTTGCATGATTTTTTTTCCTTCTTCTTCGCATGAAACCATGTACGACACACCGTTGTTGGAGTTTCCAACAATACATCCGTCGATGGTATAGATTCATCGACCCGTGTCGCTATTGATGATCGTTCTTCAACTCGTCCTCCTAGGTCGGAATCTGGAGCTCTGATACCACTGTTGTGAAGGTGATTCGCGGAAGCCAATAATAAACACGAGATCGAATACAAGAACGAAACACCACATCACACGAAGAAGGCAAGATATACATGGTTCGGCCTAGGCCTACATCCACGGGGCAAAAACAGATAATCCACTTTGATATTTTTATTTTTTTTGTTGATAAATCCACTTTGATAGTTGAGATACATTAAGAGACTCACAAACTCTCCTATGGAGTTATCCTCTCTTAGACCCTCTCAACCTTCCCTTATGATTACTACATTGTATAATGTTTGCCATAAAACCCTAGAAAATATTTATAGAGATTATCCCCAAGTAATCTTCCAATTAACAAACAAATATTGTTTCCATTAATTAAGGGATATTCACTCTCCTAATTAACAAATATTGTTTCATATTTTAGGATATTCACTTTAAATATGAATTAAGATCAAATCTTATATAATATTCTACTTACTAGATGTCCAACCTAATATGGTTTCATCATGGTCATCCGATGTGATAAACCAGATCGAGACATAATCCTAACACCTCGTACCAGAGGTTGGGAAAGAAGGGATGAATGGGGGAGGGGGGGGGGGGGGTTTGCAAGATGTCATCCTTTTATTGTTGGGAGAGAACTTTAAAGTGTGTAAAACTATTTTTATATATACATCCACTGAATTATTTTTTGTTACATTTATGAAAGATTCCCGTCATCGGGCCATCTCACCTAGGGTTTAAACTCAAGAAGGTGCTCGTAAACAATTATTTAATCTAATAATCACCATCAATTCCAAACACACACACCTCTCTCTCTCTCTATATATATATATATATGTGTGTGTATATATATATATAAACCTCTCTCTCTCCCCGCAAACCCCCGACAAAACATGGCCTCACATGTGACAGAGAACCCAAAAGAGGGGGCAGAGATCCACCATGGAAGCTCGGAGTGCAAGAAGCACCTCATCCAGATCCTCAAAGAGAACTCTCTCCCGACGGGTCTCCTCCCCTTCGGCGACGACGACGTGCTCGAGCTGGGCTACAACAGGAAAGTTGGGTACCTCTGGCTGAACCAGAAGAAGAAGAGGAAGCACTTCTTCCCCAAGATCGGGAGGTGGATCGAGTACGACGAGAAGGTCACCGCCTACCTTGAGAGCCACCGCATGAGGAGGATCAGTGGCGTGTCTGCGAAGGAGTTCATGCTCACGTTGGGGGCTGGGGAGATGTACGTGGATGACCCGGTTGAGGGGAAGGTCCATGTGAAGACCAATATTGGGTTGTCTCGGGTCTTCCCGGCCTCTGCTTTTCAGATTGATGAGGAGGAGAAATGATCGTGGTGGGTTTTTGTTTTGGGCTGGGAAGATTTTCATGTGAAGGGTTGTTGTGTTTGATCAATTTCATGAATAAAGTTTGATTGATTTGGGAAATAATCCAATCACTTTTGGACTTTGGTACGAGTGGTATCAGCTTTTATGTGATGGGCTTTGATGCGGGCTATGATGAGTGACATCACCTTGCTTTTTTTTATTTATATATTTGAGATATTCTCAAAGATTTTCATGCAGCTGTCAAAAAGAAAGGAAAAATGTTCGACTCAATCGACACCGTTTGATCAACGTGTTGGACACTCATGACGAATCTTATAAATAAGATATTATTAAAATTAATTAAATTTTAATATTTTATATATTAAAAGTCAATTAAATTTTGTATCTCAAAGTGATAAAATTGAACGGTCACTGTTGGACCTAACCCAATCCCTTTTAACATTAAATACAGTCTGAATTTTAATTAATTTATAAAAATAATACAAATCATCTTAATGAGTTTTGTATATTTATAAAAGATGAAATATATTATATTCAGAGATTGCTCCTCATTTTTTGTCATTATGGAGAGCTTGGTTTGATGTTAAAGAAATCCTCCACTCCCAAACTTCAGTTAGTCGTCAAATTATAGTTTTTGTGGGTTTTAGATCCCGTGGTCACAAGTTAGAGGGCACAGTTTATGCTCTTACAGGTGCAATAGCCAAGTTTTTGGGTATCCAACTGGAAATCAAACAGGAAGTCAAGTTAACTTTCTCCCCCGACAGAGCAGATAAAACTCAATTAAGAAGGATCTGTTGGAGATGATCATAGGTATGGCGATTGTAAGGTCAATTTCCTCGGGTTTCCAACCGAGCACAACTTTCACCTTGGATGAGTGCCTTCAGACTGACCACCAAGTGCTTGAAGGAGGGAGGAGTGGATTAGGGCTGCAACTCTGCGTGTTGGATTTGGGTTGACCTCAACCCGAACTTAACCTGAAATCTAAATTACTCAATCTTAACGCGATCCAACCTTCTAATCTGGATTGATTTAACTAGAACCCAACTCGTAATTAAATAAACCAACTTGACCTAACCTGATCTGTAGAAGATATAAAATAAAAACTAAAAAATGTATGTTTTATATTTACTGGATATATGTGTCATCCAAAAATCAAATAACTAATAAAACACCATACCCTAATGAAGAACATTGTAACGATGATACAAGATGTTGTCCCTTTTCACCGTCTCCTCCTCCCCAACTTTCTTGGTCTCATCCAACAACTTGGACAGCGCATCAGTGACGTCCCAACGAATGATCTCCATCTCCCTCACCTTCATCGATGATCGGGTCTCGTACATCCCCTCCTTCCCGATGCAGCCGACATTGATGATCGACTTCAGATTCCCCTCCACCGCCGATCGCAGACCAATCAACACGTCGCAGAGGACAACATCCTCCAACAGGCGCGTCTGCTACGCATTTGAGACCGTTTTCACCTTCTGATGGACGATGATGACGTTGTAGATGGCGTCCGCGACAAAGTATGTGAGGCCCCTGATGATGGCCGCCTGATCAGGAGGGCAGACGAAATGGACCCCAGAGGAGGTGAAAATTGCGGTGGTTCTCAGGAGGTCTAAGCCGACCAACCATGGGAGGAAGGCGGAGGAGAACTCTGGCGACCGTTGCTGAACGGAGAGACAAGGAAAATGAAGTGTTGATGGCTAGGGTTGTGGAATATTTGAATGTGTATGATTAGTTAGGTTTACCTAAACTTTGGATGGTCCAAATTAGATGTTAGAGATTGAACTGTCATTATCATTTTTTATATATTAGTTTACGGGTTCGGATTGGGTCTGGTTGTGAGTGAGGCCAACCTGAACTCTACCCGATTTGTGAGTCAACTTCAATTGCCGAATCTAAACCTGATTTGATCAACCAAATCCATGTAAAAATCGGATTCAACCCGACCCAAGTTGCAGCCCCAAAGTGGATGCTGTTTATATACCTTTTATCAAGGAAACAATTTCTTGGTAAAAGGTCTTCAGTCAATAAACAAAGTTAATCTAATTATCGACATGTTATTTTCACAATAAATATTTATTATATAGTTTTTATTATGTTTTACCAATGACATTAGTTTGTTGGTAATTGTATAACTTTTTATTTATATAAGAGCATCTCCAATCATATACTCAAACCTTTACTCAAATTCAAATTTGAGTAAAAGTCACCTAAAATCATCTCCAATCATTTATCCATACCCATATCACATCAAGCTTTTACTCAAACATTTACCCAAATCAAGGGAGACTCAAATCTTTACCCAAATTTTTAACCTTTTTTTTTTCCTTTTATCTTAACATTTTCTTTCAAATGTCTTTAATTGAATTATATTAGATGTCTTCCCACCCCCAAAATTTTCACCATCTCTTGAAACAAAAAAAAAGTGGTCTTCTTTCTTATGTCTTTATCTTTGTTTTTTTATTTTACTTTTTATTTTTACTCCAATAAAAAAAAATTTATTTTTACCTTTTTTTTTTCAAAAAATTGGATGATAATGATTTTAAAATTTAAATATCTTGAAGGGAAGAAAAATTAAGTTGTTTGGGAAAAGAACTTTGAAAATGTTTATAGAAAATAATTAGAAGAAGATGTGAAGTTTTTAAAAGATTTGAATAAAACACAAAGTATGGTTGGAGATACATCATATCAAATCAAGCTTTTACTTAAATTTTAATTGAAATTTAAGTATAGATTTGTGTAAGGGCTGGAGATGGCCTAACATTACCAAGAAACACTTTTCTTTGGTGTTTTTTTATTTATTTATAAAACAGCATAATATGTGTATTACTATTACCGATGAAAGTTGTGCATTGGTAAACATCAACTGAGGACCACGGGAACCATTCAATCATTCAAGGTCCCTCCATACAATGGAACATATCTCACCACTCCAAAACCAGGTAATACATAATTATAAATGACAAAACAAATTTAAACATAATAAGAAATACTAATTAGGGTGTATTTATACACAAATTTATGGCCCCGGGCTGGCCTGGCTCGGACTCACTGGCCAGACAGTCCAACGGGCCTGGGCCCTGTTTCAACGGGCCAGGCCCACTAGCAGTTCGCACAAACCTACGGGTGCAGCAAAAATCTGCATAATCAATGGTGTTTCTTGTCTCTTCCGGGGTATTTATAACATACATTTAAAAGAAAAATCAAAACATGTACGCACATAGGACTGCACATGACAGTCACTAATGTTATTATCCTTTTAAAGGGATTTTTTTTTTTCATTCTATCCAATCCATATTGTGAAAAGCTCAAAGAAATTATATAATTTTATTATATACATGGTTTGTATAATCAGTCAAATTCTACAGATTGTTTGCTTTGGAGTCTTCATTGGACCACTACAACAGACCCGGCCCATGCAGGCCTATTTGAGCGTTCACAGCATTTGTTGATTCTTGACTTTGTTCCATTCAAATTAGTTGATAAATTAAATTGGCCGGCCTGTGTGTAGTCAAAGTCACACCAAGAAATTAAAAGTCTCCACAAATCATACACAACAATGTTTTAAATTATTCGAACACAGCTACCTATATATATCCCTTCCCGAACTCCTTCAGCTCATCATCCTCTCTTCATTATATACTCTTTTTCATCTATTATAACTTCACCATTTCCACTCTAATGGCATCTCAGGCCATAGACAGCCACCGTGCAAATGCAGAGGTCATCCATGGAGACCTCCCATGTAAGAAGAGAATTGTTGAACTGCTCGAGGAGCTCTGCCTCCCAAAGGGTCTCTTCCCACTCGACGACATCGAGGAGTTCGGATACGATCGATCATCGGGGTTCATATGGCTGACACATACAAAGAAGAAGGATCATGTGTTCAAGAAGATCAAACAAACTGTATCCTATGCGACAGAGGTCACCGCCATCGTTGAGAACCGTCGGATGAAGAAGATGAGTGGGGTGAAGACAAGGGAGATGCTCCTGTGGCTCACCATCACTGATATTTACATAGAGGACACTTCATCGGGGAAGATCACGTTCAAGACCGGAACCGGTCTCGCAGAGAGCTTCCCAACTTCTGCTTTCGAGCTCGAGTAGGACTAGATGAGAGTTTTACAATTTGTGATTCATTTCATGTTTGCTATCATATGTTGTGGTCTTGTGATTCTGGAATAAGTTATATGAATGGATATATATATTTGTTTTTTGTTTATGCAAAAGCACCGTGTTGGAAGCTATATGTAGCAAATGCGTCTTTCAAAGAAATTTGTATGTTGATAAAAAAAAATGTGCTACGCGCATATTAAAGGTCCATTTGTTTGGACGCATATATAATTAGCTATATATATTTTTTTTAATTGAAGTATTGTGATGTAGGATAAATTTTAAAAATTTTGACTTGTAAGGTTGTCACATGTCAATATTTGACTAGTCTGGATGGGATCTAATCATGATTGAAACTTATAAGGATATGCCAGCATTCAATAGATGACTGACATCTGATGAAAGCTAACAAAATTCATCACAATCTCATATATTACACATGCATTATTACAACAAGCCAATATTAAATATTTTTTTTATGAGATCTACTCATTATTGTTGGATCTCATCTCTTACAATTTTAGATTAAGAATTTGAGACGTGTTAGAATGTTACCATAAAGGTTTTTTTTTTTAATTCCCCACAAACCATCATATTTAATGATTGATCCCTCACTTTTTTGTATTTGGGTTTTAGTTACCAGATTTAAAAGATAATTCCTTTTTAGTCCCTATTAGGGACTAAACAAAAAACTAAATAATTTATGGATAGGTCCCTATTAGGGACACAAAAAGAATTATCATTTAAATCTGGGGACTAAAAGCTAAATATGAAGAAGTGAGGGATTTATAACCAAATATGATGGTTTGTGGGGATTTAAAAATATGATGGTTTGTGGGGACTTAAAAATAAAAAACCCTACCATAAAATAGAATAACTTGAAATTTTTTTTTATCATGAATATGTTTATTATTTACTCAAAATATCATATTTAATCATCTCTTACGTCTTATTATACCTCATATACTCTTTACTACATTGCATAACCAGTGAGTGTATTATGACCACTACTTCCTCAATTCCTTGCAGTGAGTGTTTGGATATGTATAAAATCAAAAACAATTTTGCAATGGTTTAATTGAATTAGTTGAATATACTTTTGGTCACCGTGAAGAAATTGGAGAAGATGCCGCTGACCAGTACTCATCTACTGTTGTCGGGATCACGTGGAAGAAACATATGTGTGTTATTGTTGATGATGTATTTTATGTAATAAAAAATTAGTTTTTAATTAAAAGTTTTTTTTTTACACTCAACATTTTAAAATAACAATCACTTCGATAGATTCTTTGTCGACTGTTTTTGACGTAAACGACACAAGGGTCGTCGAACTGGGCTGACATCATCGACGACATGTTTGTCGAATAGAATAAAGTCATGAGGGGTCCTTAATTTTAATGGTGAGTGTTGGGTAGTGGGATTGGTGTTTGGTAAGTTTTGGGGTGGTGGGAAGTGATAGGGTAGTGGGGTGAACGAGTTTTTTTTTAAAACACATAGTGTGGTTTTTTGGTAAATATAGGATGTGAGATTAATAATGAGGGAGTTGCGTATATCCGCACCCTTGTCATGAGCCCATCGTTCCATTTGGATTTCGAATTATAGGATGGATAAATTTAAGCCCCTTTGTACACATGGTTTGGTATAACTGAAGTATATATAAAATAGAAATGATAACTAACATACATAGCAGTAAATACGTTGAGAATATTTGTGTGATCAAAATATCGATTTTTAAAAATATTAAACAGGGATTTAATTAGCCCCACTTGAGAGATAGATAAAGGGTGTACCCTTCAGTTTTCCATCCCACCCTTTAAAATATTAAACTATAGTCAGCTCGTTCAATGTTCCTAAAGTCAGAAAGTCTTGCGATCGATCAACTAACAGAAACCATGGCCGGCCTCATAATGCACCTATATATCCTAGTCTACTTTAGTTTGACAAATTAAATATATATCCAATTTGTCCCACATTAACCATCACCCCATTTAAATACACCGGGACCGCCAATCAGAACTGGATCCGGTCAGTATCGAAGTGGTAGACCTGAAAATCGAACTGCACTACTTATAACGAACTGCACAACCAATTGTTGGATATATATTTCACTCTCTTATTAGATCTAATCAACTATTTGATGAAATATGAATTCTTGAGTATCGTCAATATTCAATAGAAGAGTGAAATATATGTCCAACAATGCGTTGTGCAATTTGATTTATATGTAGTGTAGGTCAGTTTTCACGTCATCTAATTTGGTACTGACCGAACTGATCGGATCCAGTCTTGACTGGATCCTGCCATTTCCCCCTTCCAAATTCACCATTTCTACAATTTCTCCGAAACTCTCTCTCCTTTTTCGAGTACCCTTTCATCACTCTTTCCCTTCTTCAACTCATAATGGCATCTCAAGCCATAGACAACCATCGAATCAATGCAGAGGTCATCCATGGAGACCTCCCATGTAAGAAGAGAATTGTTGAACTGCTTGAGGAGCTCTGCCTTCCAATGGGTCTCTTCCCCCTCGACGATGTCCAGGAGTTCGGATACGATCGATCATTGGGGTTCATGTGGTTGACACACAAGAAGAAGGATCATGTGTTCAAGAAGATCAAACAAACAGTGTCGTACGCGACGGAGGTCACCGCCATCGTTGAGAAGCGGAGGATGAAGAAGATGAGTGGGGTGAAGACAAGGGAGCTCCTTCTGTGTCTGACCATCACTAATGTGTACATAGAGGACCCTTCGTCGGGGAAGATCACGTTCAAGACCGGAACCGGTCTCTCCGAGAGCTTCCCCACTTCGGCTTTTGAGCTTGAGTAGAGAAGAGTTGGTGGTGTACAAGTAGCTATCGATGTCTTTTCATTACATTACCATGCAGACTCAGGAACTATGGACTTCGTTGAGCCCTTCCTCGATGGTTGTTCTTCTTTGTTGATAACTCATTGTACTCAGTATCGATTGATGATCTTAACTCATTTTAGTCTCTTCGAGGGTTTACCCCTAATGGGGGGTGGCTTGTTGTTGTGTTTGGCCTTGTTATAGATGTGAGGCTCTTGTTATATGCTTTGTTTTGGTCATTTTTATGTTAGGAATAAAACTATAAAAGGGACTATTTGCTTGTCATTTAGAAATATCCACCACTTTTTGAAAAAGATGTGTTGTAAATTCATTATGTATAGTATATGTAATAGTGAATGAACACATTATAGTTGCACATACGTTAGTGTGCCAATCAATATAAGTGGTATACCCTCCCTATGCACCTTTTATTTACATCATGCACCTTTTTGTTTACCCTATGCTCCTCTTGGTTTGTTTTTATTAATTATGACTTTGACCTTATATAAAGAGGATTTGTCAAACATGTAATGCAAGGTTTGAGAGAGAGAGAATGGAGTGAGGAAAAGAATATAATATATAAGAGAAGTTCCTGAAGAACTTTATATTTTCATCTCTTGTGTCTCCATCTAACTCTCTCTCGTGTTTCACTTTTATTTCATAACAATATGTATATATTTGTTAAACAATTTTATATATATATATATTTTTTTATAAATGAACAGATGTAATAAATGATAAAAGTTGGAGACTTAAAATGAAATATGAAAAATGAGGTATCGATCACTAAATAATATAATTTTTAGGGACATAAAATAAATACCTTTCCTAAAATCCGGGGTTGCCCTAGGCAGAGGCCAACAAGGCAAACTGCCTAGGGCCCTATCTAGGAAAAGCCCCCAAGCCTAAAGAGCTCAGTAGGATTGGACCCATAGAAAAAAAATGTTAAGCTGGACCCTTGAAAACCCACCACAGGCCAAGCAAATTATATTATCCCAAAATCCCAAAAAAAACCCACCCTGCATTTCATATTCTCAGAGCATCTTTGTCAAAACGTCTCATCCCCTTTAAAATCAGCCATGTCTCCCTTTCGGTTAATTGTTTTATGCTATTTTATTTTATTTGATATAAGTATAACCCTAAGTTTGTGTGGATATTTATAAGTATTTTTTTTGATGTAGTTGTCATAGAAAACATTATTTAATAATAATATAGGTGGTCTTAATTTTAATTAGCGTACAATGTTGTATTTATAATTTTATAATATTTTATCTTAAAATAAAATAATATATCAGATTCAAACAAATTTATTTATTTTTAATGTATATGGACTCCACCTTAAAAATTCGCACAATTCCAAGTAGACCCATATATTATTTTAAATAAGGAAAATGATACGCCCTGTCCCCATTGCAACCCAATTATAATCTACATCGGTTTTTTTTTCTTAAAAATCTTACACTCTTCAAATAAAATGCATGCTATTATATGAAATGAAATATATACTAGATACATTAATATATTTTTTCAAGTTAAAAAAATATAAAAAAATTATGCCACATATTATGATATAATTCCATATACTATGATATCGATATAACTCCATACATCATGATATCACAGTATATATATATTATTATATTATTATATTGTATAAAACTGTAACCGCCAGACTGAGTGTTTTGAGTGTATCAACACTCTTTTAATAAAATCAAAATATTTACATATTGCAACTGTATGCATGGAAACCAACGACAGAAAGCTGATGCGGACAAATCCAAAAAAGCGATATCACTCGGCTACAAAAGTGACAAAACACGTATCATCTTTATTTGAAATCGTTCATTTTGATCCAGGATCACAAGACGAAAGAACACAAAACAAAGTACATATAATATAAAGATCTTCCCAAACACAAGAACCAACAACCACAATCACTCCTCCTCCTCCTCCTCCTCATCAATCTGAAAAGCTGAGGCGGGGAAGACCCGAGACAACCCAATGTTGGTCTTGACGTGGACCTTCCCCTCAACCGGGTCGTCCACGTACATCTCCCCAGCCCCCATCGTGAGCATGAACTCCTTCCCATACACGCCACTTATCCTCTTCATGCGGTGGCTCTCAAGGTAGGCGGTGACCTTCTCGTCGTACTCGACCCACTTCCCGATCTTGGGGAAGAAGTGCTTCCTCTTCTTCTTCTGGTTCAGCCAGAGGTACCCAACTTTCCTGTTGTAGCCCAGCTCGAGCACGTCGTCGTCGCCGAAGGGGAGGAGACCCGCCGGGAGGGAGTTCTCTTTGAGGATCTGGATGAGGCGTTTCTTGCACTCGGAGCTTCCATGGTGGATCTCTGCCCCATCTGTTGGGATCTCTGTCTCATGTGTGGCCATGTTTTGTGTGACTGTGGGGGTGGGTCTGTGTGGGGGTTTTTTTTTTATAGTGTGTTTCGATTGTTTGTTTTCTTTTCTTTCATTTTTTGGATTTTTTTTTTTTCTGGCACAGAAGCTACAAAGTCGATGCATGTAAATGGTACGTGGACCAACATAGACCGAGAAGTAATAACAAATGGCAGACTCAAACACACGTGACTCAACTCTGGTCATGGCAGGTTTAGTTCGAGAATAGAGTCGGAATAAGTGAGAATTAATTAGAATAGCGTTAAAATGGGTGTTTAGAAGGCTGTATCTCTTTCAATTATCTAGAATAAAAGCAGAGATGTAACTTTTCATAAATTTGTTTTCCTCTATGTTTGTTTCTCATCTTCTCTGCGTTATCTTTTATATTTATCTTCGATTTAGATTTTTTACATGGTATCAGAGCATATTAGATTTTGATCTGATGTGATCCTTTTTTTATTAGTTCAATAAACAAAATTTAAATTTCTTTATGAAGCCCCATGTAATTAATATTTTT
Organism: Acorus calamus; assembly: GCA_030737845.1. Lineage (NCBI taxonomy): Eukaryota > Viridiplantae > Streptophyta > Magnoliopsida > Acorales > Acoraceae > Acorus > Acorus calamus. Next base: position 7,463,632 of record CM060869.1, on the reverse strand, counting down.
ATTGAGGGAGATTGTGATAAATCTGATCTAGTGGACCACCGACTCCGACAGACTCAAGAAGAGCAGGAGCGAGGGTGGCCCAATCCTTGTAAGAACGGTGAAATTGACAGACTCATGAAGAGCGGGAGTAAAATGATGGATATCAAAAGAGAGACGACGATTATCAATTCAATTTCATTATGTTTTTTTCTATTATATATGTAACAATCACATTATTCTATTATTGAAACATGTGATTGCAAGAGCGTATTAAAAATAAGAGTTTGACTGAGTTGTATTGGATAAGATCTTTGTATATTTGTGTTCCCTTTTCTCTTTCTCTCCTCCTCTCTACATTATCCTTTGTATATCTCTTAGATTTAGATTTTCTACATAACCAACATCTAGAATTAAGTTATTCGACCAAAAAGAATATGTAGGCTCCTCTGTCAAATCAACTGTTATCACCTCTTATAAATCAACTGTCATCATTTTTTTACCTTTTATAATTCCTTATCCACATCTTGTTCACATGTTATCCAAAAAAACAAAACTTTATTATTACGTTTCATAACGAGAATAATTAAAAAGACAACCAAACAAAAAACCATTTATTCTTATTTATACTAAAAAAGTCATAAATCTTAGAATAAGTAATTCTCTATCCAAAGAAGGGTGAGAGTTTTGAACAATATTTTTTACATGGTTTTGACATGGTTGGAGTCAGCACTGACCTAATTAGAGGCAATCAATAATCCCATCTACAGAGGGCCTTTAATCCCAAATTGACTTTTATTTTCCCCTTTCAATTGGTTTTTATTTTTATTTTGTTTTAAATTTCTTATTGTCTTTTTAAGGCTTATCTATTACTTTGTTACATTTTATTTATTTTCTTAAGATTTGTTTTATTTTGATATACTAAAATAAATTAATGTTAATTTTTTGAGTGCCAGTATTCCATCCATCAATTCATGTCACTCTTCAATGAGATGCTGACATATATCTTAAATAATCTTAAAATCTTATATATTTATCATATGTATCATATGTATCATATGCATATCAACTCTTAATTGTGAAGTAACATGTACTGATGAAGAATCTTATCTATGCTAACAGTGACTTCTGAATCGGGTGGCTCTCGATAACAAACCCTTACCACCCTCGACCAATGGCAATGGCCTTGGTACAGTGTTCTTAGAATCGATTGTGACTTTTTTGTCAGTAACATCGGACAGTAACTCGATAGTGATTTGAAGTTGCACGATTTAAATAAATATAATTATATATTCATGAACCTCCATGGTACAGTGTTTTTGGAATCGACAGTGACTTTTTTTTTTTTTGTTAATATACCTTTTTTTTATTTTTTTTATTTTACATTGATGGATTCAATTCGTTTTATTCCATCTGCAGCCCTAGTGTTCCTTTAGTAACGTCTATACAGTGTGCTAGTAGAGTCTATACTGCATGATCAATTATGAGATTAGTGAATTGAGATGGAGCCCTAAGGTATAGTTTGACAATTTGACTAGAAGCATTTCTACAAGAAGCTCATTATCAAAGAAGTTACTTCTAAAGAAGAAATTTCTTTTATTTATAGTAGAAGCTGTTTATGAACACATATTGATGAATGTTTTTAAAAAGTAGTTTTATAATAGAAATAACATGAATTGTTTAAAATACCCTTGATCCTATTTTATACAATTATTGTAAAAGATCAATATAAATAAATAAATATAATCAACTATATACTCAAATAATGATCAAAACACACATATAACTACAATAATATTTGCCTACAACACATTAATAATAAAATTATATAAAAGAATATTATTAAAATAATAATAATCTTATTAAAATCAATTTAACATGATCAATTTAAAAGGGGATACAATATAACATTATCAATTTTTAATTTTAAAATGAAAATTTATAATACAAATCTTATAAAAAGACTGAGATAAAAATTGCCCCTTGTTCATATGTTGTTCATATGTTTATATATCAAATTTATATTTAATTTTATATTCGTTTATTATATATTCATGTGTGTGTGTGGGGGTTGTTATCAGGTGTGTGGTTTGTTATATATTCGTTTGTGTGTGTTATATATTCGTGCGTGTGTGGGGGGTTTGTTATGGGTTTGTTATTCGATTTTATATATATAGTTTGTTATGGGTGCGTTTGTTTTATATTTGTTTGTTATATATATATAGTTTTATATATATAGTACATACTTTAGGGGCCGTTTGGATCACGGGCTAAGGGAGTATAAGAGGGTATAAGAGTGGTATAAGAATAGATATGAAAAATGACTGTTTGTTTGCAAAATATAACTTAGTATTATTAAGCCAGTTTAAACGAGTATAAGAGAGTATAACAATTCTAAGTAACTCCTAGGATAAGCTATAGTCAGTTTATCTATTCCCATGGATAAGTGGTGTTAAGACTGTGTCACTTTTAAAGGTCAAATATCGCGTTTTATTTATTTTAATAGTTCGGGCATTCAGTTTCAAAATCAAATTGCATATTTGTGGTTCTGGTGTTCACTTGGGCTTAAATGGAAGTTTTTGTAGCATTTTAAGGTCTTTTAAAAATTATGCAGTTTCGATTGGTATTTGGATTTAATTTTGTTAATGACCAAGATGAAGTAGTAAAAATCTAGTTTTATCATGAGATGTTCAGTGTTAAGTTAGATTTCATACAAAAGTGGAATTAGATCAACTGGATTCATGTATCAAAAGTTATGAGTATTTTTCCAAGTATACCCCGAAGATGAGAAATCCAGGCAGCAGCCCTGTACGATGTTTAGCCTAGATTTCGAAATAGCTGAAGAGGTTATTTGATCTGGGTGTAAACATGAAAGCTGTAGATAATCTTCTTAGCTTTCCAATGCCACTGGAATCATGCAATTCCGAGCTGTATTGAGGAAGTTATGGCCTTTTAAGTGAAGGCTGTACAGAGGTTTTAGTCCGAGGACAGCTCGGACATTCAGTCCGACCTTGCCTATTAAATCCCTCTAAATGTTACGACTTCAGCCCTCTCTCACCCTCTCATAGAGCTCTCTCTCCCTCTATTTGGTCTCTCTTTTTTCCCCCCTTTGTGTGTGTAAAGGAGGAGAGGAAGTTGAAGGAGATCAAGGTGAAGAGGAAAATCAAGGGAAGGAGCCATGTTGTTGCTTGATCTCTATCTTTCAAGCTCTCTCTTTGATCCCTCTTTGTGTTGGGTCAGCTAGGGATGGTGGTGAAGATGAGGTGCTTGTGTTTATGCAACAACAAGAAGAAGTGGAAGAGAGAAAGGTGTGTGAGCTTGTGTTTTGGTTGTTGTTATTGTTTCTCTCCCTCTCTAAATCAGCCCCCCCCCCCCCCCCCCCCCCCCCCCCCCCCCCCCCCCATGTGTTTGGTTTTATGCATCTATGAAGGGTGTATGTGAGATGGCTGATTTGGTGGTGGTTGTGGCTGTGCTATGTGGCATGTGTGATGGTGGTTGTTTGTGGTGATGGTGGTGGAACTCCTTATGTGCACCATCTCCTCTTCTTCCCAAGGTATATTCACTTCCCCTTTGTGCCTTGTATGTGTTTGTGTTTATGCTTGTATGAGTGTGTATTATTGAATTTTGGTGCTGTTGGAAGAGTGTAATGTGTAATTGCTACTGCACATGAGATGGTTGCATTAATGCATGAATGGGGTGGTTTTATGTTGTAAGGCAGATTTTCTGTCTCTTTAAGATCCTTGTGTTTGAGGTATTTGGAGGCATATTTTGAGGCTTGTGTCTTCATTTCATATGATCATCTATGTGTCTAGATGCTATATATCAAATTTGGTGTCATTTGGTTACCTGTATTGAAAGATATAGCCTAATGTTCATGGTCTGTCCGGATTCGCGCAGAAATTAACCAGTTTCGGAAAATAATTTATTTCGGGCATTTAGGGATCTTATCAAGTTATTATGTCTTCATGGAATATGATCCTAACATATCATAGAATGTGTGTGATTTATTTCAGTATTTTTGGATGTGTATTTTGTGCTGTGGAGACTAATGTTTGGGGCTGGTTGTAGTAGATGGTCTAATCTTGTATAAATATGTGTCAAAGAGTTATTATGCATGGTGTGGGCAATACCAGGAGTTGATGTCTTCATGAAAAAGGCTTGTATATGTGTCGAGATGATTTATATTTAATGGAGCATCATTGGTTGTTCTTGCAGATCTCGTAGACCGGACGCGAGGCGATCCAAGTACTAGTGAGTGGTTCGATCCACCCCTTTTGGGAAGCGCTCGATGCATGTAGTCATGCATCGCGTATCCCTGGGGCCTTATAACTATATTCAATCTTTATTTCTAAAAGAGTATTGCTATACTAAATCGATATTGTGCTAGTTAACCTGTATATTTAGTTTATATGTGATATTATCTCGATGCGTAGTCATACTTAGCACTATTGATCACTAATTGATTCGTATGCTTCATTTATTACTGTCTTGTGGAATGCAGGCTAGTCTATGACTTGTGTTGTTTGACTTCCATTCTATTCATTAGTTCTATGTGAGAGGTTTGGAAGCCTAGAGTGAACTGTATTTTTGCTTGTATATTCAATTAATTGAACTCGTATATGTGTATATGTGAATGCACATGGTTTAATCACAGGTTATTTGGACATGTGGTCCATATATCTCTTTTATGACAGAATTCTTCTTGTTGGATTGTATAAAGTGTGCATATATGTGTATATATATGGTTTAATCACAGGTTATTTGGACATGTGGTCCATATACCTCTTTTATGATAGAGTTTCTCTTGTAATAATTGTGTGTGTGTTTAATTAGTCAGGCATAACTGTGATAGACATATGTGCGATCCATGGTTAGGATCATATTTTATTTTACTATGCAAATGTAGCAGGTTATCTACCCTGCATCCATGCGATGCTCTCATATAAGAATTCAGAAGAATTCATTTATTGTATTCGTTAACCGATATCTATGATAGTATGTTTGGTCTATCTGTAATAGGCGTGTGGATGACCCATCTTTAGGGTCTTGCCATCGTATTGTTAAGTGCGAGAACTTAACTGTTTTTCCTCACGTCCGAGTGATGCATCTGTATAGCAATTCAAGAGAATTCATTAGCATTGTTATTTGCTAGATGATTATAGTTGATCCTTGAGGATCGTATTGTGAGCATGGAATGCTTCTCCCTTACCTCGTATCCGCGTTGAAGCTACCCGGCGTTGGAGCTATCCTGGATTCTGCTCCTACATCATAGGAGGCCCAATGTGTATTTCGATACCCTTGTGGCTTCGTACCTATCTTGGAAGGCCGTCAGGAAGAGGGCTACCCGGGAGAGGGCTACCGGAAGGTTAAGGGAGTTAGCGGTTGATTTCCTTTCTAATAGTCCCATGTCACCCTAGGGGTGAGGGGACGAGGTTGGAGTGCTTCCTCCCGCATCGTCGTGCGTCGAAGTTTCGAGCGTTGAATGCTTCTCCCTTACC